>LR778266.1:45623918-45673516 GCA_902810595.1 Coregonus sp. 'balchen'
AAGAGGTGAAAGGGATGTTGGAGGAGAAGAGTCCAGTTCCTAGCGAGGTGAAAGGGATTGTTGAGGAGTACGAGAGTCCCAGTTCCTAGAGAGGTGAAAGGGATGTATGGAGGAGAGAGGAGTCCCAGTCACTGAGAGATGAAAGGATGTTGGAGGAGAAGAGAGTCCCAGTTCCTAGAGAGGGTGAAAGGGATGATTGGAGGAGAAGAGAGTCCCAGGTCCTCGAGAGCGTGAAAGCGGAGTTGGAGGAGACGAGAGTCCCAGTTCCTAAGAGAGGTGAAAGGGATGTTGGAGGAAGACGAGAGTCCCAGTCCTAGAGAGAGGTGAAAGGGATGTTGGAGGAAGGAGACGAGAGTCCCAGTCTAAGAGAGGTGAAAGGGATGTTGGAGGAGACGAGAGTCCCAGTTCCTAGAGAGGTGAAAGGGATGTTGGAGGAGAAGAGAGTCCCAGTTCCTATTGCATCACGTGTGTACAAAACATTATGAACATTATGCTGTTTCAATGACGTTGACTGACCAGGTGAAAGCTATGATCCCGTGTTGTCAGTAGTTAAATCCACTTTAATCAGTGTAGATGAAGTGGAGGAGACAGGTTAAAGAATGATTTTTAAGCCTTGAGACCTGGATTGTGTATGTGTACCATTCAGAGGGTGAATGGGTAAGACAAAATATTTAAGTGCCTTTGAACGGGGTATGGTAGTAGGTGCCAGGTGCACCAGTTTGTATCAAGAACTGCAACGCTGCTGGGTTTTTCACGCTCAGCAGACGTGTTAGAAATGTGGATTTCCGGTCTAGTCTCTACCCTCGCAAAAGGAAATTTAGAGCCAAAAGCCCCTCCCCGATCCGTGACACGCGAGGCACTCCTGGCGAATACTTTTTACGCACCGCCTTTTTCCCAATCCTTCCCAAGTCCAAATAACCATTGAGGAAAACCCCAAAACCAGATCTACTGCTGTTCCTTATCATTCAGTCCTGACAGATTCTCTGCCCACTCGTTAAAGCTCTGCTCCATAAGGGTGGGTGTTGTCATGGCTGTGGCCTAGCCCTCTCTGCCAACACTGATGCAGACACATGAATAATGTCTGTCTGTCTGTCTGTCTGTCTGTCTGTCTGTCTGTCTGTCTGTCTGTCTGTCAACAATACACTGTATTTGTTTATTTGCTTATACCACCTTTATACATATTTAATTACAGCTTTATAAACATCTAGAACCATTATAACATGCTTATAAATCCCTCTTTAACAGGAGACGGGGCACAACCTGACAGTGAACCTGACCACCCTGAGGGTGTGGTGTTATGCCTGTGGGAAAGAGGTGTTTCTGGAGCGTAAACTGGGCCCTCACTCCCCTGTCCCCAGCACTAAGACCCTAACATCACCTCACAACAACAACACACAGGTAATGTTACGCTCTGGAACCGAGATTGGTTGGTTGGTTGGTTGATTGATATGTTGATGGATTGGTCAGTTGATTGATTTATTGATTGATGATTGATACATGCATCGAGTGATTGATAGATGGATACCTGAATTCATTGACATATTGATACCTAGATTGATTGATAGATTGATTGATATATTGATTGATAGATGGATTGATACCTGAATTGATTGGTTGACTAATTAATGGCTGAATCTCAAACCACTAATGAAGTTCCCTTATTATAAATACAGTTGTCTATATGTAAGGCCACAACCCCGACCAAATCAAGCTATAACATGAACATTTTACAATCCACTGTACAGATTCAATCATTGTTAGTGATTATGTCACATCCTTTGAGACCATGTTCAAAGTCAATAACAATTCAGTTATGTAAAGTTGTTTTCTTTCTCTATGAAATGCTGTCAAAGCAGTGGTTCCACTGTTGTCTCCTCACGCTGCTGATAATCACTGTGTTTAGATCAACGTTTCCCAAACTCGGTCCTGAGGACCGCCAATGTCGTGAACATTTAGATGTTTGCCCTAGCACTACACAGCTGATTCTAATACTCCCAGCTTGATGATGAGTTGATGATTTGAATCAGCTGTGTAGCGCTAGGGCAAAAAACTAAATGTTCACGACATTGGGGGTCCCCAGGACCGAGTTTGGGAAACGCTGGTTTAGACGATATGGTTCTGATAGGGTCTTCTTCTGTCCCCAGGAGTGTAGCAGGGTGCAGGGCCGCTCCACCTCTCTGAGACTGCCCCCTGCTGGTGGCTGTGAAGACCTGGGCATGGAGACCGAGGAAGAGGACGAGCTCCGCGCCAGAGGTACGATCATTTTCCATAGGGCGTCGTGATAGGGCGTCGTGATAGGCCGTCGTGATAGGGCGTCGTGATAGGGCGTCGTGATAGGGCGTCGTGATAGGGCATCGTGATAGGGCATCGTGATAGGGCCCTGTGTTTGCGAAATGTGACATGCCTGGATTTGTACCTTGTTATTTAAAGCTGCAATATGTAACTTTTTTGGCTACCAAATTCACACACAAATGTGTGTTATATCATTCCATTAATGAATTGCGTTGCGTCGGGATCAAAAAAGTTAACCCCCCCCTCTTACACCCCACCCCCCCCCCAAAAAAAAACTATTGTAAAGTGGTTGTCCCACTGGCTATCATAAGGTGAATGCACCATATTTGTAAATCGCTCTGAATAAGAGCGTCTGCTAAATGACGAAAATGTAAATGTAATAGATCTGTCATTGAAAGCATGTCTAAGAAGCGGTAGATCTGTTCTATATGTGCTAGTGGGTCTCAGGATAGATGTTGATGTGTATCTATATGTGCTAGTGGGTATCTCAGGATAGATGTTGATGTGTATCTATATGTGCTAGTGGGTATCTCAGGATAGATGTTGATGTGTATCTATATGTGCTAGTGGGTATCTCAGGATAGATGTTGATGTGTATCTATATGTGCTAGTGGGTATCTCAGGATAGATGTTGATGTGTATCTATATGTGCTAGTGGGTATCTCAGGATAGATGTTGATGTGTATCTATATGTGCTAGTGGGTATCTCAGGATAGATGTTGATGTGTATCTGTCTGTGCTAGTGGGTATCTCAGGATAGATGTTGATGTGTATCTATGTGTAGTGGTATCAGGATAGATTTGATGTGTATCTATATGTGCTAGTGGGTATCTCAGGATAGATGTTGATGTGTATCTATATGTGCTAGTGGTATCTCAGGATAGAGTTGATGTGTACTATATGTGCTAGTGGGTATCTCAGGATAGATGTTGATGTGTATCTGTCTCTACTAGGGCTGACTGGACTGAAGAACATAGGAAACACCTGCTATATGAACGCAGCCCTGCAGGCCCTATCTAACTGGTAAGACCTGCTTACATGACTTCACCTGACCCTAACCTCCAGCTAACACTTCACTGACCCTCAACCTGAGCCTAAACTCACCCTAACCCTCCACCTGGACCTAACCTCAAAACCTGACCTTAACCTGCCACCTGACCCTAACTTACAGCTTGACCCTAACCCTCCACCCTAACCCTTCACCCTGACCCTAACCCTCCACCCTGACCCTAACCCTCCACCCTGACCCTAAACCTCCACCCTGACCCTTCACCCTGACCCTCCACCCTAACCCTCCACCCTGACCCTTCACCCTGACCCTTCACCCTGACCCTAACCCTCCACCCTAACCCTTCACCCTGACCCTCCACCCTAAACCTCCACCCTGACCCTTCACCCTGACCCTCCACCCTAACCCTCCACCCTGACCCTTCACCCTGACCCTTCACCCTGACCCTAACCCTCCACCCTAACCCTCCACCCTGACCCTAACCCTCCACCCTAACCCTTCACCCTGACCCTAACCCTCCACCCTAACCCTCCACCCTGACCCTAACCCTCCACCCTAACCCTCCACCCTGACCCTTCACCCTAACCCTAACCCTCCACCCTGACCCTTCACCCTGACCCTAACCCTCCACCCTAACCCTCCACCCTGACCCTAAACCTCCACCCTGACCCTAACCCTCCACCCTAACCCTTCACCCTGACCCTAACCCTCCACCCTGACCCTAACCCTCCACCCTGACCCTAAACCTCCACACCTGACCCTTCACCCTGACCCTCCACACCCTAACCCTCCACCCTGACCCTTCACCCTGACCCTTCACCCTGACCCTAACCCTCCACCCTAACCCTCCACCCTGACCCTAACCCTCCACCCTAACCCTTCACCCTGACCCTAACCCTCCACCCTAACCCTCCACCCTGACCCTAACCCCCCACCCTAACCCTCCACCCTGACCCTTCACCCTAACCCTAACCCTCCACCCTAACCCTCCACCCTGACCCTTCACCCTGACCCTTCACCCTGACCCTAACCCTCCACCCTACACCCTCCACCCTGCCCCCCTCCCTCACCCTGACCCTTCACCCTGACCCTAACCCTCCACCCTAACCCTCCACCCTGACCCTAACCCTCCACCCTAACCCTTCACCCTGACCCTAACCCTCCCACCCTAACCCTCCACCCACCTGACCCTAACCCTCCACCCTAACCCTCCACCCTAACCCTCTCACCCTGACCCTAACCCTCCACCCTGACCCTTCACCCTGACCCTAACCCTCCACCCTAACCCTCCCACCCACTGACCCTAAACCTCCACCCTGACCCTAACCCTCCACCCTAAACCTCCACCCTGACCCTAATCCTCCACCCTAAACCTCCACCCTGACCCTACCCTACTACCCTCCCACCCTAACCCTCCCCTACTCCCTGACCCTAACCCTCCACCCTAACCCTCCACCCTGACCCTAACCCTCCACCCTAACCCCCACCCTGACCCTAACCCTCCACCCTAACCCTCCACCCTGACCCTTCACTACCCCTAACCCTCACACCCACCCTCCACCCTGACCCTTCACCCTGAACCCTAACCCCCACCACCCTCCACCCTAACCCTCCACCCTACCCACCCTGAAAACCCTAAACCTCCACCCTGACCCTAACCCTCCACCCTAACCCTTCACCCGACCCTAACCCTCCAACCCTGACCCTAACCCTCCACCCTGACCCTAAACCTCCACCCTGACCCTTCACCCTGACCCTCCACCCTAACCCTCCACCCTGACCCTTCACCCTGACCCTTCACCCTGACCCTAACCCTCCACCCTAACCCTCCACCCTGACCCTAACCCTCCACCCTAACCCTTCACCCTGACCCTAACCCTCCACCCTAACCCTCCACCCTGACCCTAACCCTCCACCCTAACCCTCCACCCTGACCCTTCACCCTAACCCTAACCCTCCACCCTAACCCTCCACCCTGACCCTTCACCCTGACCCTTCACCCTGACCCTAACCCTCCACCCTAACCCTCCACCCTGACCCTTCACCCTGACCCTTCACCCTGACCCTAACCCTCCACCCTAACCCTCCACCCTGACCCTAACCCTCCACCCTAACCCTTCACCCTGACCCTAACCCTCCACCCTAACCCTCCACCCTGACCCTAACCCTCCACCCTAACCCTCCACCCTAACCCTTCACCCTGACCCTAACCCTCCACCCTGACCCTTCACCCTGACCCTAACCCTCCACCCTAACCCTCCACCCTGACCCTAAACCTCCACCCTGACCCTAACCCTCCACCCTAAACCTCCACCCTGACCCTAATCCTCCACCCTAACCCTTCACCCTGACCCTAAACCTCCACCCTAACCCTTCTCCCTGACCCTAAACCTCCACCCTAAACCTCCACCCTGACCCTAAACCTCCACCCTAACCCTTCACCCTGACCCTAAACCTCCACCCTGACCCTAAACCTCCACCCTAACCCTTCTCCCTGACCCTAAACCTCCACCCTAACCCTTCACCCTGACCCTCCACCCTGACCCTAAACCTCCACCCCGACCCTAAACCTCCACCTTGACCCTAAACCTCCACCCTAACCCTTCTCCCTGACCCTAAACCTCCACCCTAACCCTTCACCCTGACCCTAAACCTCCACCCCGACCCTAAACCTCCACCTTGACCCTAAACCTCCACCCTAAACCTTCACCCTGACCCTGACCCTCCACCCTAACCCTTCTCCCTGACCCTAAACCTCCACCCTAAACCTCCACCCTGACCCTAAACCTCCACCCTAACCCTCCACCCTGACCCTAACCCTCCACCCTAACCCTTCTCCCTGACCCTAACCCTTCACCCTAACCCTCCACCCTGACCCTAACCCTCCACCCTAACCCTTCTCCCTGACCCTAACCCTTCACCCTAACCCTCCACCCTGACCCTAACCCTCCACCCTAACCCTTCTCCCTGACCCTAAACCTCCACCCTAACCCTTCACCCTGACCCTAACCCTCCACCCTAAACCTCCACCCTGACCCTAACCCTCCACCCTAACCCTTCTCCCTGACCCTTCACCCTGACCCTAACCCTCCACCCTAACCCTAACCCTCCACCCTGACCCTCCACCCTAACCCTTCTCCCTGACCCTAAACCTTCACCCTGACCCTTCACCCTGACCCTAACCCTCCACCCTAACCCTTCTCCCTGACCCTAACCCTCCACCCTGACCCTTCTCCCTGACCCTTCTCCCTGACCCTTCACCCTGACCCTAACCCTCCACCCTGACCCTCCACCCTGACCCTCCACCCTGACCCTTCACCCTGACCCGGCCCTTCACCCTGACCCTGACCCTTCACCCTGACCCTAACCCTCCACCCTAACCCTCCACCCTAACCCTTCACCCTAACCCTTCACCCTGACCCTAACCCTCCACCCTAACCCTTCTCCCTAACCCTTCTCCCTGACCCTTCACCCTGACCCTTCACCCTAACCCTTCTCCCTGACCCTAACCCTTCACCCTGACCCTTCACCCTGACCCGGCCCTTCACCCTGACCCTAACCCTTCACCCTGACCCTTCACCCTGACCCTAACCCTTCTCCCTGACCCTTCACCCTGACCCAGCCCTGCAGTCCCTCTCTAACTGCTGAGACCTGGTTCATGTCAACCACCTTACTAACCTCTGGCCCGCCAGCCCATTAAATGGAGAGATGGAGAGACACTAAGAGGTGGAATGGGTTCACACTCATAAAGCTCACTTCATTATTCAACGTTTTTAATGGTTTACTGCATCAGGGATAGCGTACACAGACGTTTCTAATCAGGGACGCGGTCCCTCTGGTCTAGCTGTATACAAATGAGTCACAAAGAGATACAGAATTATAGGGTATGGGATCGGGCACGAAGGGCAACTCACAAATCAATCGCCCCAGGTGTCCGCTCACCTGAAATACATCACATCAATTCATGAGATCGCCCACCACGAAGGACATCAGGCAGAGCCATTCATATATATGTTGGGCCAACTCATAAACGATATGCAAAACTGATGTGGACAGTGTTCTTGTTTAACAGTCTAAATGTGGCTTATAGGAAGGAGGTGAAATCGAATTATTCATTTAAACTGTGGAGATACAGAACTTAATGTATATATCCACATGACTTCTCTTTGGAGTCACCTCCTCTTTTGATCCCGACGCAACGCAATTCATTAATGGAATGATTTTGTTCTGTAAAGTGTCTCGCAACTGGCAAAGTGACGTCTCGACGTCTGATAGTGGATTTACGTTCCCCAAGACGTACTTTCAAGGCGCGGGATGTTTTTCCAATATAAATCTTTTTACACATGACTTTATCTCATAGGCAGGGACGGCTTGTTCAATAGGGCGATATGGGCGACGCACTGCCAAACGGGAAAAGGAAGGGATTTTTTTTCTAATCAATTATAAAAAATAAAAAAAATAAAAATTACAATTTTATAAATTTATAAAAAATTATATCACGGCAACAGCAGTTATCAGTGTTCACGTCTGATCTGCCAGCCACTAAATGTCAAATCAGGCTAAAGTCGTGCTTCAAATGGCCCCGCCCGTTTTTTGGGCGATTTCAGTCAGGTTGAAAATCGCCCAGAAGTCTCTCATAGCCTGTCATGTAAAATCTATTTTTTTCACATTTCAAAGCTTTCAATACATTCTCTATGGGTGTCTGTGTGCATGCACTTACGCGCTTTCGTCATACGTGACGTAACGTTGAACGTAACTAAGACAATGGCGGCTATCAGCGTCTATGTTGCGACCTGCAGTGTGGCGTTATTTTATGTTTTTAATTTGTAGACTTAGTTTACAAACATTCTGCAAACATTCTGCTTTGGACTGATCTTCGGTTTTGGACTGATCTTGTTGATCGTGTACATACCCGCTACGAACGGACTAAATAATGAAAACGCTGCTGGCAGAGAGGTGGAGCCGGCCACCTTCACCCTGGTCAGAGCGGACCGCGATCCTGGTAAGAGAGCGACTCTGTACCCCGACATTGAACTGCTTTCTGTGTCATTGAACCTTACTATTGTTGATAAAACAAGTTTACTGGAGAACGGAGAAAAAGTAGAGACTTTTGGACAAGGTGGATAATTGTATAATATAAGGCAGTTTATTCAGAGGTAAAGATATCTGCAATCGCGTTCACGGACCCGTTCGTCAAACTCTTAGGGAGCTATAAATCAAGCCCCATTACTTACCATATCAGATAAGAGAAATTGCTGCAGCTACATATATTTTACATCCTGGCCCTACATAGTTCACTATTTGCATCACTTACCAAAATATTACATGTGGTCATATATGCTTGGAAAGTGGAGATGCCATAGAACGTCAAAAAAGTAAACATTGCTGGAGACACATTGCGTTTGCTAGCGAAGAGATTTGTTGTGGCAAATGAACTTGGGCTGGGAATTGCCAGGAACCTCACGATAAGATATATGCATCAGCATTGCGAGTCTCATGATTCTATACGTATTGCGATTCGATACTGTGATTTTATTGCGCACCATATGTCTGTTGCAGAGGGATCAGAAAGCCATGAGAACGAGTTTTGATCAGTCATGGAAATAAAAGTGCTGAAAACAAATTGGCTCCCAATGTGAAAAGATTGAGAACAAGCTATGAAGGAACAATAATGGTGTTTTGGTGCAGGTACAGCCAACTAGCGCTAAAATATTGCGATATTGTCAATACAGTATATCGTAAAGTATCACTATGTAACTCGATTTCTTTCACCCCAATCCCTCAAATTAACGGTAAATAACTGAATTGTTTGCCCCACATTTAGCTAAGATGATTAGCTAGCCAGCTAAAATGTTTTATTTAGTTAGCAGTCGCATCTACAATAGTTTACTGTCAATAACATGTCTCCAAAAATGACGTGGTGTCTCCAATTGTGTTGACATTTTACAATTGCAATGCGCATCCATGAGTATCGACTTTCTGTAGCTCAGCTGGTAGAGCATGGTGCTTGTAACGCCAAGGTAGTGGGTTCGATCCCCGGGACCACCCATACACAAAAATGTATGCACGCATGACTGTAAGTCGCTTTGGATAAAAGCGTCTGCTAAATGGCATATTATTATTATTATTATTATTATTATCTGAAGAGAGCCCCGAAACATTGTGTGCAGACATTTTATGCAATAAATGAAGTAGGTTCAATCTAGTAGTTCTGATCTTCTGATTGGTCCTGATGAGTTGGGCGAGGTCCCCTCCAGGCTACTGTCACTGTTGCATTGGCTCTGAGTCGGGTTCTCTGTCTTCAAATGTTCAGCCTAAGAGAGGGGATTTTTGTGTGTGTGTGTGTGTGTGTGTGTTTAACAGTGATGATGTGTGTGTGTGTGTGTTTAACAGTGATGATGTGTGTGTGTGTGTGTTTGTGTGTGTGTGTGTCCTCAGAGCAAGAACTCGTGAGTTGGAAGAACTGAGAGGCCTATGGCGTGGGTGTTGTCCTTGGCCACCTGCTGACAAGGCTGACAAGATAGGACCCTTTTGTCCATTGTTATTGGATAGGAACATAACTTATAACCAGCTCCTGACCTAAATAGATCTTAGCACAACATTTTACTCAACATATCATATTCCATATTCACTATAACAAATATATTTACTACGACATTAGCAAGAACCGCCACATCCTCAGCCGGCTAATCCAGTGTGTGAAGTTTTGCGGAGTGTTTGAGTTAGCTTTGCGAGGCAAAGATGAAACTGAGGGCTCCACCAACCCTGGTAAGCCAACACTTTTGAGATCAGTCAATAAATGCTTCTGGTATTGACTTATATGCTGCCCCTGTCTTCATGTTGTTGCTGGACATATCTTTTTTTAAATGTGTGTAGGTCACCTAAATCATCAGAAAAATTGCCCCTCCTGAGAATTTTTTCAGGAGCCGCCACTGCTCATAGGTCCTAGTAGTCTGAGGGCATGCTGAGTTAGAACATTTCCTTATGGTTCTACAAGAGGTACATTATCTATAGGGGTAGGCTCTTCTCTCTGTCTGAACACATCTGATTTAACCAATATGTTGGATACATTTCTTCATCGTGAATAAAGGTGGATTCTGGAAGCCAGAATTTAAAGAGGACTCTGATGATAGTATGTGCCAGTGTTTCTTGACAATAGACGTGATGCCATTACGGCTATCATTGAAAGTAAGTATATAGTTTACAGAAAACAGTATATTCTGTTGTTGTTGGGATTTATTAAGTAACTGGCTTCTGTTCAAGCGTTTAACTTGTTTTGGAGCTTCATCAAGCCAGGTATCTGGGTGTCCTCTACAGCGGAAACGCTCAAGGAGAGAATTGGATTGTCTGTCATATTCTTCCTTTGTGCCACAGATGAAAGTCTAAGAAGGTTGGCTGACTGGTAAACCTCTTTAGGGGGAGAGGGTGATAACTGTCAGCTGTCAATACAGTATGTTTATCTGTAGCTGTTCTGTAAACGCTAGTACTTAGAGATTGTCCCTTCTTTGTAACAAGTACATCTAAGAAATGTATAGAATTAATGTTATTTTCCGTAGTGAAGGAAATTGATTGTACTCTAGAGTTAATGTAATTAAGCAATTCATTTCATTTAATTTCGGAACACGTCCAGATCATAAAACAATCGTCTATATAGCATGATCTTTGTAAGGATTATTATAAATAAGATCTAATTTGAATTTCCCCATAAATAGATTTGCGTATTTGGGATCTAATGGAGTTCCCATTGTTGTTCCAAAAGTCTGTAGATAGTAATATTTCTCAAATAAGATTTTTTTTTTTTGTAAACACTAGTTGTGCAAACTAAATGATATAATTTGTAGGCACATCGCTTAAGCGGTTGGAGAGGAAGAATTTGAAGGCCTCCATACCTCCCATCATTCAGACTGTTGGTATAAAGGCCCCGTGTCGCTCAGTTGGTAGAGCATGGCGCTTGCAACGCCAGGGTTGTGGGTTCGTTTCCCACGGGGGGGCCAGTATGAAAAAGATATAATATGTATGCACTCACTAAACTGTAAAGTGGCTCTGGATAAGAGCGTCTGCTAAATGACTAAAATGTAAATGTATAAAGCGATGAGACATTAAGAGGGACTAACCAGTCTCCTTCACTAATAACTGGTATATTTTGTAGTTTCATCAGAACGTCAGTGGTGTCTTTTAAATAAGATGTTTGATAAATGTGAAAGTCAACATAACAAGACATTATTTCAGTTAGGGAGCCAATACCTGAAACGACAGGTCTTAATGAAGGGTCTGTGGTGATGTGTGAACCTTAAACAGACCATAAAGGATTGAGGCTGAAATATATTACAATTCCTGTTCTGACAACCATTTCTTTTGTAGTTATTTTTATTGAGGACTTTATTCACTTCACCGGATTCTGATGCGTTGGTCTGTTGGGTGGGATGTCGTCTCGGAGTGCTGTGCTTAGGTTTCTCAGACAACCAGGTGTAGATGTTCTGCTCCTTTTAGTCGACTGTGTTGCGCTTGAACTTTCCCAGCTTGAACTTCAGTAGATCGGCTTGGAGGTTATCGATCTTGGATTTGATATTTTGCTGGAGTCTGTCCACTTCTTCTCGATTTTATGTCTGCTCAATGTCCATTTTGCAATCATTGGTAGCTTGTTTTATAGTAGCAAGCTCTCTAGAGAAATGGTGAATGATGAGTAGCATTAGGTTTGATGAGCAGTGATTCAGCACCAGCGTCTCCTCTCCCTATGGACGGCTCCTTTTGGATACGGAAGCCTCCTGGGATTGTACTGTTGTTGTAGTATTCGCTGAGCGTTCTGGCGTGGAGCTCTGAGCGAATTTCTCTTCTAGTGTTTCCTTCTCTGGCGCTATGATGATGGTGGTTAAGTCCCCAGGGAGTAGAATTTTCTCAGAGAGAGAGAGAGATAAAAACAACACCACACAGGGATCTTAATACTAGGACTGGAGAAGAACCAGACACCATTATACACAGGGAGACAAACACCAGCATCCCCTCATATCCCCCCAGGATGAACTTTGATGAGAACAACAACAGAAACTGGAACACTGGGTCTGTACATAGTCAATGGAAGGCTACAGGGGAACTGGAACACTGGGTCTGTACATAGTCAATGGAAGGCTACAGGGGGACTGGAACACTGGGTCTGTACATAGTCAATGGAAGACTACAGGGGACTGGAACACTGGGTCTGTACATAGTCAATGGAAGACTACAGGGGGACTGGAACACTGGGTCTGTACATAGTCAATGGAAGACTACAGGGGACTGGAACACTGGGTCTGTACATAGTCAATGGAAGACTACAGGGGACTGGAACACTGGGTCTGTACATAGTCAATGGAAGACTACAGGGGGACTGGAACACTGGGTCTGTACATAGTCAATGGAAGACTACAGGGGACTGGAACACTGGGTCTGTACATAGTCAATGGAAGACTACAGGGGACTGGAACACTGGGTCTGTACATAGTCAATGGAAGACTACAGGGGACTGGAACACTGGGTCTGTACGTAGTCAATGGAAGACTACAGGGGACTGGAATACTGGTTCTGTACATAGTCAATGGAAGACTACAGGGGACTGGAACACTGGGTCTGTACATAGTCAATGGAAGACTACAGGAGACTGGAACACTGGGTCTGTACATAGTCAATGGAAGACTACAGGGGACTGGAACACTGGGTCTGTACATAGTCAATGGAAGACTACAGGGGGACTGGAACACTGGCAAAGAGCTTCCTAGGGTTAGAGGCAGATGCTTGGAATTTAGAGTTGTAGAAAGTGGCTTTAGCAGCAGAAACAGATGAAGAAAATGTAGAGAGGAGGGAGTGAAAAGATGCCAGGTCCGCAGGGAGTCTAGTTTTCCTCCATTTCCGCTCAGCTGCCCGGAGCCCTGTTCTGTGAGCTCGCAATGAGTCATCAAGCCACGGAGCAGGAGGGGAGGACCGAGCCGGCCGGGAGGATAGGGGACATAGAGAGTCAAAGGATGCAGAAAGGGAGGAGAGGAGGGTTGAGGAGGCAGAATCAGGAGATTGGAGGGAGAAGGATTGAGCAGAGGGAAGAGATGATAGGATGGAAGAGGAGAGAGTAGTGGGAGAGAGAGAGCGAAGGTTGCGACGGTGCATTACCATCTGTGTAGGGGCAGAGTGAGTAGTGTTGGAGGAGAGCGAGAGAGAAAAGGATACAAAGTAGTGGTCGGAGACTTGGAGGGGAGTTGCAGTGAGATTAGTAGAAGAACAGCATCTAGTAAAGATGAGGTCAAGCGTATTGCCTGCCTTGTGAGTAGGGGGGGACGGTGAGAGGGTGAGGTCAAAAGAGGAGAGGAGTGGAAAGAAGGAGGCAGAGAGAAATGAGTCAAAGGTAGACGTAGGGAGGTTGAAGTCACCCAGAACTGTGAGGGGTGAGCCATCCTCAGGAAAGGAACTTATCAAGGCGTCAAGCTCATTGATGAACTCTCCAAGGGAACCTGGAGGGCGATAAATGACAAGGATGTTAAGCTTGAATGGGCTAGTGACTGTGACAGCATGGAATTCAAATGAGGAGATAGACAGATGGGTCAGGGGAAAAAGAGAGAATGTCCACTTGGGAGAGGTAAGGATTCCTGTGCCACCACCCCGCTGACCAGATGCTCTCGGGGTATGCGGGAACACATGGTCAGACGAGGAGAGAGCAGTAGGAGTAGCAGTGTTTTCAGTGGGAATCCATGTTTCAGTCAGCGCCAAGAAGTCGAGGACTGGAGGGTAGCATAGGCTGAGATGAACTCTGCCTTGTTGGCAGCAGAACGGCAGTTCCAGAGGCTGCCTGAGACCTGGAACTCCACGTGGGTGGTGCGTGCAGGGACCACCAGGTTAGAGAGGCAGCAGCCACGCGGTGTGAGGCGCTTGTATAGCCTGTGCGGAGAGGAGAGAACAGGGATAGACAGAGGCATAGTTGACAGGCTACAGAAAATGGCTACAATAATGCAAAGGAGATCGGAATGAAATGAACTAAACATCTGGGAAAGGAGAAAGCGGGGCCTCCCTCACTTACGTTTCACTGAAACACCCAAATATAACTCTCCCAACTTCCACCTCAGAAACTATCATTGTTGTAAACTACAGTGGTTCAGTGTTTTCTAGGAATAGACTCTAACTTAGTTTATTCAGCTAGCTAACTTGGTACAGTATTCTTCTGTGAAAATCGTCCAGGGCACCTAGTCATATGACGCCACAGCCAGCTAGCATGCCGGACTCCAACAACACGGTTTAGCACCAATACTCGGCCACAACAAACCACCAGTGTGTCAACACGCCAAGCAGATAATTTGTGTCCGTGTCTAACGTTGTTGGTTAGTCCCGACAGCTTGAGCGAGTCCGTCGTCAACTTATTCAGCCAGTTAGTTAGCTAGAATAGTTAGCATACTAGCTAGCCATTGCTTTCAGACAAAGAAGAAACCCCTCCTCCCACGGCACGAACACACAGAGAGAGCCAAGCTAACGTTAACTAGTCACCCATGTCCCGAATTCCCTTGAACGACTCTAGCTACCAATATGTAAAAACAAAACACAAATGTAGGTTATAACTTACCCCTAGCAGCTACTGTTAGCTAGCCAAGTGCAAAGCTAGCCACTGAATTGACTCAGCCAGTTCGCGTCTGTTCGCTAGGTCGTTCCAGCTATTGTTTACTAGTAGCTATCCAGGTAGCAACAAGCTAGCTACATTTCAAGCACAGTAGCCACTTACTACCTAACGTTAACGGTTCAGACAATGAGGTTAGAAAAACAGCTGAATGGTAGGCAATTATTGTATGTAATTATTGTAGGCAGCTAGCTGGCGTAATTACAGGTACTCTCAGGCGTGAAACAACTATCCACATTTGCTAATAGTTACCAGTAGCTACCCGCCAGCTAGTCCAGGTAGAGGGTTAGCTAGCTTCGTGCTTCACCGGGCTCAGCCGAATACAATACTAATCTACAATAATTACATACAACAACCCACGATAACTACCTACAATACCTAACTACAATCTAAGTACATAGTTTAAGCTTTACTCGACAAAGCCCAAACTATTTATATGAGCCAAGCTTACCTCCCGCCAGAGAGAGACACAACCCTCACCCTACGACGACGTTTAAATTCAAGTCAATGGAAGACTACAGGGGACTGGAACACTGCGTCTGTAATGTCACCAATTGATCATGTTTGGGATGCTCTGGATCGACGTGTACAACACCGTGTTCCAGTTCCTGCCAATATCCATCAACTTTGCACAGCCATTGAAGAGGAGTGGGACAACATTCCACAGGCCACAATCAACAGCCTGATCAACTCTATGCGAAGGTGATGTCGCGTTGCATGATGCAAATGGTGGTCACACCAGATACTGACTTGTTTTCTGATCCACGACCCTACCTTTTTTTTTTAAAGGTATCTGTGACCAACAGATGTATATCTGTATTCCCAGTCATGTGAAATCCATAGATTAGGGTTTAATGAATGTATTTCAATTGACTGATTTCCTTTGATGAACTTAAATTAGTAAAATCTTTTGAAATTGTCGCATGTTGCGTTTTATATTTTTGTTCAGTATAGATTTACTACTAAAAGACCCAAATATGATCACTTTTGCAACGAACTGTCAAAATGAAGACTAGAATTGACGTGTTTCACTAAATAACATCTGTTTTATAATTCGTTTTCTTCATGGACGTTATAGAGGACGTTGAACCAGCACTGAGATGTCAGGTACATTTCTCCCCCAGGTTGAATGACCTGACACCCAGACAAGTGTAAAGGACTTGGGAACCTCCCAGCCACCAGGATAATCACCACATCCTCATGTACTGAACACGTTTATGAATGTTGGAGGTTAATCTCCTTGAGATACCCCTCACTTGGGAATGACTAGACATTGTTTTGTGCAATCGACTGTGTTTTGATGGACTCATGCAGATACAGGAAAACCAATACAAATGGTAACATTTATTCTAAAATGAGAAGTGTTTCTGGTTTTGAGGCTTGGGCATCTAGTGACTGCAGTTCATTCGTCTAATTCCCCTGCAAGAGAGAGAAAGGCATCAATATTACAATGCTGTATTCATTTCATAAAGTGGCCAGTTTATTAGGTACAACACCCCGTTCACGAAAATGGTTCGCTCCTACAAATGGTTTGCTCCTACAGCTAATTTCTTGCAATTCTACTCATTTTACCATAGGGTGGAGATAAATGTTTGCAGTTTTGAATATGATATCTGAGTTTGAGTGACTAACAACAATCAAATTTTCAACATTTTTGATGCCATAATTATAATTATATAAAATATATGCAATGAATTTTCCACCAACGGTTGTGTGTGCCAATGCACCACACAACCAATAAACAAAGCATACTGACTTAGGGCACGTCAATATCATGTTTTGCGTTTTCAACACCACAATAAATAGACAGAACATCCATCCCACCCAACCTTGTAGACTTACCCAGTATCGAAGGCTTGGCTTGACAATCTCTGAATGTCATTCAACTTTTTTGTTTTTTTGTAATTCATCAAATGGCTCCTGCACAGTTTGGATTGATTGATTTTGATTTGTCAATAATTTTTATTGTCTCTCTCTCTCTCTCTCTCTGTCTCTCTGCCTGTCTCTCTCTCTCTCTCTCTGCCTGTCTCTCTCTCTCTCTGCCTGTCTCTCTCTCTGCCTGTCTCTCTCTCTGCCTCTCTCTCTGCCTGTCTCTCTCTCTCTCTCTCTCTCTCTCTCTCTCTCTCTCTCTGCCTCTCTCTCTCTCTCTCTCTGCCTCTCTCTCTCTCTCTCTCTGCCTCTCTCTCTCTCTCCTGTCTCCCTCTCTCTCTCCTGTCTCCCTCTCTCTATCTCTCTCTCTCTCCTGTCTCCAGTCCTCCTCTTACCCAGTTCTTTGTGGAGTGTGGAGGTCTGGTGAGGACAGACAAGAAGCCTGCTCTGAGTAAGAGCTACCAGAAACTGGTGTCAGACCTCTGGCACAAGAACAGGTACACGTCTCATTCTCACACACATATTTACTTGCTATTATTATATTATAGACAGTTTAGAAGATGTTATGTGGCCAGTTTCTGCAGTCCTGGCCCTACAGGTCACTCTAAAACTTGATTATTTGGTCCCAGAATGTGAAGTTAGGGCTCTGATTAATACATGTGCCCTTGTTTTGATTGATTGTATATATTAGTTGCCCTTTTGAATGGAACGTCATTTATTTGAAATGTTGTAACTGTTTCTCATAATAAAGCGCTGCTCTACCTTCTTAACAACACTATCAACAAGGCAGGTCCTACAGGCCCTAGTTTTGTCGCACCTGGACTACTGTTCAGTCGTGTGGTCAGGTGCCACAAAGAGGGACTTAGGACAATTACAATATGCATGTACATCTCTCATGGCTCAAAGTGGAGGAGAGATTGACTTCATCACTACTAGTATTAACATGTTGAATGAACCGAGCTGCCAGAGGTCTCTTCACAGTCCCCAAGTCCAGAACAGACTACATGGAACTCTATTCCACATCAAGTAACTGATGAAAGTTGTAAAATTAGATTTAAAAAACAGATACAAATACACCTTATGGAACAGCGAGGACCGTGAACACACACGCATACACACACGAGGACATATGCACTATGGATATGTGGTAGTAGAGTAGTGACCTGAGGGAACACACTTTATTTATAACACCAGGAAGAGTAGCTGCTGCCTTGGCAGGAACTAATGGGGATCCATAATAAACCCCAGGAAGAGTAGCTGCTGCCTTGGCAGGAACTAATGGGGATCCATAATAAACCCCAGGAAGAGTAGCTGCTGCCTTGGCAGGAACTAATGGGGATCCATAATAAACCCCAGGAAGAGTAGCTGCTGCCTTGGCAGGAACTAATGGGGATCCATAATAAACCCCAGGAAGAGTAGCTGCTGCCTTGGCAAGAACTAATGGGGATCCATAATAAACCCCAGGAAGAGTAGCTGCTGCCTTGGCAGGAACTAATGGGGATCCATAATAAACCCCAGGAAGAGTAGCTGCTGCCTTGGCAGGAACTAATGGGGATCCATAATAAACCCCAGGAAGAGTAGCTGCTGCCTTGGCAGGAACTAATGGGGATCCATAATAAACCCCAGGAAGAGTAGCTGCTGCCTTGGCAGGAACTAATGGGGATCCATAATAAACCCCAGGAAGAGTAGCTGCTGCCTTGGCAAGAACTAATGGGGATCCATAATAAAACCCCAGGAAGAGTAGCTGCTGCCTTGGCAGGAACTAATGGGGATCCATAATAAACCCCAGGAAGAGTAGCTGCTGCCTTGGCAGGAACTAATGGGGATCCATAATAAACCCAGGAAGAGTAGCTGCTGCCTTGGCAGGAACTAATGGGGATCCATAATAAACCCCAGGAAGAGTAGCTGCTGCCTTGGCAGGAACTAATGGGGATCCATAATAAACCCCAGGAAGAGTAGCTGCTGCCTTGGTAGGAACTAATGGGGATCCATAATAAACCCCAGGAAGGGAATGAGACCCTGGTCTCAATGGGTTCCCCTGGTTAAATAAAGGTTAATAATAAAAAACAAATTTAAACTATTCTTGTTCTGTGGTGTTTCAGACAGTCCTAACCTTTTCTTCCCGTGGTGTTTCAGACAGTCCTAACCTTTTCTTCCCGTGGTGTTTCAGACAGTCCTAACCTTTTCTTCCCGTGGTGATTCAGGCCATCCTATGTCGTCCCTACCAGTCTGTTCCAGGGGATCAAGGCTGTTAACCCCATGTTCAGAGGATACTCACAACAGGTAGGTGTCTTCTCTTTGTGTTTGATAGGGTTTGTAATAGGTAAAACAGGTGTCTATGAAAGCTACTATTCCCAGGCAGGCAGATAGGCTCTTCTCTGTTACAGAACCAGTAAACTGAAGAATAGGTTCTTTCAACCATGAACTGAGATATGATTAACAGTCTATTTCTCTCTGGGTTGACACCATTCTGTGGTTGATACAGTGTTAGTTCACTGTTTGTTCTGCAGTTTTAGTCAGGGGATATTAATTTGTCACGCTATGCTGCTCTGCTCTGCAAGGCAGGCTGGGAATTATCATCCAGATGAATGGAGGGAGGAACTTCCAGGCTCCTGAGAGAATCAAACTTTATTAGTCAAATGCGCCGAATACAACAGCTGTAGACCTTACAGTGAAATGCTTACTGACAAGCCCTTAACCAACAATGCAGTTTTAAGAAAAATAATAGTTAAGAAAAATATTTACTAAATAAACTAAAGTAAAAAATAAAACAGCAACAATAAAATAAAAAGGCTAAATACAGTGGGTACCGGTAACGAGTCAATGTGCGGGGGCACAGGTTAGTCGAGGTAATTGAGGTAATATGTACATATAGGTAGATTATTATTATTATTATTATTATTATTATTATTATTATTGTTATTGCCTCCCCTTACCACCAGGGGGCGGCCCGTCAGGAAGTCCAGGATCCAGTTACAGAGGGAGTTGTTTAGTCCCAGGGTCCTTAGCTTAGTGATTTGAGCTTTGATGGCATCAGTTGCTGGGACTGCTGGTCTCTGTCCAGTGATCCTGCCGACCAAGGACGGGTCTGTGGAGCTGTTTGGCGTAGCAGCTAGCTAGCTGCTAGCTAGCTGCCTATCAAGCTAGCGGGGTTTTGTTGAGGGCTTTAACGCAGCCCGCGACGCGGTTAGCCATTGTGGCTGGGACCGCGGATTGTCCCGGGTTTGTGGATGTCTAGATCCCTGCTGTTTGTTGCTTCCAGTCTTCCCTGTGACCTGTCCTGTCTGGAGCTGAGAGGAGTAACAGGGTAACCTACGATGTTACCATGACAAAGACCAAAGCCAGTGGGACAGAGGTGTCTCTCTATCACAGTTGAAGGATCTTTTAAATGAACAAAAATAGTTCTACAAGCAGTTGTTACAACAACAAGAAAAAATAGCTTCAAGTGTTGTGTCCAAATACTGGTGGATTTAACTAATAAAAGACTGGACCACCTGACCAGAGAGGTCCAGGACCTGAAGAACAGCTTGCAGTTCTCCCAGGGTCAGATCGATGAGTTTAAACAGGAGAACGGCAAGATGACAGCAATCTGTAAGTCATTGAGAGAAGACATCAGTTCTGTGTGTGAATCCATGATAACAATGATGGATGAATCAGATCTCGAGGGACAATCAAGGCGGAACAACATGGTTGTGGACGGAATTGCAGAATCTCCACATGAGACCTGGACGGAGGACAAATTGAGGGAAATGATCTCTGAGAAACTTAAGATGGACCACAGGAAGATTGAGGTGGAGCGCGCCCACAGGACTGGAAAACCCACCACCGGCCCAGGTGACAGGCCCAGGCCGATAGTGGTCAAGTTCCTGAGGTTCAAGGACAAGGTAGCTGTTCTGGAAAGAGCCAAGAACTTGAGAGGAACGTATGTCTTCCTCAATGAGGACTATCCTGAAGCTGTGTGCCAGAAGAGGAAAGAATATATCCCAGCCATGAAAGCTTCCAGAGCGCATGGGGACATTGCTAACATGCGCTATGACAGGCTCATTGTCCACCCTCCCTCCCAGAAGCCTGGAAGGGATGAGAGAGCCAAGCCTATGGGTTCGTAGCTTCAACTCCGCAGCACACACACACCAACTGATTAATGGACTGCTGAATGTATATTTTTTTCTCTTGCTTTGCTCTTTTCAGTATTATGTCTATCTCTGATAAGCTACCCAGAAAAGGGGTGAAAATAGCCCATGCCTTTAGAAATAAGGGAATGGCCGGCAGGGATGTAGCTCAGTTGATAGAGCATGGCTTTTGCAACGCCAGGGTTGTGGGTTCGATTCCCACAGGGGGTATGAAAAAATATATAAATAATGTATGCACTAACTGTAAGTCGCTCTGGATAAGAGCGTCTGCTAAATGACTAAAATGACAATGTAAATAAGGTTCATGAAATCAATAACTTGTTAACATCAGATAACACTCATATTAGCCATTTCTGAGACTCACTTAGATAATTATATTGATGATACAGCAGTAGCAATACAAGGATATAGCATCTATAGAAGAGACAGAAATGCTTATGGGGGAGGTGTTGCTGTATATATTCACAGCTACATCCCTGTAATGCTTAGAGACAAGCTTATATCAAGTGTTATTGAAGTGTTGTTGTAAGGTTCTGTATTTATTTTCTTAGTCAACCTTGTGTTCTTGAACGTAGCCCTGTTTCTTTGTGTTCTTGAACGTAGCCCTGTTTCTTTGTGTTCTTGAACGTAGCCCTGTTTCTTTGTGTTCTTGAACGTAGCCCTGTTTCTTTGTGTTCTTGAACGTAGCCCTGTTTATTTGTGTTCTTGAACGTAGCCCTGTTTCTTTGTGTTCTTGAACGTAGCCCTGTTTCTTTGTGTTCTTGAACGTAGCCCTGTTTCTTTGTGTTCTTGAACGTAGCCCTGTTTCTTTGTGTTCTTGAACGTAGCCCTGTTTCTTTGTGTTGTTGAACGTAGCCCTGTTTCTTTGTGTTCTTGAACGTAGCCCTGTTTCTTTTGTGTTCTTGAACGTAGCCCTGTTTCTTTGTGTTCTTGAACGTAGCCCTGTTTCTTTGTGTTCTTGAACGTAGCCCTGTTTCTTTGTGTTCTTGAACGTAGCCCTGTTTCTTTGTGTTCTTGAACGTTGCCCTGTTTCTTTGTGTTCTTGAACGTAGCCCTGTTTCTTTGTGTTCTTGAACGTAGCCCTGTTTCTTTGTGTTCTTGAACGTAGCCCTGTTTCTTTGTGTTCTTGAACGTAGCCCTGTTTCTTTGTGTTCTTGAACGTAGCCCTGTTTCTTTGTGCTCTTGAACGTAGCCCTGTTTCTTTGTGTTCTTGAACGTAGCCCTGTTTCTTTGTGTTCTTGAACGTAGCCCTGTTTCTTTGTGTTCTTGAACGTTAGCCCTGTTTCTTTGTGTTCTTGAACGTAGCCCTGTTTCTTTGTGTTCTTGAACGTAGCCCTGTTTCTTTGTGTTCTTGAACGTAGCCCTGTTTCTTTGTGTTCTTGAACGTAGCCCTGTTTCTTTGTGTTCTTGAACGTAGCCCTGTTTCTTTGTGTTGTTGAACGTAGCCCTGTTCTGTTGTGTTCTTGAACGTAGCCCTGTTTCTTGTGTTCTTGAACGTTAGCCCTGTTTCTTTGTGTTCTTGAACGTAGCCCTGTTTCTTTGTGTTCTTGAACGTTTTTTTGTTTTTGAACGTTAGCCCTGTTTTTTTTCTTCTTGTGTTCTTGGGAAAACGTACCCCTGTTTCTTGTGTTTGAAGTAGCCCTGTTCTTTGTGTTCTTGAAGTAGCCCTGTTTTTTGTGTTCTTGAACGTAGCCCTTTCTCTTTGTGTTCTGAACGAAACCCTTTTGTCTTTGTGTTCTTGAACGTAGCCTGTTTCTTTGTGTTGTTGAACGTAGCCCTGTTTCTTGTGTTCTTGAACGTAGCCCTGTTTCTTGTGTTCTTGAACGTAGCCTGTTTCTTTGTGTTTGAACGAGCCCTGTTTCTTTGTGTTCTTGACGTAGCCGTTTCTTTGTGTTTTGAACGTAGCCCTGTTTCTTTCTGTTCTTGAACGTTAGCCCTGTTTCTTTGTGTCTTGAACGTAGCCCTGTTTCTTTGTGTTCTTGAAACGTAGCCCTGTTTCTTTGTGCTCTTGAAACGTAGCCGTTCTTTGGTTCTTGAATGTAGCCCTGTTTCTTTGTGCTCTTGAACGTAGCGTTTTGTGTTCTTGAACGTAGCCCTGTTCTTGTGTTCTTGAAGTAGCCCTGTTTCTTGGTTCTTGAACGTTAGCCCTGTTTATTTGTGTCTGAACGTACCTTTCTTGTGTTCTTTGAACGTATTAGCCCTGTTTCTTTGTGTTCTGACGTAGCCCTGTTTCTTTGTGTTGTTGAACGTAGCCCTGTTTCTTGGGGTCTTGAACGTTAGCCTGTTTCTGTGTGTTCTTGACGTAGCCTTGTCTTTGTGTTCGTGAACGTTAGCCCTGTGTCTTTGTGTTGTTGAACGTTAGCCCTGCTCCTGTTTCTTTGTGTGCTTGAACGTAGCCCTGTTTCTTTGTGTTCTTGAACGTAGCCCTAAACTCAACAAAAGAAGAAGAAACTGTATTATGAAGCCAAGATCAATGATATAAAGAATGATGGAAAAAAACGTTGGATTACTTGAACTCCAACTTCAACTCCATCTTTCATCGAATCAGATGGCTTATTCATCACAAAACCGTTTGATGTTGCCAATTATTTTAATGATTCCTTCATTGGCAAAGTGGGCAAACTTAAGCAGGAAATGCCAACAACGTATTCATGCATGAAAAAAACAAATAATGAAAGAAATGCATTGCATGTTTGAAAATGTGTAATGTTAGTGTGGGAGAGGTGGGAAAATTATTGGTATCGACAAACCTCCTGTTATTGACAACTTAGATGGAAAGCTACTGAGGATGGTAGCTGACTCTATAGCCACTCCTATCTGTCATATCTTTAATCTGAGCCTAGAGGAAAGTCTTTGTCCTCAGGCCTGGAGGGAAGCTAAAGTAATTCCGCTACCCAAGAATGGTAAAGCGGCCTTTACTGGTTCTAACAGACCTATCAGCTTGCTGCCAGCTCTTAGCAAACTGTTGGAAAAAAATGGTGTTTGACCAAATACAATGCTACTTCTCTGTAAACAAATTAACAACAGACTTTCAGCATTCTTATAGAGAAGGGCACTCAACACACACTGCACTGACACAAATGACTGATGATTGGTTGAAATACATTGATAATAAGAAGATTGTGGGAGCTGTACTGTTAGATTTCAGTGCAGCCTTTGACATTATTGACCATAACCCTTTGTTGAAAAAAACATATGTGTTATGGCTTTTCAACCTCTGCCATATCGTGGATTCAGAGCTATTCTATCTAATAGAACACAGAGGGTTTTCTTTAATGGAAGCTTCTCTAATGTCAAACATGTCAAGTGTGGTGTATCGCAGGGCAGATCTCTAGGCCCTCTACTCTTTTCTATTTTTACCAATGACCTTTCCACTGGTATTTAACAAAGCATGTGTGTCCATGTATGCTGATGATTCAACCATATACGCATCAGAAACCACAGCTAATGAAGTCACTGAAACCCTTAATAAAGAGTTGCAGTCTGTTTTGGAATGGGTGGCCAGTAATAAACTGGTCCTGAACATCTCTAAAACTAAGAGCTTTGTATTTGGTACAAATCATTCCCTACGTTCTAGACCTCAGTTGAATCTGGTAATGAATGGTGTGGCTGTTGAACAAGTTGAGGAGACTAAATTACTTGGCATTACCTTCGATTGTTAACTGTCATGGTCAAAACGAATACAGTGCCTTGCAAAAGTATTAATCTCTCTTGGCGTTTTTCCTATTGTGTTGCATTACAACCTGTATTTTAAATTGATTTTTATTTGGACATACACAAAATAGTCCAAATTGGTGAAGTGAAATAAATAAAAAATTCTTTCAAAAAATTGAAAATAAATTATAATGGAAAAGTGGTGCGTGCATATGTATTCACCCCCTTTGCTATGAAGCCCCTAAATAAGATCTGGTGCAACCAATTACCTTCAGAAGTCACATAATTAGTTAGATTGCACACAGGTGGACTTTATTTAAGTGTCACATGATCTGTCACATGATCTCAGTATATATACACCTGTTCTGAAAGGCCCCAGAGTCTGCAACACCACTAAGCAAGGGGCACCACCAAGCAAGCGGCACCATGAAGACCAAGGAGCTCTCCAAACAGGTCAGGGACAAAGTTGTGGAGAAGTACAGATCAGGGTTGGGTTATAAAAAAATATCAGAAACTTTGAACATCCCACGGAGCACCATTAAATCCATTATTAAAAAATGGAAATAATATGGCACTACAACAAACCTGCCAATAGAGGGCCGCCGACCAAAACTCACGGACCAGGCAAGGAGGGCATTAATCAGAGAGGCAACAAAGAGACCAAAGATAACCCTGAAGGAGCTGCAAAGCTCCACAGCGGAGATTGGAGTATCTGTCCATAGGACCACTTTAAGCCCTACAGTCCACAGAGCTGGGCTTTACGGAAGAGTGGCCAGAAAAAAGCCATTGCTTACAGAAAAAAATAAGCAAAGATGTTTGGTGTTTGCCAAAATGCATGTGGCAGACTCCCCAAACATATGGAAGAAGGTACTCTCGTCAGATGAGACTAAAATTGAGCTTTTTGTCCATCAAGGAAAATGCTATGTCTGGCGCAAACCCAACACCTCTGATCACCCCGAGAACACCATCCCCACAGTGAAGCATGGTGGTGGCAGCATCATGCTATGGGGATGTTTTTCATTGGCAGGGACTGGGAAACTGGTCAGAATTGAAGGAATGATGGATGGCGCTAAATACAGGGAAATTCTTGAGGGAAACCTGTGTCAGTCTTCCAGAGATTTGAGACTGGGACGGAGGTTCACCTTCCAGCAGGACAATGACCCTAAGCATACTGCTAAAGCAACACTTAGTGTTAACTTGAGTGGTTTAAGGTAAAACATTTTAAATGTCTTGGAATGGCCTAGTCAAAGCCCAGACCTCAATCCAATTGAGAATCTGTGGTATGACTTAAAGATAGCTGTACACCAGCGGAACCCATCCAACTTGAAGGAGCTGGAGCAGTTTGTGCCAAGCTTATAGAGACATACCCCAAAAGACTTGTAGCTGTAATTGCTGCAAAAGGTGGCTCTACAAAGTATTGACTTTGGGGGGGGGTGAATAGTTATGCACGCTCAAGTTTTTTTTGTGTGTCTTATTTCTTGTTTGTATCACAATAAAACATATTTTGATCTTCAAAGTGGTAGGCATGTTGTGTAAATCAAATGATCCAGGTTGTAAGGCAACAAAATAGGAAAAATGCCAAGGGGGGGTGAATACTTTCGCAAGCCACTGTAGATTCAATGGTTGTAAAGATGGGGAGGTGTGTCTGTAATAAAGAGAGATTCTGCTTTTTTGACACCACACTCCAAAAAGCAAGTTCTGCAGGCTCTAGTTTTGTCTTGATTATCGTCCAGTCGTGTGGTCGAGTGCTGCAAGGAAAGACCTAGTTAATCTGCAGCTGGCCCAGAACAGAGTGGCATGTCTTGCTCTTCATTGTAATCAGAGGGCTGAAATAAATACTATGCAGGCCAGTCTCTCTTGACTAAGAGTTGAGGAGAGACTGACTGCATGACTTCTTTTTATAAGAAACATTCATTTGTTGAAAATCCCAAATTGTTTGCATAGTCAACTTACACCCAGCACTGACACACACACTTACCCCACCAGACATACCTCCAGGGTTCTTTTCACAGTCCCCAAATCCAGAAATTCAAGAAAGCGTACAGTATTATATAGAGCCATTATTGCATGGAACTCTGTTCCATCTCAAATAAACAGCAAAACTGGTTTCAAAAAACAGATAATGCAACACCTCACGGCACAACGCCTCTCCCCTATTTGACCTAGATAGTTTGTGTGTATTTATTGATGTGTAGGATACGTGTGCCTTTAAAAAAGAAATTTATGTAGTTGTGTCCTTGAGCTGTTCTTGTCTATTAATGTTCTGTATTATGTCATGTTTCATATTTTGTGTAAAAAAATAGCTGCTGCTTTTGCAACAGCTAATGGGGATCCTAATAAAATATCAAATACCAAATGGTGTTGAACGCTGAGCTGTATTCAATGAACAACATTCTCACGTAGGTGTTCCTTTTGTCCAGGTGGGAAAGGGCAGTGTTCAGTGCAATAGAGATTGCGTCATCTGTGGATCTGTTGGGGCGGTATGCAAATTGGAGTGGGTCTAGGGTTTCTGGGATGATGGTGTTGATGTGAGCCATGACCAGCCTTTCAAAGCACTTCATGGCTACAGACGTGAGTGCTACGGGTCGATAGTCATTTAGGCAGGTTACCTTAGTGTTCTTGGGCACAGGGACTATGGTGGTCTGCTTGAAACATGTAGGTATTACAGACTCTGCCAAGGACAGGTTGAAAATGTCAGTGAAGACACTTGCCAGTTGGTCAGCACATGCTCGGAGTACACGTCCTGGTAATCCGTCTGGCCCAGCGGCCTTGTGAATGTTGACCTGTTTAAAGGTCTTACTCACATCAGCTACGGCGATCGTGATCACAAAGTCGCCCGGAACAGCTGGTGCTCTCATGTATGCTTCAGTGTTGCTTCCCTCGAAGCGCGCATAGAAGTCATTTAGCTCGTCTGGTAGGCTTATGTGACTGGGCAGCTCGCGGCTGGGCTTCCCTTTGTAGTCCGTAATAGTTTGCAAGCCCTGCCACATCCGACGAGTGTCGGAGCTGGTGTAGTAGGATTAAATCTTAGTCCTGTACTTACGCTTTGCCTGTTTGATGGTTTGTCTGAGGGCATAACGGGATTTCTTATAAGCGTCCGGGTTAGAGTCCCGCACCTTGAAAGCGGCAGCTCTACCCTTTAGCTCAGTGCGGATGTTTCCTGTAATCCATGGCTTCTGGTTGGGGTATGTACTGTACGTACGGTCACTGTGGGGACGTCATCGTCTATGCACTTATTAATGATGCCAGTGACTGAGGTGGTATACTCCTCAATGCCATCGGATGAGTCCCGGAACTTATTCCAGTCTGTGCTAGCAAAACAGTCCTGTAGCTTAGCATCTGCGTCTTTTCAGGAGACTGAAAAGATTTGGCACAGGTCCCCAGATCCTCAAAAAGTTCTACAGCTGCACCATTGAGAGCATCCTGACCGGTTGAATCACCGCCTGGTATGGCAACTGCTCAGCATTTGATCTTAAGGTGCTACAGAGGGTAGTGCGTACGGCCCAGTAAAATTTTTTAACCTTTATTTTACTAGGCAAGTCAGTTAAGAACAAATTATTATTTACAATGACGGCCTACACCGGCCAAACCCGGACGACGCTGGGCCAATTGTGCGCCGCCCTATGGGACTCCCAATCACGGCCGGTTGTGATACAGCCTGGAATCGAACCAGGGGGTCTGTAGTGACGCCTCAAGCACTTAGATGCAGTGCCTTAGACCGCTGCGCCACTCGGGAGCCCACATCACTGGGGCCAAGCTTCCTGCCATCCAGGACCTATATACTAGGCGGTGTCAGAGGAAGGCCCAAAAAATTGTCCAAGACTCCAGTCACCCTAGTCATAGACTGATCTCTCTGCTACCGCACGGCAAGCGGTACCGGAGCGCCAAGTCTAGGTCCAAAAGGCTCCTTAACAGCTTCTACCCCCAAGCCATAAGACTGCTGAACAATTAATCAAATGGCCACCCGGACTATTTACATTGACCCCCCCCCCCCCCTCCCCTTTGTTTTTACACTGCTGCTACTCGCTGTTTATTATCTATGCATAGTCACTTTACCCCAACCTACATGTACAAATTACCTTGACTAACCTGTACCCCTGTACATTGACTTGGTACCGGTACCCCCTGTATATAGCCTCGTTATTGTAATTTTTGTTTTGTTTGTTTTTTACTTAACTCTATTTCTTGAACTGCATTGTTGGTTAAGGGCTTGTAAGTAAGCATTTCACGGTAAGGTGTACACCTGTTGTATTCGGCGCATGTGACAAATACGATTTGATTTGATCTGACCACTTCCGTATTGAGCACTGCACTGGTACTTCTTTAGTTGTTGCTTGTAAGCAGGAATCAGGATGATATAATTATGGTGAGATTTGCCAAATGGAGGGCGAGGGAGAGCTTTGTATGCGTCTCTGTGTGTGGAGTAAAGGTGCTCTAGAGTATTTTTTCCTCTGGTTGCACATGTGACATGCTGGTAGAAATTAGGTAAAATGGATTTAAGTTTCCCTGCATTAAAGTAAAGTCCCCGGCCGCTAGGAGCGCCGCCTCTGGATGAGCATTTCTTGTTTGCTTATGGCCTTATACAGCTCGTTGAGTGCGGTCTTAGTGCCAGCTTCGGTTTGTGGTGGTAAATAGACAGCTTCGAAAAATATAGATGAAAACTCTCTGTGTAGATGAAAACTCTCGCAAGGGCTAGCCTAGCATGTTAGATTAGAAATTATTTAATGAAGTTGGACTCGCGCATTCATGCTAGTAGGCCCCACTTCTTAATTTGAAAAACAAGCAAACTGCACAGTACAGTAATATTGATGTGCCCTTATAAGCCAGGACTCTGGGGAAACAGCTCCATGATGAACTATATAATTATAACTATATAACTTCATACTTATATACTCTAAACCTCCAATAATATCTACACTGAGTGTACAAAACATTAGGAACACCTTCCTAATATTGAGTTGCACTTTTCTCGTCAGAACAGCCTCAATTCGTCAGGGCATGGACTCTACAAGGTGTCAAAAGCGTTCCACAGGGATGCTGGCCCATGTTGACTCCAGTGCTTCCCACAGTTGTCAAGTTGGCTGGTAGTGGATCTCTACTCCGAGTAGCTCGTTCCATCTCATCCCACAGATGCTCAATTGGATTGAGATCTAGTGACTGGGCAGGCCACTGCAGTAAGCTGAATTCACTGTCACGTTCATGGAACCATTCCTGGACAGTCCTAGCCTTGTGGCATGGGACATTATCCTGCTGAAAAAAACAATTCGCAGATGGATACACTGCTGCCATAAAGGGATGCAACTGATTGGCAATGATGTTCAGATATCCACTGAAACGTTGCTCCATTTTTATCAAGGGCCCCAATGTGTGCCATTAAAACACACCCCACACCATCACACCACCAGCCTGCAATGTTGACACGCGGCATGATGGATACATGTATTCGTGGTTTTCTCCATACCCTAGTCTTCCCATCAGGGTGAAACAGCAGGAACCGGGATTCATCAGACCAATGAATGCTTTTCCAATTCTCCAGTGTTTTAGTGCCTTAGCCCACTGCAACCGCATTATCTTGTTTTTTGCTGAAAGAAGTGGAACTATTTAAGGTCGTCGGCTGCCATACCCTATTTGTGTCGAGGTACGATGAGTTGTGCATTCTTTTATGGGTCTTTGGGCTCCAGTGTTGTACTGGACTGGCAGTCGACTAACTGTAGCCCGTCTGTTGCTCTGCACTATTCGTGTCAGCCTCCTTTGTCCTCTTTCATCAATGACCCGTTTTTGACCACTGGCCTGCCGTTGGCTGGATGTCGTTTGGGTGGTTCTTGATACACACGGGAAACTGTTGAGTGTGAAAATCCCAGCAGCGTTACAGTTCTTGACACAAACCGGTGCGCCTGGCACCTACTACCATTCCCTGTTCAAAGGCACTTAAATATTTTGTCTTGCCCATTCACCCTCTGAATGGCACACATACACAATCCATGTCTCAAGGCTGTCTCCTCCCCTTCATCTATATTGATTTGAAGTGACATCAATAAGGGATCATAGCTTTCACCTGGATTCACCTGGTCAGTCTATGTCATGGAAAGAGCAGGTGTTCCTAATGTTTTGTACACTCAATGTGTATCTGTAGGACAGTATATTCTAACTATATATTATCTATATCTACATTAGGACTCTCAAGAGTTCCTGCGCTGTCTGATGGACCAGCTCCACGAGGAGCTGAAGGAGCCGCTGGCCGAGCCCCCCGACAACGACCTACACTCTCACGCCATCGCCATGGACGACGGCCCCGACGACGACAGCCCCAGCCAGTCGGACAACGACTTCCAGTCGTGCGAGTCGTGCGGCAGCAGCGAGCGGGCGGACAGCGAGGGCCAGGGTGGGAGCGGAGACGGGCAGGCGGCGCCATCGGGGGAGGAGTCTAAGGAAGCGGAGATGCTGATCCCTGATGGGCCTGACTCCTCCGTCTCCTCCGGCCAGACCAATAGGGAGTGGCAGAAAGAGAAGAACCTGATCAACGACCTCTACCGGGGGTCGGGGGGCGCGGGGCCTTCAGGGGGAGACCTGGATAAAGACGTGGATGCCACTCCCACCAACGAGGCCACGCCCATCAGCAACCAGGGGGCAATCAAAGTCCAGATAGAGGGACGCATGGCTGGTAGGTACACCATGAATGGATGAATGATTGAAGGGAATAATTAATTAATTAATTCAGGGATGGAGTGAGTGAATGAATCAAGTACGCCATCACATCAGACGAGGTCTCCTGTAGAACTCAAGACTGTGGTAGCCCATTGAGTTAAAGCCTGGTGTCATCATTTGTAGCTGGTAAACATACACTACAGTTCAAACGTTTGGGGTCACTTAGAAATGTCCTTGTTTTCGAAAGAAAAGCTATTTATTTTGTCCATTAAAATAACATCAAGTTGATCAGAAATACAGTGTAGACATTGTTAATGTTGTAAATGGCTATTGTAGCTGGAATCGGCTGACTTTTAATGGAATATCTTCATAGGCGTACAGAGGCCCATTATCAGCAACCATCAGTCCTCTGTTCCAATGGCACGTTGTGTTTGCTAATCCAAGTTTATCATTTTAAAAGGCTAATTGATCATTAGAAAACCTTTTTGCAATTATGTTAGCACAGCTGAAAACTGTTGTGCTGATTAAAGAAGCAATAAAACTGGCCTTCTTGAGACTAGTTGAGTATCTGGAGCATCAGCAATTGTGGGTTCGATTACAGGATCAAAATGGCCAGAAACAAATAACTTTCTTCTGAAACTCGTCAGTCTATTCTTGTTCTGAGAAATGAAGGCTATTCCATGCGAGAAATTGCCAAGAAACTACTTCACCTATTGAAGTTAAAGGCACTGATTGTAAGTTGTTCTGGATAAGAGCGTCTGCTAAATGACTGAAATATAAAGGTAACTAACGGTCTCCTCTCTGTTCCCAGAGGTTCAGGTAGTGTCCAGAAGCAACCGATCCCAGAGTCCAATCCCCATGGAGGGACACTGCCTCACCAAGATCTCCTCCAGCCCCCCCAAGACTAACTCTGTCTGGCCAGGAATGTCCTCCAGCCCCCCCAAGACTAACTCTGTCTGGCCAGGAATGTCCTCCAGCCCCCCCAGGACTAACACTGTCTGGCCAGGAATGTCCTCCAGCCCCCCCAAGACTAACACTGTCTGGCCAGGAATGTCCTCCAGCCATAAGAAAGGTACAATATGAATATGAAAATGTATTTTGTGAGGCCAGCGCTAAATGAAAATGCACAAAAGCAACAATACAGAACACAGTCATTACAGTATCTATCATCGAGCAGTTCAATCAAATCCGCACAGTAGTTATGCAGCATTCACACACTGCCTCTCTGACTCACTCTCTCTCTGCAGTGACCTCACTCTCCTCAGCAAAGAGCCAGAAGTACCGCAGTGTGATATCAGACGTGTTTGATGGGACCATTGTCAGCTCAGTGCAGTGTCTGACCTGTGATAGGGTGAGTAGTCTGTCTAGCCACCTTGTGGGGCTCCTTCCTCCTCTCTGCCTTCACCCTCTCACCCCCCTGTTAACCTGACTCGCGTCTCTCTGCCTCTGCCTTCACCCTCTCACCCCCCTGTTAACCTGACTCACGTCTCTCTGCCTCTGCCTTCACCCTCTCACCCCCCTGTTAACCTGACTCGCGTCTCTCTGCCTCTGCCTTCACCCTCTCACCCCCCTGTTAACCTGACTCGCGTCTCTCTGCCTCAGCCTTCACCCTCTCACCCCCCTGTTAACCTGACTCGCGTCTCTCTGCCTCAGCCTTCACCCTCTCACCCCCCTGTTAACCTGACTCGCGTCTCTCTGCCTCTGCCTTCACCCTCTCACCCCCCTGTTAACTTGACTTGCGTGTCTCTGCCTCAGCCTTCACCTGACTCGCGTCTCTCTGCCTTCACCCTCTCACCCCCCTGTTAACCTGACTCGCGTCTCTCTGCCTCAGCCTTCATCCTCTCACCCCCCTGTTAACTTGACTTGCGTCTCTCTGCCTCAGCCTTCACCCTCTCACCCCCCTGTTAACCTGACTCGCGTCTCTCTGCCTCAGCCTTCACCCTCTCACCCCCCTGTTAACTGACTCGCGTCTCTCTGCCTCAGCCTTCACCCTCTCACCCCCGTTAACCTGACTTGCGTCTCTCTGCCTCAGCCTTCACCCTCTCACCCCCCTGTTAACCTGACTCGCGTCTCTCTGCCTCAGCCTTCACCCTCTCACCCCCCTGTTAACCTGACTCTCGTCTCTCTGCCTCAGCCTTCACCCTCTCAACCCCTCTGTTAACCTGACTCTCGTCTCTCTGCCTCAGCCTTCACCCTCTCACCCCTCTGTTAACCTGACTCTCGTCTCTCTGCCTCAGCCTTCACCCTCTCACCCCTCTGTTAACCTGACTCTCGTCTCTCTGCCTCAGCCTTCACCCTCTCACCCCTCTGTTAACCTGACTCTCGTCTCTCTGCCTCAGCCTTCACCCTCTCACCCCCCTGTTAACCTGACTCGCGTCTCTCTGCCTCTGCCTTCACCCTCTCACCCCTCTGTTAACCTGACTCTCGTCTCTCTGCCTCATCTTTGGAGTATTGCGTTATTCGGAACCCACACTGTTCTGCGGGCAGGCCTGCCGGTTTGGACTAGATGGAGAACAGCAGAAGTGACTTTTTGTAGCAGGGTAGGATAATTAACGTAGCAGGGTCGGAGAATTAAAGTAGCAGGGTTGGAGAATTAACGTAGCAGGGTCGGAGAATTAACGTATCAGGGTAGGATAATTCGGTTAAGGTTGGGAAAAGGGTTAGCTTAAATGCTACAATTGTCCTCAACGCAACTCGAACATATCTAGCAACAACCAGGCCTTCCCTCAGAACAGCCTATGTTTCCATTCATGCGATTCTGCCTCATCTTTACATCTTATAATAACGTATCACTCTTCCCTCCAGGTGTCAGTGACTCTTGAGAACTTCCAGGACCTGTCCCTGCCCATCCCAGGCAAGGAGGACCTGGCTAAGCTCCACTCCTCCTCCCATCAGACCTCTCTGGTCAAGGCTGGCTCCTGTGGAGAGGTCTACGCAGCCCAGGGATGGGTCGCCTTCGTCATGGAATACATCAAAAGGTTTGTTATATTACATACAGAATGTTATTACAATACATCAAAAGATACGGACCTGATCAGTGTTATGGATGAGGTATAATAATGGTTAAATAACAACCACATTTTTAGTACATCAACAAGTCCTATAACATTATAAGGATATGAACGACGTGGTGAGGCAGAGTGAGTCAGCAGGTCGACTCAGTGGATAGTCTGCTATACCAACTGGGTGGTATAGGGGTCAACATATAGGGGTCATAGGTCATAGTGGATAGTCTGCTGACACCAAGTGGGTTGTATAGGGGTCATAGTGGATAGTCTGCTATACCAAGTGGGTTGGATAGGGGTCAACATATAGGGGTCATAGGTCATAGTGGATAGTCTGCTGACACCAAGTGGGTTGTATAGGGGTCAACATATAGGGGTCATAGGTCATAGTGGATAGTCTGCTGACACCAAGTGGGTTGTATAGGGGTCAACATATAGGGGTCATAGGTCATAGTGGATAGTCTGCTGACACCAAGTGTGTTGTATAGGGGTCAACATATAGGGGTCATAGGTCATAGTGGATAGTCTGCTGACACCAAGTGGGTGGTATAGGGGTCAACATATAGGGGTCATAGTGGATAGTCTGCTGACACCAAGTGGGTTGTATAGGGGTCAACATATAGGGGTCATAGGTCATAGTGGATAGTCTGCTGACACCAAGTGGGTTGTATAGGGGTCAACATATTACATTTACATTTACATTTACATTTTAGTCATTTAGCAGACGCTCTTAACCAGAGCGACTTACAGGAGCAATTAGGGTTAAGTGCCTTGCTCAAGGGCACATTAACGTCATTTAGCAGACGCTCTTAGCCAGAGCGACTCACAAATTGGTGCGTTCACCCTATAGCCAGTGGGATAACCACTTTACAATTTTGGGGGGGGGGGGGGGGGGGGGGGGGGGGGGGGTTAGAAGGAATACTTTATCCTATCCCAGGTATTCCTTAAAGAGGTGGGGTTTCAAATGTCTCCGGAAGGTGGTGAGTGACTCCGCTGTCCTGGCGTCGTGAGGGAGCTTGTTCCACCATTGGGGTGCCAGAGCAGCGAACAGTTTTGACTGGGCTGAGCGGGAGCTGTGCTTCCGCAGAGGAAGGGGAGCCAGCAGGCCAGAGGTGGATGAACGCAATGTCCTCGTTTGGGTGTAGGGACTGATCAGAGCCTGAAGGTACAGAGGTGCCGTTCCCCTCACTGCTCCATAGGCAAGCACCATGGTCTTGTAGCGGATGCGAGCTTCAACTGGAAGCCAGTGGAGTGTGCGGAGGAGGGGGGTGACGTGAGAGAACTTGGGAAGGTTGAACACCAGACGGGCTGCGGCATTCTGGATGAGTTGTAGGGGTTTAATGGCACAGGCAGGGAGCCCAGCCAACAGCGAGTTGCAGTAGTCCAGACGGGAGATGACAAGTGCCTGGACCAGGACCTGCGCCGCTTCCTGTGTAAGGCAGGGTCGCACTCTCCGAATGTTGTAGAGCATGAACCTGCAGGAGCGGGTCACCGCCTTGATGTTGGCGGAGAACGACAGGGTGTTGTCCAGGGTCACGCCTAGGCTCTTCGCACTCTGGGAGGAGGACACAGCGGAGTTGTCAACCGTGATGGCGAGATCATGGAACGGGCAGTCCTTCCCCGGGAGGAAGAGCAGCTCCGTCTTGCCAGGGTTCAGCTTGAGGTGGTGATCCGTCATCCATACTGATATGTCAGCCAGACATGCAGAGATGCGATTCGCCACCTGGTTATCAGAAGGGGGAAAGGAGAAGATTAGTTGTGTATCGTCAGCGTAGCAATGATAGGAGAGACCATGTGAGGATATGACAGAGCCAAGTGACTTGGTGTATAGGGAGAAAAGGAGAGGGCCCAGAACCGATCCCTGGGGGACACCAGTGGTGAGAGCACGTGGTGCGGAGACAGCTTCCCGCCACGCCACTTGGTAGGAGCGACCGGTCAGGTAGGACGCAATCCAGGAGTGAGCCGCGCCGGAGATGCCCATCTCGGAGAGGGTGGAGAGGAGGATCTGATGGTTCACAGTATCAAAGGCAGCAGACAGGTCTAGAAGGACAAGAGCAGAGGAGAGAGAGTTAGCTTTAGCAGTGCGGAGAGTCTCCGTGACACAGAGAAGAGCAGTCTCAGTTGAATGACCAGTCCTGAAACCTGATTGGTTTGGATCAAGAAGGTCATTCTGAGAGAGATAGCAAGAGAGTTGGCTAAAGACGGCTATTAGTGGGTAAGAGCGTTGTGCCAGTAACCGAAAGGTCGCTGGTTCTAATCCCCGAGCCAACTAGGTGAAAAATCTGTCGATGTGCCCTTGAGCAAGGCACTTAACCCTAATTGCTCCTGTAAGTCGCTCTGGATAAGAGCGTCTGCTAAATGACTAAAAAAAAAAAAAAAAAAAAAAAAAAAAAATATAGGGGTCATAGTGGATAGTCTGCTGACACCAAGTGGGTTGTATAGGGGTCAACATATAGGGGTCATAGTGGATAGTCTGCTGACACCAAGTGGGTTGTATAGGGGTCAACATATAGGGGTCATAGGTCATAGTGGATAGTCTGCTGACACCAAGTGGGTTGTATAGGGGTCAACATATAGGGGTCATAGGTCATAGTGGATAGTCTGCTGACACCAAGTGGGTTGTATAGGGGTCAACATATAGGGGTCATAGGTCATAGTGGATAGTCTGCTGACACCAAGTGGGTTGTATAGGGGTCAAGAGTTTTTCCTGAGCATGTGACTCAACCAGGAAAATCTCTATTCCCTGGTTAAAGCAGTTAAACACATTGTTAGTAGGAGTCAGGGTTGGGGTCAACATAAACCCATTGTTAGTAGGAGTCAGGGTTGGGGTCAACATAAACCCATTGTTAGTAGGAGTCAGGGTTGGGGTCAACATAAACCCATTGTTAGTAGGAGTCAGGGTTGGGGTCAACATAAACCCATTGTTAGTAGGAGTCAGGGTTGGGGTCAACATAAACCCATTGTTAGTAGGAGTCAGGGTTGGGGTCAACATAAACCCATTGTTAGTAGGAGTCAGGGTTGGGGTCAACATAAACACATTGTTAGTAGGAGTCAGGGTTGGGGTCAACAAACACATTGTTAGTAGGAGTCAGGGTTGGGATCAACATAAACCCATTGTTAGTAGGAGTCAGGGTTCGGGTCAATTCCAGTCAATAAAATAAATAAAAAGTAAACAACTCCAATACAAATTCAAATTTTTCGGAATTTAAAAGTATTTAAGAGAATTGGAATTGGAATTTCAGTGTACTGGAATTGAAATGGAATTGACCCCAAACCCCTGGTAGTAGCCATCAGTGAGTTGTGTGAAGTCTATTCTGTTAACAGTACAACTCTTGAGATGATGTCCTTGTGTTCCAGCTGGTTCTGGGGTCCTGTGGTGACCCTACAGGACTGTCTGGCTGCCTTCTTCACCAGGGACGAGCTGAAAGGTGAGGACCTTGACTGTCTCTCTCTCTGGTACCTGTTCAGCCTGGAGCGGTACTGACGATGTTGTTTCTGTGTGTCCCAAGGTGACAACATGTACAGCTGTGAGAAATGCAAGAAGTGAGTACCCTAACAACTCCAACAACAACATTATAGATGACTGAATGGAACTTCTTCGTGGTTTAACTCAGGAGACATGAGTAAAGATTTAATGAAGACTGATTTTTCTCTGCTAGATTACGGAATGGAGTGAAATTCTGCAAAGTTCAGAGTTTGCCAGAGGTGAGTGTTCAAACGCATTAGGAAAGCGAGAAGGCTCATATCACAGCTAATATATATATATATATTATAATATAAGCGCCAAAAAATACATACACAGCCTTTATACCCCCTGACACACAAAGGCACTTTGCTACGCCCACCTTTTAAACAGCTTCTCAGTCCCCTTCACCCTGGAATGCTTTCTCCGCTGTTTCTAACTCCTCCCCCTCTGTTAGTGGGTTGACACTACATTATATCTCTAACACTGTTCACACATTTATACTGTATTTGGGGTGAAATCCTTTAGTCATTATTCTTAAAATACAAATTAATCTATCACATGGGACCACGCAGCCGTCATACCGCTCAGGAAGGAGACGAGTTCTGTTTCCTAGAGATGAACGTACTTTGGTGAGAAAAGTGCAAATCAATCCCAGAACAACAGCAAAGGACCTTGTGAAGATGCTGGAGGAAACAGGTACCAAAGTATCTATATCCACAGTAAAACGAGTCCTATATCGACATAACCTGAAAGGCCGCTCAGCAAGGAAGAAGCCACTGCTCCAAAACCGCCATAAAAAAGACAGACTACGGTTTGCAACTGCACATGGGGACAAAGATCGTACTTTTTGGAAAAATGTCGTCTGGTCTGATGAAACAAAAATATAACTGTTTGGCCATAATGACCATTGTTATGTTTGGAGGAAAAAGGGGGATGCTTGCAAGCCGAAGAACACCATCCCAACCGTGAAGCACGGGGGTGGCAGCATCATGCTGTGGGGGTGCTTTGCTGCAGGAGGGACTGGTGCACTTCACAAAATAGATGGCATCATGAGGAAGGAAAATTATGTGGATATATTGAAGCAACATCTCAAGACATCAGTCAGGAAGTTAAAGCTTGGTCGCAAATGGGTCTTCCAAATGGACAATGACCTTAAGCATACTTCCAAAGTTGTGGCAAAACGGCTTAAGGACAACAAAGTCAAGGTATTGGAGTGGCCATCACAAAGCCCTGACCTCAATCCTATAGAACATTTGTGGGCAGAACTGAAAAAGCGTGTGCGAGCAAGGAGGCCTACAAACCTGACTCAGTTACACCAGCTCTGTCAGAAGGAATGGGCCAAAATTCACCCAATTTATTGTGGGAAGCTTGTGGAAGGCTACCCGAAACGTTTGACCCAAGTTAAACAATTTAAAAGCAATGCTACCAAATACTAATTGAGTGTCTGTAAACGTTTGACCCACTGGGAATGTGATGAAAGAAATAAAAGCTGAAATAAATAATTCTCTCTACTATTATTCTGACATTTCACATTCTTAAAATAAAGTGGTGATCCTAACTGACCTAAAACAGGGAATGTTTACTAGGATTAAATGTCAGGAATTGTGAAAAACTGAGTTTAAATGTAATTGGATAAGATGTATGTAAACTTCCGACTTCAACTGTATATACATTTGCTAAAATGTCTAAATAACTGTTTTTGCTTTGTCATTATGGGGTTTTGTGTGTAGATCGATGAGAAAAAAATAAATCAATACATTTTAGAATAAGGCTGTAATGTAACAATGTGGAAAAAGTCAAGGGGTCTGAATACTTTACGAATGCGCTTGTATATACACTACATGGCCAAAGGTATGTGGACACCCCTTCAAATTAGTGGATTTGGCTATTTCAGCCACACTCATTGCTGACAGGTGTATAAAATCGACCACACAGCCATGCAATCTCCATAGACAAACATTGGCAGTAGAATGGCCCGTACTGAAGTGCCCATGATTTTGTAATGAGCAGGTGTCCACATACTTTTGGCCATGTAGAGCATGTGGGAGTGTACACCAGATAGGTGCAGTGAAATATGTTGTTTTACAGGGTCAGCCAATATATTATGGCGTCCCTGGAGAAAATTAGGGTTAAGTGCCTTGCTCAAGGGCACATCGACATATTTTTCACCTTGTTGTCTCGGGTATTCGAACCAGCAACCTTCCGCTCTAATCGCTAGGCTGTCTGCTACTAAACCAGGCAGCACAGTTTTCGTCACGGGATATTATTTAGTTACACTTTAATTCAATAAAATTATTACATTATTTGTAATCCCCTCTCATCCAGATATTGTGCATCCACCTGAAGCGGTTTAGACATGAGCTGATGTTCTCCACTAAGATCGGGACTCACGTCTCCTTCCCATTGGAGGGCCTGGACCTGCAGCCCTTCCTGGCCAAGGATAGGTCCGCCCACACCACCTCCTACGACCTGCTGTCTGTCATCTGTCACCATGGCACCGCCAGCAGTGAGTGTTCGTCCAGATAGTGTCTGTTCCATGGAGGGAGACAGAGGGCTCTGGATTGATGGCTAGAACTTGTTCTAGCGTTGATCTCGAGGGCTTTCACCATTTTTTAAAGTAATCAACTTTGTGGGGATTGCTATCCTTTTCTTGTCTTGCAAACCCCAGGTTAACCTCCTCTCTCTTTCTCCTCTTCCTCTCTCCCTTCCTCTCTTCCTCCTCTCTTTATCCTCTTCCTCCTCCTCCCGCCAGGTGGTCACTACATAGCCTACTGCAGGAATGACCTGAACAACCTGTGGTATGAGTTTGATGACCAGAGGGTCACCGAGGTGTCAGAGTCCTGCGTCCAGAACGCTGAGGCCTACGTCCTCTTTTACAAGTAAGACAAAATCAACACACCCTAAGAGTGGTATTATGACTATGTCCTCTTCTAGGAGTGGTATTATGACTCAGTCCTCTTCTAGGAGTGGTATTATGACTCAGTCCTCTTCTAGGAGTGGTATTATGACTCAGTCCTCTTCTAGGAGTGGTATTATGACTCAGTCCTCTTCTAGGAGTGGTATTATGACTCAGTCCTCTTCTAGGAGTGGTATTATGACTCAGTCCTCTTCTAGGAGTGGTATTATGACTAAGTCCTCTTCTAGGAGTGGTATTATGACTCAGTCCTCTTCTAGGAGTGGTATTATAACTAAGTCCTCTTCTAGGAGTGGTATTATGACTAAGTCCTCTTCTAGGAGTGGTATTATAACTAAGTCCTCTTCTAGGAGTGGTATTATGACTCAGTCCTCTTCTAGGAGTGGTATTATGACTCAGTCCTCTTCTAGGAGTGGTATTATGACTCAGTCCTCTTCTAGGAGTGGTATTATGACTCAGTCCTCTTCTAGGAGTGGTATTATGACTCAGTCCTCTTCTAGGAGTGGTATTATGACTAAGTCCTCTTCTAGGAGTGGTATTATGACTAAGTCCTCTTCTAGGAGTGGTATTATGACTCAGTCCTCTTCTAGGAGTGGTATTATAACTAAGTCCTCTTCTAGGAGTGGTATTATGACTAAGTCCTCTTCTAGGAGTGGTATTATAACTAAGTCCTCTTCTAGGAGTGGTATTATGACTCAGTCCTCTTCTAGGAGTGGTATTATGACTCAGTCCTCTTCTAGGAGTGGTATTATGACTCAGTCCTCTTCTAGGAGTGGTATTATGACTCAGTCCTCTTCTAGGAGTGGTATTATGACTCAGTCCTCTTCTAGGAGTGGTATTATGACTAAGTCCTCTTCTAGGAGTGGTATTATGACTCAGTCCTCTTCTAGGAGTGGGTATTATGACTCAGTCCTCTTCTAGGAGTGGTATTATGACTCAGTCCTCTTCTAGGAGTGGTATTATGACTCAGTCCTCTTCTAGGAGTGGTATTATGACTAAGTCCTCTTCTAGGAGTGGTATTATGACTCAGTCCTCTTCTAGGAGTGGTATTATGACTAAGTCCTCTTCTAGGAGTGGTATTATGACTCAGTCCTCTTCTAGGAGTGGTATTATGACTAAGTCCTCTTCTAGGAGTGGTATTATGACTCAGTCCTCTTCTAGGAGTGGTATTATGAATCAGTCCTCTTCTAGGAGTGGTATTATGACTCAGTCCTCTTCTAGGAGTGGTATTATGACTAAGTCCTCTTCTAGGAGTGGTATTATAACTAAGTCCTCTTCTAGGAGTGTTATTATGACTCAGTCCTCTTCTAGGAGTGGTATTATGACTAAGTCCTCTTCTAGGAGTGGTATTATGACTCAGTCCTCTTCTAGGAGTGGTATTATGACTCAGTCCTCTTCTAGGAGTGGTATTATGACTAAGTCCTTTTCTAGGAGTGGTATTATGACTAAGTCCTCTTCTAGGAGTGGTATTATGACTAAGTCCTCTTCTAGGAGTGGTATTATGACTCAGTCCTCTTCTAGGAGTGGTATTATGACTCAGTCCTCTTCTAGGAGTGGTATTATGACTAAGTCCTCTTCTAGGAGTGGTATTATGACTAAGTCCTCTTCTAGGAGTGGTATTATGACTCAGTTCTCTTCTAGGAGTGGTATTATAACTAAGTCCTCTTCTAGGAATGGTATTATGACTCAGTCCTCTTCTAGGAGTGGTATTATGACTCAGTCCTCTTCTAGGAGTGGTATTATGACTCAGTCCTCTTCTAGGAGTGGTATTATGACTCAGTCCTCTTCTAGGAGTGGTATTATGACTCAGTCCTCTTCTAGGAGTGGTATTATGACTCAGTCCTCTTCTAGGAGTGGTATTATGACTAAGTCCTCTTCTAGGAGTGGTATTATAACTAAGTCCTCTTCTAGGAGTGGTATTATGACTCAGTCCTCTTCTAGGAGTGGTATTATGACTCAGTCCTCTTCTAGGAGTGGTATTATGACTAAGTCCTCTTCTAGGAGTGGTATTATGACTCAGTCCTCTTCTAGGAGTGGTATTATGACTCAGTCCTCTTCTAGGAGTGGTATTATGACTCAGTCCTCTTCTAGGAGTGGTATTATGACTAAGTCCTCTTCTAGGAGTGGTATTATGACTCAGTCCTCTTCTAGGAGTGGTATTATGACTCAGTCCTCTTCTAGGAGTGGTATTATGACTCAGTCCTCTTCTAGGAGTGGTATTATGACTCAGTCCTCTTCTAGGAGTGGTATTATGACTAAGTCCTCTTCTAGGAGTGGTATTATGACTCAGTCCTCTTCTAGGAGTGGTATTATGACTAAGTCCTCTTCTAGGAGTGGTATTATGACTCAGTCCTCTTCTAGGAGTGGTATTATGACTCAGTCCTCTTCTAGGAGTGGTATTATGACTCAGTCCTCTTCTAGGAGTGGTATTATGACTCAGTCCTCTTCTAGGAGTGGTATTATGACTAAGTCCTCTTCTAGGAGTGGTATTATGACTCAGTCCTCTTCTAGGAGTGGTATTATGACTCAGTCCTCTTCTAGGAGTGGTATTATGACTCAGTCCTCTTCTAGGAGTGGTATTATGACTAAGTCCTCTTCTAGGAGTGGTATTATGACTCAGTCCTCTTCTAGGAGTGGTATTATAACTAAGTCCTCTTCTAGGAGTGGTATTATGACTCAGTCCTCTTCTAGGAGTGGTATTATAACTAAGTCCTCTTCTAGGAGTGGTATTATGACTCAGTCCTCTTCTAGGAGTGGTATTATGACTCAGTCCTCTTCTAGGAGTGGTATTATGACTCAGTCCTCTTCTATTGCACAAAGCAACACAGCATAAAACCACCACACTAAGAACTATTACGTCGTCATCATACACAGTGAGGCGACATCCTTCATCTAGACGTCAACAGCAGCAACAAAATTCTAATCTGCCAAGACTTGCCGCTTTTTTTTAGCAGATTATAATTTTCTTGTTTTCTGTAAGCAGGAAGTAGCCATTCTGTGGTACAGATCCCCGCCCATGTTTCTTTATCTCTCTGTTACTGATGCGTAACGTGTGTGTCCCTCCAGGAAGAGCAACGAGGACGCTCCGAAGGAGAGGAGGAGGGTGACGGGTCTACTCAGCATGACGGAGTCCAGTCTGCTACAGTTCTATGTCTCCAGACAGTGGCTCAACAAGTTCAAGACCTTCGCTGAGCCTGGACCGATCTCCAACGACGACTTCCTCTGCTCACACGGAGGTACGGAGCTATGGACATTCGTCTATCCATGTCTGTCTCTAGAAGACATCGATATATCTTTCTCTCTATCTGAATCAGTCAGCCAGTCAGTCTGTCAGTCAGTCAGTCAGTCAGCCATTCAGTCAGCCAGTCAGCCAGTCAGCCATTCAGTCTGTCAGTCTGTCAGCCAGCCAGTTAGCCAGTCAGCCAGTCAGCCATTCAGTCAATCGCTCAGCTGTCAAAGCAACAACAACAAAATGACAAAATGAATCTGTGTCTACAGTGATATTGGGTGAAGTTTAGGTTAGTGATGCCCATAATGACTTATGATGATGATGTTTTTAAATGTTGTTATCATCAGGTGTGCCACCTGCCAAGGCAGCGTTCATCGATGACCTGGTAGTGATGCTGCCTCAGAATGTGTGGGATCACCTCTACAGCAGGTCAGCTTCATACAGAGACACAGTAGTGTCATTAAGTGGGATTACATGCAGGATTATTAAACAGGATTGTTTAGGGAAATCCTTCTTCTTGCGTAGAATGTTTTAATCAAACTATTATATTAATCAGAGTATTCACAATAATCGTATTAATGTGTCAGTGTAACCGTACCCATTGTTGATAAAGTCATGGTTTATAAGATGTATTGTTACGGTTATTGGGCATTGTCTTACATCAGATAGTCATGGTTTATAAGATCTATTTTTACGGCTAGGAGCATTGTCTTACGTCAGAGAGCACGACGGCCGTCTCCTGGCAACTGTCAGAAGACGATGCGGCTAAGGGGAGTGGTTACTGGTTCTGAGAAGTTTATTCACTGAGCTGTGTTTCAAGAACTGAATTCTGGGACTGTGGTCCCTGGTCAAGGTGTTACTAAGCCGTGATTGGTCTGTCAAGGTGTGTTACTAAGCTGTGATTGGTCTGGTCAAGGTGTTACTAAGCCGTGATTGGTCTGTCAAGGTGTTACTAAGCCGTGATTGGTCTGTTAAGGTGTTACTAAGCCGTGATTGGTCTGTTAAGGTGTGTTACTAAGCCATGATTGGTCTGTCAAGGTGTGTTACTAAGCCGTGATTGGTCTGTCAAGGTGTGTTACTAAGCCGTGATTGGTCTGTCAAGGTGTGTTATTAAGCTGTGATTGGTCTGTCAAGGTGAGTTACTAAGCTGTGATTGGTCTGTTAAGGTGTGTTACTAAGCCATGATTGGTCTGTCAAGGTGTGTTACTAAGCCGTGATTGGTCTGTCAAGGTGTGTTACTAAGCCGTGATTGGTCTGTCAAGGTGTGTTATTAAGCTGTGATTGGTCTGTCAAGGTGTGTTACTAAGCTGTGATTGTTCTATCAAGTTGTGTTACTTAGCCGTGATTGGTCTGTCAAGGTGTGTTACTAAGCCGTGATTGGTCTGTCAAGGTGTGTTACTAAGCCGTGATTGGTCTGTCAAGGTGTTACTAAGCCGTGATTTGTCTGTCAAGGTGTGTTACTAAGCTGTGATTGGTATTTCAAGGTGTTACTAAGCTGTGATTGGTCTGTCAAGGTGTGTTACTAAGCCGTGATTGGTCTGTCAAGGTGTTACTAAGCCGTGATTGGTCTGTCAAGGTGTGTTACTAAGCCGTGATTGGTCTGTCAAGGTGTTACTAAGCTGTGATTGGTCTGTCAAGGTGTTACTAAGCCGTGATTGGTCTGTCAAGGTGTGTTACTAAGCCGTGATTGGTCTGTCAAGGTGTTACTAAGCCGTGATTGGTCTGTCAAGGTGTTACTAAGCCGTGATTGGTCTGTCAAGGTGTGTTACTAAGCTGTGATTGGTATTTCAAGGTGTTACTAAGCTGTGATTGGTCTGTCAAGGTGTGTTACTAAGCTGTGATTGGTCTGTCAAGGTGTGTTACTAAGCCGTGATTGGTCTGTCAAGGTGTGTTACTAAGCCGTGATTGGTCTGTCAAGGTGTTACTAAGCCGTGATTGGTCTGTCAAGGTGTTACTAAGCCGTGATTGGTCTGTCAAGGTGTGTTACTAAGCTGTGATTGGTCTGTCAAGGTGTGTTACTAAGCCGTGATTGGTCTGTCAAGGTGTTACTAAGCCGTGATTGGTCTGTCAAGGTGTGTTACTAAGCTGTGATTGGTCTGTCAAGGTGTGTTACTAAGCTGTGATTGGTATTTCAAGGTGTGTTACTAAGCCATGATTGGTCTGTCAAGGTGTGTTACTAAGCTGTGATTGGTATTTCAAGGTGTGTTACTAAGCTGTGATTGGTCTGTCAAGGTGTTACTAAACTGTGATTGGTCTGTCAAGGTGTGTTACTAAGCTGTGATTGGTATTTCAAGGTGTGTTACTAAGCCATGATTGGTCTGTCAAGGTGTGTTACTAAGCTGTGATTGGTCTGGTCAAGGGGTGTTACTAAGCTGTGATTGGTATTTCAAGGTCTTACTAAGCCGTGATTGGTCTGTCAAGGTGTGTTACTAAGCCGTTATTGGTCTGTCAAGGTGTTACTAAGCTGTGATTGGTCTGTCAAGGTGTGTTACTAAGCCATGATTGGTCTGTCAAGGTGTGTTACTAAGCTGTGATTGGTCTGGTCAAGGGGTGTTACTAAGCTGTGATTGGTATTTCAAGGTGAGTTACTAAGCTGTGATTGGTCTGTTAAGGTGTGTTACTAAGCCATGATTGGTCTGTCAAGGTGTGTTACTAAGCCGTGATTGGTCTGTCAAGGTGTGTTACTAAGCCGTGATTGGTCTGTCAAGGTGTGTTATTAAGCTGTGATTGGTCTGTCAAGGTGTGTTACTAAGCTGTGATTGTTCTATCAAGTTGTGTTACTTAGCCGTGATTGGTCTGTCAAGGTGTGTTACTAAGCCGTGATTGGTCTGTCAAGGTGTGTTACTAAGCCGTGATTGGTCTGTCAAGGTGTTACTAAGCCGTGATTTGTCTGTCAAGGTGTGTTACTAAGCTGTGATTGGTATTTCAAGGTGTTACTAAGCTGTGATTGGTCTGTCAAGGTGTGTTACTAAGCCGTGATTGGTCTGTCAAGGTGTTACTAAGCCGTGATTGGTCTGTCAAGGTGTGTTACTAAGCCGTGATTGGTCTGTCAAGGTGTTACTAAGCCGTGATTGGTCTGTCAAGGTGTTACTAAGCCGTGATTGGTCTGTCAAGGTGTGTTACTAAGCTGTGATTGGTATTTCAAGGTGTTACTAAGCTGTGATTGGTCTGTCAAATTGTGTTACTAAGCTGTGATTGGTCTGTCAAGGTGTGTTACTAAGCCGTGATTGGTCTGTCAAGGTGTGTTACTAAGCCGTGATTGGTCTGTCAAGGTGTTACTAAGCCGTGATTGGTCTGTCAAGGTGTTACTAAGCCGTGATTGGTCTGTCAAGGTGTGTTACTAAGCTGTGATTGGTCTGTCAAGGTGTGTTACTAAGCCGTGATTGGTCTGTCAAGGTGTTACTAAGCCGTGATTGGTCTGTCAAGGTGTGTTACTAAGCTGTGATTGGTCTGTCAAGGTGTGTTACTAAGCTGTGATTGGTATTTCAAGGTGTGTTACTAAGCCATGATTGGTCTGTCAAGGTGTGTTACTAAGCTGTGATTGGTATTTCAAGGTGTGTTACTAAGCTGTGATTGGTCTGTCAAGGTGTTACTAAACTGTGATTGGTCTGTCAAGGTGTGTTACTAAGCTGTGATTGGTATTTCAAGGTGTGTTACTAAGCCATGATTGGTCTGTCAAGGTGTGTTACTAAGCTGTGATTGGTATTTCAAGGTCTTACTAAGCCGTGATTGGTCTGTCAAGGTGTGTTACTAAGCCGTTATTGGTCTGTCAAGGTGTTACTAAGCTGTGATTGGTCTGTCAAGGTGTGTTACTAAGCCATGATTGGTCTGTCAAGGTGTGTTACTAAGCTGTGATTGGTCTGGTCAAGGGGTGTTACTAAGCTGTGATTGGTATTTCAAGGTGTTACTAAGCCGTGATTGGTCTGTCAAGGTGTGTTACTAAGCCGTGATTGGTCTGTCAGGGTGTTACTAAGCTGTGATTGGTCTGTCAAGTTGTGTTACTAAGCTGTGATTGGTCTGTCAAGTTGTGTTACTAAGCTGTGATTGTTCTATCAAGTTGTGTTACTTAGCCGTGATTGGTCAAGTCAAGGTGAGTTACTAAGCCGTGATTGGTCTGTCAAGGTGTTACTAAGCTGTGATTGGTCTGTCAAGGTATGTTACTAAGCCGTGATTAGTCTGTCAAGGTGTGTTACTAAGCCGTGATTGGTCTGTCAAGGTGTTACTAAGCTGTGATTGGTCTGTCAAGGTATGTTACTAAGCCGTGATTGGTCTGTCAAGGTGTGTTACTAAGCTGTGATTGTTCTATCAAGTTGTGTTACTAAGCCGTGATTGGTCTGTCAAGGTGTTACTAAGCTGTGATTGGTCTGTCAAGGTGTGTTACTAAGCTGTGATTGGTCTGTCAAGGTGTGTTACTAAGCTGTGATTGGTCTGTTGTCTAGGTATGGAGGAGGGCCTGCTGTCAACCACCTGTACGTGTGTCACACTTGTCAGACAGAGATTGAGAAACTGGGAAAGAGACGCAAGACAGAGCTGGACATGTTTATCCGGGTAAGACCTTTCCCTGATCCTGTCCTCTATGTACTGGAGTTAACAGAGAGCTGTAGATGTGCAGGCTTTTTTCTACCCCAGCACTAACGCACCTGTTTTAAATAATCAACCAACCATGATGATCTGAATCTGTTTTGTCAGTGCTGGGCTGGAGGAAAACCCTGCACAATGAGTTGATGACCTGGTGTTGTAGCCCTCTGCCCCAGCAGAAGAGCAGGGGCTGGGTCAGACACAGAGACATAGGGCTCATTATTAATGCATGGAAACAGATGGACCTGGTGTCAACTAATACCACCCATATAGACTGACTGACTAACTGCACAAAGAATGAGAGAGAGAGGGACAGAGAGACAGAGAGGGACAGAGAGGGACAGAGAGGGACAGAGAGGGACAGAGAGGGACAGAGAGAGACAGAGAGGTAGAGAGAGACAGAGAGGTAGAGAGAGACAGAGAGGTAGAGAGAGACAGAGAGACAGAGAGACAGAGAGAGACAGAGAGAGACAGAGAGGAGACAGAGAGAGACAGAGAGAGAGAGAGACAGAGAGAGACAGAGAGACAGAGAGGGACAGAGAGAGGACAGAGAGAGACAGAGAGGGGAGACGAGAGAGGAGACAGGGACGAGAGTAGAGAGAGGACAGAGAGGTAGAGAGAGAGACAGAGAGACAGAGAGTAGAAGAGAGGACAGAGGAGAACAGAGAAGAGACAGAGTAGAGACAGAGAAGAGGACAGAGAGAACAGAGAGGGACAGAGAGGGACAGAGAGACAGAGAGAGACAGAGAGAGACAGAGAGGAGACAGAGAGAGACAGAGAGACAGAGAGAAAGAGAGTAGAGAGAGACAGAGAGAGAACAGAGAGAGACAGAGAGAGACAGAGAGAGACAGAGAGGTGAGAGAGACAGAGAGAGACAGAGAGAGACAGAGAGAGACAGAGAGGTAGAGAGAGACAGAGAGAGACAGAGAGGTAGAGAGAGACAGAGAGAGACAGAGAGAGACAGAGGGACAGAGAGAGACAGAGAGAGACGGAGAGAGACAGAGAGAGACAGAGAGTAGAGAAGAGAGAGACAGAGAGAGACAGAGAGGTCAGAGAGAGACAGAGAGTAGAAGACAGAGAGAGACAGAGAGAGACAGAGAGAGAGAGAAGACAAGAGAGAGACAGAGAGAGACAGAGAGGTAGAGAGAGACGAGAGAGACAGAGAGCGAGGAAGAGAGAGA
>LR778266.1:45673616-45713166 GCA_902810595.1 Coregonus sp. 'balchen'
AATTCGGATCTGGTCTTGGAAATTATTTGAGCTTTTTCGGGTTTACTGCCAGGGCCCAGGTCTGGACAGTACTGCTCTAGCAGGTCCAGGCTCTGCTGTAGGCCATGTGCTGTGGGGTGACAGCAGGCACAGGTCATCTGCCAAGAGCAGGCATTTAACCTCTGAATTGTGGAGACTAACACCAGGGGCTGGGGATGTTTCTAGAATAGTGGCCAATTCGTTGATGTAAATATTGAAGAGTGCAGGGCTCAGATTGCAACCCTGGCGAAGGCCCCACCCCTGGTTAAAGAATTCTGTTATTTTCTTGCCAATTTTGATGCTACACGTATTGCCAGTATCATACATTGATTTAATTATGTCATATGTTTTACCCCCTACACCACTTTCAATAACTTTGTAGAACAGTCCTATATGCCAAATAGAATCAAAAGCTTTTTGGAAGTCGATAAAGCAAGAGTACATTTTAGTATTATTTTGGTGGACATGTTTATCTATCAGGGTGTGTAGGGTGTAAATATGATCGGTCATGCGATGTTTTGGTAAAAATCAAATTTGGCTTTTTCTCAAGACATTGTGAAGTTTAGAACTGTTACATTAATAATTCTACAGAAAACCTTCCCCTGGTTACTGTTGACACAAATGCCTCTGTACTTGTTAGGGTCAAATTTGTCTCCGTTCTGAAAGATTGGGGTTATGAGTCCTTGATTCCAGATGTCATGGAAATAACCTACACTCAGGATGAAATGAAACAGTTTTAATTTAGCCAATTTACATTTTGCACTAGTGAATTTGAGCATCTCATTTAGGATGCCATCTGGTCCGCAAGCTTTTTTAAATTTGAGGGCCTGAAGTTTCTTATAGAGCTCCTGGTCAGTAATTGGGGAGTCCAACGGATTTTGATTGCCCTTTATAGCTTTTTCTAATCCATTCAACTTCTCATGAATTGTCATTGTTCTGCGTTTGTGTCAATTTGAACGGTGGTAGTAGAGTGTTGTTTAAAAGGGAGGGAAGGAAGTGAACACCACCCAGCGAGCAAGCGAGAAAAAACCAAAAGAGAGAGAGAAGCGAGAGAGAGAGAGCGGAGCGAGAGAGAGAGAGAGAGAGAAAACACAAAAAGAGAGAGCGAGAAAAAGAAAAAAAAAAAGAGAGAGAGAGAGCGAGAGAGAGAGCGAGAGAGAAAGACGGAACAAAAAACGAGAGAGAGGAGAGAGACAACAACAAAGCAGGAGGCGAAGAAAACGACAAAAGAGAGAGAGCGAGAGACAAAAGAAACACCCAACGCAGAGAGAGGAGAAGAACAACGACAGAGAGAGAGAGACCAAGAAAGAACAACAAACCAAACCGTAGAGGACGGATAGGAGGAGAGAGAGAGCGAGACGAAAAAAAACCAAAAGCGCGAGAGCAAAAAGACAGAGCGCGAGAGAGAGAAGACACAAACAGCGAGCGCGCGACAGTCGAGAGCCATGCAAATAACTCCACACACGCCCCCTCTCTCGCTCACTCCTCTCCAAACCCCTCTATCTCGCTCTCTCTCGTCTCCAACCCCCCCCCCCTCTCTTCTCTGTGTAATAACTAGTCTGGACTGTAGAGAGAAAGCCTTTCTCTGACTCACATCATGTATCACCATTTTTCACACACACACAAACACACAAACACACACACACACACAAACATACACACACACACACACACACAGACACAGACACAGACACACACACACACACACACATCCACACCCACACAGACACACAGACACCCACACACACACAGACACACACACACACACACACACACACACACACACACACATACACACACACACAGACACACACACACCCACACAGACACACACACGCACCCACACACACACACACACCCATACACACACACGCACACACACACACACACACAGACACACACACAGACACACACATGTAGTGATAAACCTGGGGACATGTCGGGAGGTAACGTGTGACGTAACAGGGAGGGGTTACTGACCGCTCACACAGAGCCTGTGACACACAGACATAAACCTATTGACATCTCAGAAACATAAACCTATTGACATCTCAGAAACATAAACCTATTGACATCTAGGAGACATAAATCTATTGACATCTAGTGTCAAAGGCGTCAGTGAAATGCGGTGGGCGAAGTCAAACGCATTACACAGAGCTGATCAGAAAACGTACTTTACTAGAAAGTAAACTGAGAATACACAATTTCCACACAGGGAGGAAATAACCTGCACACTAACGACTGCCGATAACGATAACAATCACACACAACACACAGTGTAAGACAGAGGGTTAAATAGGGAAGACAATACAACATAATGGGAAACAGGTGTGACCAATCAAGACAGAACAAGTCGAACATAGAAAATATAGATCGGTAGCAGCTAGTACTCCGGTGATGCCGAAGGCCTGCTGAATCCGTGACAGTACTCCCCCCTTGACCCCGGCCTCGGGGACGGCCAGGAGGACGCGGAGCAGGGCGGGTCGGATGACTCCGGTGGAAATCCCTCAACATGGAGGGATCTAGGATGTCCCTCCTAGGGACCCAGCACCGTTCCTCCGGACCGTACCCCTCCCACTCCAAGAGAGACTGCAGGCCCCCCACCCGACGCCTCGAATCCAAGATGGAACGGACCGAGTACGCCGGAGCCCCCTCGATGTCCAGTGGGGGCGGAGGAACCTCTCGTACCTCAGACTCCTGGAGTGGACCAGCTGCTACCGGCCTGAGGAGAGACACATGGAACGAGGGGTTAATACGGTAATTAATAGGAAGTTGTAACCTATAACAAACCTCGTTCAATCTCCTCAGGACTTTAAATGGCCCCACAAACCGCCGACCCAGCTTCCGGCAGGGCAGGCGAAGGGGCAGGTTTCGGGTCGAGAGCCAGACCCGATCCCCCGGTGCATACACCGGAGCCTCACTGCGGTGGCGATCGGCGCTCGCCTTTTGTCGCCTGATGGCCCGCTGCAGGTGTACATGCGCAGCGTTCCAGGTCTCTTCCGAGCGCCGAAACCACTTGTCCACCGCAGGAGCTTTGATCTGGCTCTGATGCCAAGGTGCCAGGACTGGCTGATAACCTAACACACACTGGAAAGGCGTAAGGTTAGTAGAGGAGTGGCGGAGTGAGTTCTGGGCTATCTCTGCCCAGGGGATATAACCCGACCACTCCCCCTGCTGGTCCTGGCAATAGGACCTCAGAAACCTACCCACATCCTGGTTAACTCTCTCCACCTGCCCATTACTCTCGGGGTGAAAACCTGAGGTAAGGCTAATCAAGACCCCCAGACGTTCCACGAACGCCCTCCAGACTCTAGAGGTGAACTGGGGACCCCGATCAGACACTATATCCTCAGACATCCCGTGTGTAAACAGGGCGTCAGCAGTTTGTAGGGCTGTAGGGAGACCTGGCATAGGAATGAGATGGCAGGCCTTCGAAAACCGATCCACAACGACCAAGATCGTGGTGTTCCCCTGTGAGGGGGGAAGGTCCTTGACAAAGTCCACCGATAGGTGTGACCACGGCCGTTGTGGAACGGGGAGGGGTTGTAACTTCCCCCTGGGCAGGTGTCTAGGTGCCTTACACTGGGCGCACACCGAGCAGGAGGAAACATAAACCCTCACGTCCTTGGCTAAATTGGGCCACCAGTACTTCCCACTAAGACAGCGCACTGTCCGACCGATACCAGGATGACCAGAGGAGGGTGACGTGTGAGCCCAATAGATCAATCGATCACGAACCTCGAGCAGCACGTTCATCCGACCCTCCGGACACTGGGGGGGAGTAGGGTCGGTACGTAACGCCCGCTCGATGTCCGCATCAACCTCCCACACCACCGGTGCCACCAGACACGACGCCGGGAGTATGGGAGTGGGCTCAATGGACCTCTCCTCTGTGTCATACAGTCGGGACAGGGCGTCTGCCTTAGCGTTCTGGGAACCTGGTCTGTAAGTGAGCGTAAACACAAATCGAGTGAAAAACATAGCCCATCTTGCCTGATGAGGGTTCAACCTCCTCGCCGCCCGAATGTACTCCAGGTTACGATGGTCAGTCAAAATGAGAAAAGGGTGTTTAGCCCCCTCAAGCCAATGCCTCCACACCTTCAGGGCTTGAACCACAGCTAACAGCTCCCTGTCCCCCACATCATAATTGCGCTCCGCCGGACTGAGCTTCTTAGAAAAGAAAGTACAGGGGCGGAGTTTTGGTGGCGTACCCGAGCGCTGAGACAGTACAGCACTGATCCCAGCCTCGGACGCATCCACCTCAACTTGGAATGCCAAGGAAGGATCCGGATGAGCCAGCACCGGAGCCGAAGTAAACAGGTCCTTCAGATGCCTAAAAGCCCTGTCCGCCTCAGCCGACCACTGCAGACGCACCGGCCCTCCCTTTAGCAAGGAGGTAATGGGAGCCGCTACCTGCCCAAAGCCCTGGATAAACCTACGGTAGTAATTGGCAAAACCCAAGAACCGCTGCACCTCCTTCACCGTGGTTGGAGTCTGCCAATTACGCACGGCCGAAACGCGGTCAATCTCCATCTCCACACATGACGCGGACAAGCAGTGTCCCAGGAAGGAGATGAACTCTTGGAAGAACAGACATTTCTCCGCCTTCACATACAGGTCATGCTCCAACAGTCTACCAAGCACCCGAGGAACCAGGGACACATGCTCGGCTCGTGTAGCGGAGTATATTAGAATGTCATCGATATACACCCCTACACCCTGTCCATGCAGGTCCCGGAAAATCTCATCAACAAACAATTGGAAGACTGAAGGAGCATTCATCAGACCGTATGGCATGACGAGGTACTCATAGTGCCCCGAGGTGGTACTAAATGTTGTCTTCCACTCATCTCCCTCCCGAATACGCACCAGGTTGTACGCGCTCCTGAGATCCAATTTAGTGAAGAAGCGCGCCCCGTGCAATGACTCCGTCATACTAGCAATCAGAGGTAGTGGATAGCTATATTTGATTGTGATCTGATTTAGACCACGGTAGTCAATGCACGGGCGTAAACCACCATCCTTCTTCTTCACAAAAAAGAAACTTGATGACGCAGGGGAAGTGGACGGCTGTATGTATCCTTGTCTCAGAGATTCGGTGACATATGTTTCCATAGCCGCCGTCTCCTCCTGTGACAGAGGATACACGTGACTCCGGGGAAGCGCAGCGCCTACCTGGAGGTTTATCGCACAATCCCCCTGTCGATGGGGTGGTAATTGAGTCGCCTTCTTTTTACAGAGGCGAGAGCCAAATCGGCATATTCAGGCGGAATGTGCAAGGTGGGAACCTGGTTCGGACTCTCCACCGTAGTTGCCCCTACTGAAACACCTACACACCTCCCCAAGCACTGATCAGACCATCCCTTGAGAGCCCTCTGTTGCCATTAAATAGTGGGGTCATGAGAAGTTAACCAGGGAAGCCCCAACACCACGGGAAACGCAGGAGAATCAATCAGATACAAACTAATAATTTCCTCATGGCCCTCCTGCGTCTTCATCCTGAGAGGCGCTGTGACTTCCCTAATCAATCCTGACCCTAAAGGGGCGGCTATCTAGGGCATGGATAGGGAAGGGCACATCAACTGGCACAATAGGAATCCCTAACTTATGGGTAAACTGACGATCAATAAAGTTCCCAGCTGTGCCTGAATCTACTAGCGCCTTATGCTGGGACTGAGGAGAAAACTCGGGAAACACAACATTTCTGGGGTATACTGGGGAGGGACCTCTTAGAGGTGATTCTGGAGTGTACTGGGGAGGGACCTCTTAGAGGTGTTTCTGGGGTGTACTGGGGAGGGACCTCTTAGAGGTGATTCTGGAGTGTACTGGGGAGGGACCTCTTAGAGGTGATTCTGGAGTGTACTGGGGAGGGACATCTTAGAGGTGATTCTGGAATGTACTGGGGAGGGACCTCTTAGAGGTGATTCTGGAGTGTACTGGGGAGGGACCTCTTAGAGGTGATTCTGGAGTGTACTGGTGAGGGACCTCTTAGAGGTGTTTCTGGGGTGTACTGGGGAGGGACCTCTTAGAGGTGTTTCTGGGGTGTACTGGGGAGGGACCTCTTAGAGGTGATTCTGGGGTGTACTGGGGAGGGACCTCTTAGAGGTGATTCTGGAGTGTACTGGGGAGGGACCTCTTAGAGGTGTTTCTGGGGTGTACTGGGGAGGGACCTCTTTGAGGTGTTTCTGGGGTGTACTGGGGAGGGACCCTCTTAGAGGTGATTCTGGAGTGTAATGGGGAGGGACCTCTTAGAGGTGTTTCTGGGGTGTACTGGGGAGGGACGTCTTAGAGGTGATTCTGGAGTGTACTGGTGAGGGACCTCTTAGAGGTGATTCTGGGGTTGTACTGGGGAGGGACCTCTTAGAGGTGATTCTGGAGTGTACTGGTGAGGGACCTCTTAGAGGTGATTCTGGGGTGTACTGGGGAGGGACCTCTTAGAGGTGATTCTGGGGTGTACTGGGGAGGGACCTCTTAGAGGTGTTTCTGGAGTGTACTGGGGAGGGACCTTTTAGAGGTGATTCTGGAGTGTACTGGGGAGGGACCTATTAGAGTGTTTCTGGGGTGTACTGGGGAGGGGACCTCTTAGAGGTGTTTCTGGAGTGTACTGGGGAGGGACCTTTTAGAGGTGATTCTGGAGTGTACTGGGGAGGGACCTTTAGAGGTGTTTCTGGGGTGTACTGGGGAGGGACCTTTTAGAGGTGATTTGGAGTGTACTGGGGAGGGACCTCTTAGAGGTGTTTCTGGGGTGTATGGGGGAGGGACCTCTTAGAGGTGTTTCTGGGGTGTACTGGGGAGGGGACCTCTTAGAGGTGATTCTGGGGTTGTACTGGGGAGGGACCTCTTAGAGGTGATTCTGGAGTGTACTGGGGAGGGACCTCTTAGAGGTGATTCTGGAGTGTACTGGGGAGGGACCTCTTAGAGGTGATTCTGGAGTGTACTGGGGAGGGACCTCTTAGAGGTGTTTCTGGAGTGTACTGGGGAGGGACCTCTTAGAGGTGATTCTGGAGTGTACTGGGGAGGGACCTCTTAGAGGTGATTCTGGAGTGTACTGGGGAGGGACCTCTTAGAGGTGATTCTGGAGTGTACTGGGGAGGGACCTCTTAGAGGTGATTCTGGAGTGTACTGGGGAGGGACCTCTTAGAGGTGATTCTGGAGTGTACTGGGGAGGGACCTCTTAGAGGTGATTCTGGAGTGTACTGGGGAGGGACCTCTTAGAGGTGATTCTGGAGTGTACTGGGGAGGGGACCTCTTAGAGGTGATTCTGGAGTGTACTGGTGAGGGACCTCTTAGAGGTGATTCTGGGGTGTACTGGGGAGGGACCTCTTAGAGGTGATTCTGGAGTGTACTGGGGAGGGACCTCTTAGAGGTGATTCTGGAGTGTACTGGGGAGGGACCTCTTAGAGGTGTTTCTGGAGTGTACTGGGGAGGGACCTCTTAGAGGTGATTCTGGAGTGTACTGGGGAGGGACCTCTTAGAGGTGATTCTGGAGTGTACTGGGGAGGGACCTCTTAGAGGTGATTCTGGAGTGTACTGGGGAGGGACCTCTTAGAGGTGATTCTGGGGTGTACTGGGGAGGGACCTCTTAGAGGTGATTCTGGGGTGTACTGGGGAGGGACCTCTTAGAGGTGATTCTGGAGTCCTTTGAGAACTCTATGTTACCAGCCAGATGCCAGCGGGCAGTGATGTCACTACTGCCGAAGAAGGGGGACTTGGCTCTATTGAAGAACTGGAGGCCGGTGTCGTTGCTCTGCTTGGATTACAAAATACAGTCCAAGTGTTTGTCCAATCGGCTGAAAGGTTGTTTGGACACCATAGTTCACAGGGAGCAGGCTTACTGTGTGTCTGGGTCGGACAATAATGTACAACTTGTTTATTTTGAGAGATGTGATAGACATCACTAGGATCTATGATCAGGATCTGAGCCTCATTTAGAAAGATCTAGAAAAACCTTTTGATAGAGTGTGTTATGCCTATCTGTTCAGGACCATGGAAGCGTTTGGCCTGGGTAGCGTTTGGCCTGGGTAGCATTTGGCCTGGGTAGCGTTTGGCCTCTGGGTAGCGTTTGGCCTCTGGGTAGCGTTTGACCTGGGTAGCGTTTGGCCTGGGTAGCGTTTGGCCTCTGGGTAGCGTTTGGCCTCTGGGTAGCGTTTGGCCTGGGTACCGGGTTTAGATCGTGGGTCAAGTTATCGTATTGTGGGGCTTCTTATGGTAAAAGCGGGGGTACCAGGTAGGTGAGGGATTAGGCAGGGGTGTCCACTCTCAGGTCAGCTCTACTGTTCAGCCATAGAACCACTGCTGTGTAGGCTGAGGGAGAGGCTGCAGGGGCGGTCAGTTCCAGGCGCAGTAGAAGACCATTTGGTGATGATGTGACAGTGTTTGTTAAAGGGCAGGGAGATGTAGAAGAGGTGAGCAGGGCTTTACTGTTGTTTGAGGGGGCGGCATCAGCTAAGGTGACCTGGGAGAAGATTGAGGGTCTGATTATAGGGAGATGGGCCAGAGCAGGATATCCTAGTCTTCCTGGGGGGGGGCTACAGTGGGGCAGAGTAGGGATGAAGTTCTTAGGGGTGTTGTTGGAGACCTCAGAGTTTCAGGAGAGAAACCGGGAGGGGTTGGTGGACAAGGTGGTGGCTAAGTTGTCTGGTTGTTGCCCCACTGACGTCTTTCAGGGGAAGGGTCCTGGTCGCTAACAACTTGGCCGCTTCAATTCTCTGGAACAGGCTGATGGTGTTAGATCTGCCACAGAGTCTCGTCAAGCAACTACGGAGGTTACTGGTGGATTTCATTTGGTCTTGCCAACACTGGACACACGCAGCAGTGTTACACCTCCCTTTGTATGAGGGGCTGTGCTTAATTTGAGCCGGATCAGGATTTGAGCCGGGCACCTCTCCCTTTTGGACTGTTTCGCACCGGAACATATTTGGCCTGATACGGTACCTCTACACAAGAAAAAAATGATCACTGTTTGCAATGTAAAAAATTATAATAAAAGCAATCAGAGTTCATTGTAGTTGCCTCCTCATTAATTCACCTGCCCTCTAAAAAAATCGTATATTCCCCAATGCTGGAAGCGGGGGCGACAGGGGGGTGAAAACGTTTGGGAACCCCTACTCTATGCCACTACGCAAATACGATGATATCCATGCACTGCTTTATTCTATATACCCAGGTCACCCCCTGTCACACTCACCTCACGATTTACAACTGAAGCACTGATGAGGGGGGCTAAGGGCTGGTGGATATTGGGTCCAGAGTGACAGCTTTCGAGTTACAAACTGCACAGAGACTTCTGTACCAGCAGGGGGCTGTTCTGAGGAGAGCAGGGGACCTTGGGTACGACAGGCACTTGTTCCTGTTGGATCTGGAGCAGGGTCCATATGTCAGCGTTTACTCTGTTCCTGTTGGATCTGGAGCAGGGTCCATATGTCAGCGTTTACTCTGTTCCTGTTGGATCTGGAGCAGGTCCATATGTCAGCCATATTGTACGGACCGGTGTACGTCTTCCTTAGAAGGACTACTCGGAAGCTGTGCGCCAGAGGCGGAAAACATTATCCCAGACATGAAAGCTGCCAGAGAGCGTGGGGACATTGCTTACATCTGCTACGACAGGCTCATTGTCCACCCTCCCGCCCAAAGGACTGGGAGGAGTGAGAGAGCCTAGCTTCCGGGTCAGTAACTTCATCCCCACTTCACACACACACACACACACTCACACACACACACACTCACACACACACACACACACACACACACACCAGACACCAACTGACACTCACAAGCGCCTGATTGATTGACTCTATTAGCCGAACAATGTTGTTGTCATGCTTTGTGTGTTTTCTTTCTTCATATTATGTCTGTCTTGGAAAAGCTACCCAGGAAAGGGCTATAAATAGCCCATAATAATATATGTAGCCTTGGAAATAAGGTTAATGAAATCAATAACATGCTAAAAATCAGATAACATTCATATATTGTCCATCTCTGAGAATCTCTTAGAAAATTCATTTGATGATACAGCAGTAGCAATACATGGTTATAACATCTACAGAAGTGACAGGAATGCCTACGGGGGAGGTGTTGCTGCATATATTCAGAGCCATATTCCTGTAAAGCTTAGAGAGGATCTCATGTCTAATGCTGTTGAAGTGTTGTGGTTCACCTGCCTCATCTAAAGCCTCTTCTTTTGGGGTGCTGCTGTAGGCCACCAAGGGCTAGCATTAATTATCTGGATAATATGAGTGCAGTGTTTGATAACGTGTGTGATGTTAACAGAGACGTCTATTTTCTTTGTGACCTGAATATATTAATTAATCAACCTACCAGGGTGTTTACAAACAGTACAGGAACTATATCATCCATGTGTATTGATCATTTTTTTTACCAATGCTGCAGAACTCTTCTCTAAAGCTGTATCCATACCCATTGGATGTACTGACCATAGTGGTCATATCTAGAAAAGCCGAAGTTCCAAAGGCTGGGCTTAAAATATTGTATAAGAGATCATACAAAACGTTCTGTACTGATTCCTATGTTGAAGATACAAAAAATATTTGTTGGTCTGATGTGTGTAATGAGGAGCATCCAGATGCTGCACTTGGTGCATTTATTAAATTGTTTCTTCCAGTTATTGATAAACATGCACCTGTTAAGTAACTGACTGTTAAAACTGTTAGGGCCCCACGGATTGATGAGGAATTGAAAGTCTGTCTGGTTGAGAGGGATGAGGCAAAAGGAATGGTGAATAAGTCTGACTGCACTGATTGCAGAGCATATGAGCGGAGTGGAGCGGGAGCGAGCGTGGAGCGTGAGCGGACGGATTTTGAACAGAGCGCAGAGCGGCATTTTTAAAAGGACGGAGCGTCGCCCTATGTCCCGCTCCAATTTCGCTCGCTCACACCACGAGTCTGAAGCATGCTCAAGCCTGACCCAGAATCCATCTGTTTAATTTAATTTGTGTCGTCCATGAATTTGTATTTTATAGAGCGAGAGGAGCAGCAGCAGCAACAAGAGAAAAGGGTTGAGGAATTCAAAAGTTTCTTCACTGCACGCAAAGGCCCAACCATAACAAGGGAGAGAAAAAGAGAGCTGGATGTAGCATTTTTTGAAATTATTTTCATGGACTATGAACCGCTGAGTAAAGGAGAACGCGAAAGGGATGCAACACTTCGCCAGCGCAGCTCAACCGGGCTACACCACCCCAAGAAACTATGATAAATCAGTACTTTACTTTGTCAAATTTACATCTGAGATGCCCCATTCACATGCTTCAGCTGGCGATCAAAAACGCCTTTAACGAGCACGACAACATTAATAGGCTGTTAGTGAAAGTCGGGCACCTGGTGAAAAGTGTACGCAAGAGCACAGAGGAAACCGACCAATTAGGTGTCCGCCCCACAAATGCCTGCGCCATTCGATGGAGCAGCCAGCTGCGGATGATTCAGTCGTTCATCCGGTTGTTCCAAAAAGACCCGTTATGGCAAAACAAACTCAAGTCTAATGTTGCTAACATCACCCTGAATCAAGTACGGCAGCTGACGCACCTTGTCAGTGTGCTGACACCACTAGCAGATCTCACAGACAAAATGCAGAAGGAGCTGGGGAACCTGGGGATGATCCTCCCTGCTGTCACAGAAATCAAATCCCTGCTCACCGATTACACTCACGCTGCACTTCCAATGTGCATCGCTGCTTTTGCAGAAACATTGGCAAACAACGTGTCAATTCGCTATGGAATATACTATACTGATTAACATCTCATTTTAGCGTCAGTGTTAGATCCCCGTTTCAAGACAGAATGGATAATCCGGGGAGATAAAGTAAGGCTGTGGTTTAAGCTAAAAGTGAAATACATGCAGATTTTGTTCCTTTTTTGGAGTGAGCGGGGGGCGATTTGAGTGGAGCGCGATGCAAACTGCGTTGAGCGCTGAGCGATAATGAGCGGACTGGCCTGATGTGGCTTTGAGCGGGGGGAGCGGAGGGGTGAACAGCTCCGTGAGCGAGGAGCTGAGATTCTCACCGCTCCACTCCGCTCATATGCTCTGACTGATTGGCAAACTTACTGTAAATTGAGAAATCGTGACTAAACTGAACAAAAAAAAATGGAAAATTGTAACCAAGATAAATGATATAAAGTATGATGGAAAAAAGCTTTGGAATACTTTAACTGAAAGACTAATTCAACCCCATCTTTCAATGAATCAGATGGCTCATTCATCACAAAACCTTTTGATGTTGCCAATTACTTTTAATGACTATTTCATTGGCAAAGTAGGAAAACTGTGAGCCATCACGTTCATGCATAAAATACCTAATAATGAAGGGAATGCTTTGTCATTTTGAATTTTGTGTGGGTAAGGTGGGAAAATAATTGTTGTCCATCAATTATTGCCAAGTTGGGTGGAAAGCTACTGAGGATGGTAGCTGACTCTATAGGCACTCCTATCTGTCATATCTGTAATCTGAGCCTAGAGGAAAGTCTTTGTCCTCAGGCCTGGAGGGAAGCTAAAGCGCCATTTACTGGTTCTAACAGCCGACCAATCAGCTTACTGCTGACTCTTAGAAAACTTTTGGGAAAAATTGTTTTTGACCAGATACAATGCTATTTCTCTGTGAACAAATTAACAACAAGACTTTCAGCATGCTTATAGAGAAGGGCACTCAACATGTACTGCACTGACACAAATGACTGATGATTGGTTGAAGGAAATTGATAAGAAGAAGATTGTGGGAGCTGTACTGTTAGATTTCAGGGCAGCCTTTGACATTATTGACCATAACTTGTTGTTGAGAAAACGTACAGTAACAGTCAAAGGTTTGGACACACCTACTCATTTCAGGGTTTTTCTTTATTTTTACTATTTTCTACATTGTAGAATAATAGTGCAGACATCAAAACTATGAAATAACACATATGGAATCATGTAGTAACCAAAAAAGTGTTAAACAAATCAAAATATATTTTATATTTGAGTTTCTTCAAAGTAGCCACCCTTTGCCTTGATGACAGCTTTGCACACTCTTGGCATTCTCTCAACCAGCTTCATGTGGTAGTCACCTGGAATGCATTTAAATTAACAGGTGTGCCTTCTTAAAAGTTAATTTGTGGAATTTCTTTCCTTCTTAATGCGTTTGAGCCAATCAGTTGTGTTGTGACAAGGTAGGGATGGTATACAGAAGACAGCCCTATTTGGTAAAAGACCAAGTCCATATTATGGCAAGAACATCTCAAATAAGCAAAGAGAAATGACAGTCAATCATTACTTTAAGACATGAAGGTCAGTCAATACAAAACATTTCAAGAACTTAGGAAAGTTTCTTCAAGTGCAGTCGCAAAAACCATCAAGCGCTATGATGAAACTGGCTCTCATGAGGACCGCCATTGTTACAGAAGGAAGTCGCAGTTCCGGAGCGGCCCACTAGGTGTCATCCTCCGACAACCTTAGGCCCCTCCTCACTCACAGTCGGGACCAATCATGACCCTATTGGTGTCACCTGTGTATTTATGCCCTCACTTCCCTGTGTTCCCTTGCTCAGTTTTCTCTGCTAGTTTCACTATGCCAAGCAGTACTAATCAGTGTCTGATCGCGGGACGTATGGACAGGTACGTGAGAAGTGTTCTCCCTGTTTATTTATTATCTGAGTCATTGTTAGTATTTCGTATTTTTGGCTGTCTGCCTGTTTTTTGGAGTCTTATTTGCTCCGCCTTTCTTTTCCGTGTAAAGTCAGTCATTTTGTATCCTGGCTTCGGGATCATCAGTAAAGTTCCTTGTTTCACCATCTCGGCCTACGGCCTCCTGCACCGCACCTGGGTCACACCTCACACCAACTCTTACACGCCACAGGAAAGGAAGACCCAGAGTTACCTCTGCTGCAGAGGATAAGTTCATTAGAGTTACCAGCCTCAGAAATTGCAGCCCAAATAAAATGCTTCACAGAGTTCAAGTAACAGACACATCTCAACATAAACTGTTCAGAGGAGACTGTGTGAATCAGGCCTTCGTGGTCTAATTGCTGCAAAGAAACCACTACTAAAGGACACCAATAAGAAGAAGAGACTTGCTTGGGCCAAGAAACACGAGCAATGGACATTAGAACGGTGGAAATCTGAAACATGAGCAGTACATAGAGACATACCCCAAGAGACTTGCAGCTGTCATTGCTTCAAAAGGTGGATCTACAAAGTATTGACTTTGGGGGGGGTGAATAGTTATGCACGCTCAAGTTCAGTTTTTTTGTCTTATTTCTTGTTTGTTTCACTATAAAAAATATTTTGCATCTTCAAAGTGGTAGGCATGTTGTGTAAATCAAATGATACAAACCCCCAAAAAAATCTATTTTAATTCCAGGTTGTAAGGCAACAAAATAGGAAAAATGCCAAGGGGGGTGAATACTTTCGCAAGCCACTGTATCACGATGAAATGAGACGGCACAAAAGACTGATGCTATTTAAACAGCTCTGGTATGAAAGAGAAGAAAGCTTAGCTTATTAAAAACGGACAGGCTTGTGTGTGTGTGTGTGTGGATGTGTATATGTGTATGTGTGCACATATGTATATATAAATCACTATTTTTTTAAATTATTTGAAAATAATTTATTATTATTATTATTTTTACATTTTTAATTTTTTTACATTTTTATTTACTTTGTTATTTTTTTGATTGGGGGGTACGTTCAATTTATCAAAATCCTTGTTCCCATCTCCTAACCCACAATATGTAACTGTCCTGCTGTCTATGTCGGTTACTGATGGTTTATGTTTAGACCGGTATTGCTTAGCAATAGAATCTTGTGATGATACATCTTGCTTATCTCAGGGATTGACCCAAGATGAACCTTAAGTGCGCAATATGTTTAAGTTGCAACTTATTCTGTTTAGGTTTATTAGATGCTAATTGAACACTTTAAGTGCGGGAGCCTCCTCAGTTCATATGTTAGTAGAAGTTCTAGGATAGTGAGAGGTGAGCGCATATTTGTGTTTTACCTTGTTCGAGGTCGCGCCGTGCTTTTTTGGCATCGGCCAGACAATGTGTTTGTTATTTTTATTTTCATATTTTTTTCTGTCCTATGTGTGTATGCCTGTTAAATGTGGGTTGATGGGGGGGGGGTAAAGGTTGGGGAAAGTAGGGGAACAGGGTGGAGAGTAAAGGTGCTTGCGGGGGGGGGGGGGGGGGGGGGTGGGTTGGATACTGCTCGGGTGTAGGTGCTACATATGCTGATCGTGATGGTTTGGTGCGCTTTCTTACCTTTTTAGTGAGTTACATGTTATGCAGGCCACCATAGGAACTACAAATGAGAGGAGGGCGGGACTTACATTCACTTCCTGGAATGTCAAGGGTTTAAACGAACCAATTAAGAGAGGCAGGGTCCTAGCCCACTTGAAAGCACTTTCGTCTGATATTATATTTTTGCAAGAAACCCATCTGAAAAACAAATCTCATAACAGACTTAAATGTAAGTGGGTGGGACAAGTGTATCACTCTAACTTCTCTGCCAAAACGAGAGGCACAGCGATTCTGGTACGGAAAGGAATTCCCTTTCTACATAAAACCACTATTGTGGATAAAGAGGGTCGTTATGTGATCGTAATAGGAGAGATCCATTCTACTTCTGTAACTCTACTGAATATCTATGGGCCAAACATTGATAACCCCTCTTTTTTCAAAAGAGTCCTTGCCCTGATTCCAGATATCTCCCATACTAATCTGGTCATTGGAGGGGACCTTAACTGTGTACTAGACCAATATTTGGATAGATCCTCTACCCAGCGAACCCCTACCTCCTATTCAAGCGAATTCTTGAATACCTACATAAAAAATTCTAACTTATTTGATATATGGAGGATCTCTAATCCTACGGGTAGGGAATACTCCTTTTACTCTCATGTTCACAAGGTAGATACTCGAATTGACTACTTTTTGGTTGATGCTAAACTACTCCCCTATACCTGTAATGTGAGATATCATGATATTATAATCTCTGACCACAGTCCACTCACCTTCTCCCTGAGATTGGGTGACATCGTACCAAACGAGAGGGTCTGGAGGTTGAATCCTCAGCTCCTCACAGAACCAACATTCTGTGAACATCTTAAAGACCAAATTACATTTTTCTTTGATACCAACGACAACACAGAGACTTCCCCAGCATTATTGTGGGAAACGCTGAAGGCTTATTTGAGAGGCTGTATCATCTCCTTTCAGACTGCCAGGAGTAGGCAAAACAGAAAAAAATTGGTAGAACTGGAGGGACAAATTCACTTACTGGATAGGGAGAATGCTAGACATCCATCTATGGAGAAACATAAACAAATTATGTCTTTAAAATTTAAATACAATCAGATCCTCTCGGCTAAAATTGCTAAATCTTTTCTCTATGCCAAGCAAAAATATTTTGAGTTTGGTGACAAACCACACAAATTACTCGCCAGACAACTTCGAAAAAAACGTGAGTGACCGAATGATTCACAAAGTTAAATCTGCATCTGGGGAATTACTCTCCTCCCCCAAAGACATCAATGACAGATTCCGTCAGTTTTATGAGACTCTATATACATCTAAAGCGGATCCTAACCCCTTAATTATGCAAAACTTTTTGGAGGACTGTAATCTTCCTGCCCTGAACCAGGAAGACTCTAACTTCCTGAATAAGGAAATATCTCTTGAAGAAATTAGAGAAACAATGAAATCTCTAAAGTGTGGCAAGACCCCGGGCCCAGATGGATACCCTGGTGAATTCTATAAAACATTCAGCAACATGCTCTCTCCCTACCTGCACAAAATGTTGGTTCGGGCCAATGAGGATGGAGCTCTCCCATCTACTTTGGATGAGGCGTTTATTACAGTTATACATAAGAAGGGTAAAGATCCGGAAGAGGTAGGGTCATACAGACCAATATCCCTCCTTAATACAGACCAAAAGATTTTAGCAAAAACTCTGGCTAACAGGCTTAGCACTTTAATTGGCAAATTGGTCCATTCGGACCAGACCAGCTTTATCCCTAATAGAAACTAATTCTTCAATCTCAGGCGCCTCTTCAACATTATGTATTCTCAGAGGTTACCTAACGTGGACCTTGCCGTTGTATCTCTTGACGCCGAAAAGGCCTTTGACCAAGTTGAGTGGCCCTATCTATTCAAGGTCCTACAGAAATTTAATATTGGAGATGGGTTCATAAATTGGATCCAGCTTTTATATAGGAACCCCTGTGCGAGAATACTCACTAACCAATCACTGTCGCCCCGATTTAACCTTTACAGAGGGACAAGGCAGGGTTGTGCGCTGTCGCATATGCTTTTCGCCCTAATTATTGAACCTCTCGCTCAAGCGATCAGATCTCATTCAGCAATACACGGCTATAATACTAAAGATACTCTAAATAAGATTTCCCTATACGCAGATGATATTCTCCTCTATGTAACAGAACCCCAAGCTAGTATTCCAGCTATTCTTGAGGTGATTAATTTGTTTGGTACCTTCTCGGGATACAGAATAAATTGGAACAAGAGTGAATTAATCCCCATACGGTTGCAAAACACCTCCTGGCTAGAACATCTTCCAGTTAAGTTATCTTCAGAAAAATTGATCTACCTTGGAATTGTAGTTACCAAACAATACTCCTTACTATTTAAAGAGAATTTCCCTTCTCTGATGCAAAATCTCAAGGCAAACATACAGTTTTGGAGAACTCTCCCAATTTCTCTGCTCGGAAGAATTAATGCCATTAAAATGGTCTTCCTCCCACAACTGCTCTACCTATACCAGAACATCCCAGTATTCATACCTAAATCATTTCATAAACAACTGGACTCTATTATCAATCCTTTCATCTGGGATTATAAAACACACAGGATAGGTAAAAAACACCTATGTAAATCCAAGATGGAAGGAGGATTGTCTCTCCCAAATTTTATATTTTACTATTGGGCCGCTAACCTCCGCGCTGTTACGTTTTTGCTGGATGACGCAACCCCGCCAACCAGCTGGCTTAGCATGGAGCTGGAGGAGTGTCACCCCTTCTCTATTGACATATCAGTATGGATGACGGATCACCACCTCAAGCTGAACCCTGGCAAGACGGAGCTGCTCTTCCTCCCGGGGAAGGACTGCCCGTTCCATGATCTCGCCATCACGGTTGACAACTCCGTTGTGTCCTCCTCCCAGAGTGCGAAGAGCCTTGGCGTGACCCTGGACAACACCCTGTCGTTCTCCGCCAACATCAAGGCGGTGACCCGATCCTGCAGGTTCATGCTCTACAACATTCGGAGAGTACGACCCTGCCTTACACAGGAAGCGGCACAGGTCCTAATCCAGGCACTTGTCATCTCCCGTCTGGATTACTGCAACTCGCTGTTGGCTGGGCTCTCTGCCTGTGCCATTAAACCCCTACAACTCATCCAGAATGCCGCAGCCCGTCTGGTGTTCAACCTTCCCAAGTTCTCTCACGTCACCCCCCCTCCTCCGCACACTCCACTGGCTTCCAGTTGAAGCTCGCATCCGTTACAAGACCATGGTGCTTGCCTATGGAGCAGTGAGGGGAACGGCACCTCCGTACCTTCAGGCTCTGATCAGTCCCTACACCCAGGCGGAGGGCATTGCGTTCATCCACCTCTGGCCTGCTGGCTCCCCTTCCTCTGCGGAAGCATAGTTCCCGCTCAGCCCAGTCAAAGCTGTTCGCTGCTCTGGCACCCCAATGGTGGAACAAGCTCCCTCACGACGCCAGGACAGCGGAGTCACTCACCACCTTCCGGAGACATTTGAAAACCCCACCCTCTTTAAGGAACACCTGGGATAGGATAAAGTAATCCTTCTATAACCCTACCCCCACCCCCCCCCCCCCCCCCCCCCCCCCCCAAAAAAAAAAAAAATGTATAATTGTAAAGTGGTTATCCCACTGGCTATAGGGTGAATGCACCAGTTTGTAGTCGCTCTGGATAAGAGCGTCTGCTAAATGACGTAAATGTGCCCTTGAGCAAGGCACTTAACCCTAATTGCTCCTGTAAGTCGTTCTGGATAAGAGCGTCTGCTAAATGACTAAAATGTAAATGTAAAATGTATTGGTGCCGTGATTTTGTCACCTGTTAATCTGGAGATGTCACTTTACCATAACAATCCTATTATACATAGCACAGTCCGAATCTGGAAGTAAATTAAAGCCCACTTTGAGCTTAGACCAATATCATTCATGCTCCCTGTTGCCAGGAATCCCTCCTTTGCCCCCTCTAACCTTGATAACACCTTTGAGCGATGGGGAGAGTTGGGGATAAGCACCATAGGGGATTTACAGTGGGGAACAAAAGTATTTAGTCAGCCACCAATTTTGCAAGTTCTCCCACATAAAAAGATGAGAGAGGCCTGTAATTTTCATCATAGGTACACGTCAACTATGACAGACAAATTGAGGAAAGAAAATCCAGAAAATCACATTGTAGGATTTTTTATGAAGTTATTTGCAAATTATGGTGGAAAATAAGTATTTGGTCACCTACAAACAAGCAAGATTTCTGGCTCTCACAGACCTGTAACTTCTTCTTTAAGAGGCTCCTCTGTCCTCGACTCGTTACCTGTATTAATGGCACCTGTTTGAACTTGTTATCAGTATAAAAGACACCTGTCCACAACCTCAAACAGTCACACTCCAAACTCCACTATGGCCAAGACCAAAGAGCTGTCAAAGGACACCAGAAACAAAATTGTAGACCTGCACCAGGCTGGGAAGACTACATCTGCAATAGGTAAGCAGCTTGGTTTGAAGAAATCAACTGTGGGAGCAATTATTAGGAAATGGAAGACATACAAGACCACTGATATACTCCCTCGATCTGGGGCTCCACGCAAGATCCCACCCCGTGGGGTCAAAATGATCACAAGAACGGTGAGCAAAAATCCCAGAACCACACGGGGGGACCTAGTGAATGACCTGCAGAGAGCTGGGACCAAAGTAACAAAGCCTACCATCAGTAACACACTACGCCGCCAGGGACTCAAATCATGCAGTGCCAGACGTGTCCCCCTGCTTAAGCCAGTACATGTCCAGGCCCGTCTGAAGTTTGCTAGAGTGCATTTGGATGATCCAGAAGAGGATTGGGAGAATGTCATATGGTCAGATGAAACCAAAATATAACTTTTTGGTAAAAACTCAACTCGTCGTGTTTGGAGGACAAAGAATGCTGAGTTGCATCCAAAGAACACCATACCTACTGTGAAGCATGGGGGTGGAAACATCATGCTTTGGGGCTGTTTTTCTGCAAAGGGACCAAGACGACTGATCCGTGTAAAGGAAAGAATGAATGGGGCCATGTATCGTGAGATTTTGAGTGAAAACCTCCTTCCATCAGCAAGGGCATTGAAGATGAAACGTGGCTGGGTCTTTCAGCATGACAATGATCCCAAACACACCGCCCGGGCAACGAAGGAGTGGCTTCGTAGGAAGCATTTCAAGGTCCTGGAGTGGCCTAGCCAGTCTCCAGATCTCAACCCCATAGAAAATCTTTGGAGGGAGTTGAAAGTCTGTGTTGCCCAGCGACAGCCCCAAAACATCACTGCTCTAGAGGAGATCTGCATGGAGGAATGGGCCAAAATACCAGCAACAGTGTGTGAAAACCTTGTGAAGACTTACAGAAAACGTTTGACCTGTGTCATTGCTAACAAAGGGTATATAACAAAGTATTGAGAAACTTTTGTTATTGACCAAATACTTATTTTCCACCATAATTTGCAAATAAATTCATTAAAAATCCTACAATTTTTTTTTCTCATTTTGTCTGTCATAGTTGACGTGTACCTATGATGAAAATTACAGGCCCCTCTCATCTTTTTAAGTGGGAGAACTTGCACAATATGTGGCTGACTAAATACTTTTTTCCCCACTGTATATATATAGGAGGGACCTTTGCTTCCTTTGAAGCGCTGAGGGAAACTTATAACCTTCCCAGAAGTAACTTTTTCAGATACCTACAAATTAGAGACTATGTTAGAAAACACCTCCCAACATTTGAGAATGCTAAACCTTCCATGTTTGACGGATGCATAAAAATATGCCCCACCTCAGACAAACTGATATCTCGTCTATATGACGCTTTTCAATCTGTTAGCGCACCCTCTACTGATGCCATTAAGGCAAAATGGGAGGAAGAACTAGGGACTGATATTTCGGTGGCAGACTGGGAGGATAGCTTGGAGTATATCCACACCTGCTCCATTAACTCCAGACATCGTCTCATACAATTTAAGGTATTACACAGATGACACTATTCCAAAACTAAACTGCATAGGATATTTCCTGATCCATCCCCTATGTGTGATAAATGTCAGGCTGAGCAGGGTACACTACTCCACTGCTTTGCCCTATGCTCTAGTCTGTATGGTTATTGGTGTGGAATATTTGGGGTCCTCTCTGAAGTTCTGGAGACTTCAATAGACCCAGACCCGCTTCTGATAATCCTGGGAGTGTCCGATTCCCTAAACGGATTAACCAATTAACAACTCATCTCTTACAGTCTCATTTCGGCAAAAAAATTAATCTTGTTGTTTTGGAAAAGGAGGGAAGCGCCCTCTACCAAATTATGGCTCAGCGAAGTGGCAAAAACTGTACACTTAGAAAGAATTAGATATATTCTGAACAATAAATTATCAACATTTGATCAAATCTGGCAGCCTTTCCTCTCTTACCTGGACCAGTCGGTGCTGTGAATTTGTACTTTTTAACGCACTCTCAATTGTCATATTGTAATCTACCTTTGGGCAGTGTGTGCTGGCCCTGACACTCGAGCAGTCGGGAGGGGAATAGGGTGGAATAGGGGGGGGGGGGGGGGGGGGGGGTAAGGGGGGTATATGTGGGGGGGGTTACATCTACCCTTTTTCTTTCTACCTGTCCCTGTTCTGTATGTCGTGTTTTTGTAATATTTGTTTTGTGTCCAGAACTCTGGGTCTTGTTTGTTCATGTCTGTTCTCTTATGTTTAGATAAGAACTGTACACGTCTTTCATACCTATACACCATTCTTGTGTGTGTTCAATAAAAAAAAATATTTGAACAGAAAAACGGACAGGCTGTGTGTTTACAGTACACATCACAACAAATAAAAACAAATAAACATTTCCCTGCCAGGCTCCTGTCTTTTGTATTTCATTAAATCAACCCTTGCTTGGCTTGTGTTTGAGGTGTGATATGATCAGTGTGAGTTGGATTGAATCAGAAAGCCATTCAGCGTTATAGTCAAAGATGGTCCAAACGTCTCAGCCACCTCAGTGCGCTTGCTGGTCAAAGTCATGGAGCGCTATAGAACTCTATTCACTATACAGTGGGTCAGAAATACAAGACTTTATGTTGGGCTCGATGACTGGAAATACCTTCTTACCGATACAGAATACCCGCTGGGCACAGACGTCAGTTCAACATCTAGTTTTGATTTACATTTGGTTGAGTTGTCAACTAACGTGAATTCAACGTAAAATCAACAAAACATTTCACCATGTCGATGTTAGGATACTAGTGAGGACCTAGTGCTAAAGCTCCAGTGATTAATATTCTTTAAGTGGTTTTCTATAATAGCTGAATAGCGAGGACTGAATAGTGATTTAAATTGTGTTCAGCAGTTAAATGTTCAAAACATTTAGATAAGTGTGCTGTGTCCTGGTTTTATCAAATGTATGCACACATGACTGTAAGTCGCTTTGGATAAAAGCGTCTGCTAAATGGCATATTATTATTATTATTATTATTATTATTATTATTATTATTATTATTATTATTATTATTATTATTATTATTATTATTATTATTATTATTATTATTATGTGGTGTTGAGGCTTCCTCTATGCTGAACCCCACTGGTCCTCTGTAGCTCAATTGGTAGAGCATGGCGCTTGTAATCCCAGGGTAGTGGGTTCGATCCCCGGGACCACCCATACGTAAAAATGTATGCACGCATGACTGTAAACTTTAAGCATCAGTTGTCAGAGCACCTTACCGATCACTGCACCTGTACACAGCCCATCTGAAATTAGCCCACCCAACTACCTCATCCCTATATTGTTATTTATTTTGCTCATTTGCACCCCAGTATCTCTATTTGCACATCATCTCTTGCACATCTATCACTCCAGTGTTAATACTAAATTGTAATTATTTTGCACTATGGCCTATTTATTGCCTTACCTCCATAACTTACTACATTTGCACACACTGTATATAGATTTTTTATATTTTCTGTTGTATTTTTTGACTTTATGTTTTGTTTACCCCATATGTAACTCTGTGTTGTTGTTTTTATCGCACTGCTTTGCTTTATCTTGGCCAGGTCGCAGTTGTAAATGAGAACTTGCTCTCAACTGGCTTACCTGGTTAAATAAAGGTGAAATAAAATTTTTTAAATAAAAAGAGTTTCCATCACTTTAAAGAATGGGTGACCAGTAATAAAGTAATAGACTAGTCTTGAACATCTCTAAAACTAAGAGCAACAGTGTATTTGTGTAACAGGGTGAGTAGGACGGAGGAGGCGTAAATCATAGAATAGGGGTTATTAGACCAATACAGCAGTCTGCAGCAATGCATAAACCAAATACAGTGCGACTTAAATGCGTACTGGGAAAACAAAACCCACGGGTGAATATCCCGGCGATAAAAGTAATGTCGTATATGATGAATGGTGGCAATTATTGCTGTCAACAAAAGGAGTCTGCTCATACTGAACGTTGATCATAAGGTTTATTCAGACCACAAGCTTCAGCATGGGTGACAGACTCGCGAGGTCTGGAGAGCAGTGTCCTCCCATTCTAGGGGCTGCTCTGACGTCTTCCTCCCCTAACCCCCTTATTTATAAACAATGAAACTCCCTCCTCTGGCCAATCACCAGTCTCCCCTTTATATAGCCTTCCAAGAGTTGAATGGCTCCCTCTACTGTTCAATCCCCGTATCTTACAACCCACTTCCTGTCTGTCATATGTGACGTCACGCTAAAACCTTCCCTCTCGATAGCAATAATCAACCTTCCATTTCTTCATGAAAAACATTTAACAAAGACATAATTTTAATACACTACAGTAACCTAATGCTCAACACGAGCTAACGACACCTCCGCATGGAACAATAACACACAAAGACATGGGGGAGCAGAGGGGATAATTATACAGAGACTGATGAGGGGATATGTACCAGGTGTGTGTAATCAACAAGACAAAACAAATGGAATGATGAGATGAGGGAGCGGCAGTGGCTAGAAGGCCGTGGCTAGTAGGCCGGTGGCTAGAAGGCCGGTGGCTGCTAGAAGGCCGGTGGCTAGAAGGCCGGTGGCTAGAAGGCCGGTGGCTAGAAGGCCGGTGGCTAGAAGGCCGGTGGCTAGAGGCCAGGGCCAGTGGCTAGAAGGCCGGTGGCTAGAAGGCCGGTGGCTAGAAGGCCAGGGCCAGTGGCTAGAAGGCCGGTGGCTAGAAGGCCAGGGCCAGTGGCTAGAAGGCCGGTGGCTAGAAGGCCGGTGGCTAGAAGGCCGGTGGCTAGAAGGGCCGGTGGCTAGAAGGCCGGTGGCTAGAAGGCCAGGGCCAGTGGCTAGAAGGCCGGTGGCTAGAAGGCCAGGGCCAGTGGCTAGAAGGCCGGTGGCTAGAAGGCCGGTGGCTAGAAGGCCAGGGCCAGTGGCTAGAAGGCCGGTGGCTAGAAGGCCAGGGCCAGTGGCTAGAAGCCGGTGGCTAGAAGGCCGGTGGCTAGAAGGCCAGGGCCAGTGGCTAGAAGGCCGGTGGCTAGAAGGCCAGTGGCTAGAAGGCCGGTGGCTAGAAGGCCGGTGGCTAGAAGGCCGGTGGCTAGAAGGCCAGGGCCAGTGGCTAGAAGGCCGGTGGCTAGAAGGCCAGTGGCTAGAAGGCCGGTGGCTAGAAGGCCGGTGGCGACGAACGCCGAAGCCCGAACAAGGAGAGGAGGCAGCTTCGGAGGGAGTCGTGACAAAACTTACTACATTTGCACACACTGTATATATATTTTCTGTTGTATTTTTGACTTTATGTTTTGTTTTACCCCATATGTAACTCTGTGTTGTTGTTTTTATCGCACTGCTTTGCTTTATCTTGACCAGGTCGCAGTTGTAAATGAGAACTTGTTCTCAACTGGCTTACCTGGTTAAATAAAGGTGAAATAAAAAAAAATATTAAAAAAGTACGTCGCTTTGGATAAAAGCGTCTGCTAAATGGCATATTATTAATCTATGCTGAACCCCACTGATTTCATCTATGCTGAACCCCACTGATTTCATCTATGCTGAACCTCACTGATCTCTTAGGTATTCAATGAGAGACTCTCCCATTCCAGGCCTCTCTCTCGCTCCCCCTCTCTCTCTTCCCCCTAGGAGGAAAAGTGTTCAAAATGCTAATGGTAAACAGCCCTGCTTGCACCCGCCCACCCGACTAGAATCCCTACTCTCGGCGGGTCTGACTTAGAATATGTGGACAACTACAAATACCTAAGTGTCTGGTTAGACTGTAAACTCTCCTTCCAGACTCACATTAAGCATCTCCAATCCAAAGCCTCCTTCACTCATGCTGCCAAACATGCCCTCGTAAAACTGACTATCCTACCGATCCTTGACTTTGGCGATGTCATTTACAAAATAGCTTCCAACACTCTACTCAGCAAATTGGATGTAGTCTATCACAGTGCCATCCGTTTTGTCACCAAAGCCCCATATACTACCCACCATTGTGACCTGTACGCTGTCATTGGCTGGCCCTCACTACATATTCATCGCCAAACCCACTGGCTCCAGGTCATCTATAAATCACTTCTAGGCAAATCCCCACCTTATCTTAGCTCATTGGCCACCATAGCAGCACCCACCCGTAGTCTGCGCTCCAGCAGGTATATCTCACTGGTCATCCCGAAAGCTAACACCTCCTTTGGCCGCCATTCCTTCCAGTTCTCTGCTGCAAATGACTGGAACGAACTGCAAAAATCTCTGAAGCTGGAGACTCTTATCTCCCTCACTAACTTTAAGCATCAGTTGTCAGAGCAGCTTAACGATCACTGCACCTGTACACAGCCCATCTGAAATTAGCCCACTCAACTACCTCATCCCCATATTGTTATTTACATTGTTATTTATTTTGCTCATTTGCACCCCAGTATCTCTATTTGCACATCATCTCTTGCACATCTATCACTCCAGTGTTAATACTAAATTGTAATTATTTTGCACTATGGCCTATTTATTGCCTTACCTCCATAACTTACTACATTTGCACACACTGTATATAGATTTTTTATATTTTCTGTTGTATTTTTTGACTTTATGTTTTGTTTACCCCATATGTAACTCTGTGTTGTTGTTTTTATCGCACTGCTTTGCTTTATCTTGGCCAGGTCGCAGTTGTAAATGAGAACTTGCTCTCAACTGGCTTACCTGGTTAAATAAAGGTGAAATAAAAATTTTTAAATAAAAAGAGTTTCCATCACTTTAAAGAATGGGTGACCAGTAATAAAGTAATAGACTAGTCTTGAACATCTCTAAAACTAAGAGCAACAGTGTATTTGTGTAACAGGGTGAGTAGGACGGAGGAGGCGTAAATCATAGAATAGGGGTTATTAGACCAATACAGCAGTCTGCAGCAATGCATAAACCAAATACAGTGCGACTTAAATGCGTACTGGGAAAACAAAACCCACGGGTGAATATCCCGGCGATAAAAGTAACCTAATGCTCAACACGAGCTAACGACACCTCCGCATGGAACAATAACACACAAAGACATGGGGGAGCAGAGGGGATAATTATACAGAGACTGATGAGGGGATATGTACCAGGTGTGTGTAATCAACAAGACAAAACAAATGGAATGATGAGATGAGGAGCGGCAGTGGCTAGAAGGCCGGTGGCTAGAAGGCCGGTGGCTAGAAGGCCAGGGCCAGTGGCTAGAAGGCCGGTGGCTAGAAGGCCGGTGGCTAGAAGGCCAGGGCCAGTGGCTAGAAGGCCGGTGGCTAGAAGGCCAGGGCCAGTGGCTAGAAGGCCGGTGGCTAGAAGGCCGGTGGCTAGAAGGCCGGTGGCTAGAAGGCCGGTGGCTAGAAGGCCAGGGCCAGTGGCTAGAAGGCCGGTGGCTAGAAGGCCAGGGCCAGTGGCTAGAAGGCCGGTGGCTAGAAGGCCGGTGACGACAAACGCCGAAGCCCGAACAAGGAGAGGAGGCAGCTTCGGAGGGAGTCGTGACAATTTGGTACAAATCATTCCTTAGGTTTTAGACCTTAGCTGAATCTGATAATGAATAATGTGGCTATTGGGCCAGTTGAGATAATATAATAATAATAATAATATGCCATTTAGCAGACGCTTTTATCCAAAGCGACTTACAGTCATGCGTGCATACATTTTTGTGTATGGGTGGTCCCGGGGATCGAACCCACTACCTTGGCGTTACAAGCGCCGTGCTCTACCAGCTGAGCTACAGAGGACCACAGATTGTAAACTGTCATGATCAAAACATATAGATTCAATAGTTGTAAAGATGGGGAGAGGTCTGCCCATAATAAAGAGATGCTCTGCTTTTTTGACACCACACTCCACAAAGCAAGTCCTGCAGACTCTAGTTTTGTCTTATCTTGATTATTGTCCAGTAATGTGGTCGAGTGCTGCAAGGAAAGACCTAGTTAAGCTGCAGCTGGCCCAGAACAGAGCAGGACCTAGTTAAGCTGCAGCTGGCCCAGAACAGAGCAGGACCTAGTTAAGTAGCAGCTGTCCCAGAACAGAGCAGGACCTAGTTAAGCTGCAGCTGGCCCAGAACAGAGCAGGACCTAGTTAAGCTGCAACTGGCCCAGAACAGAGCAGGACCTAGTTAAGCTGCAGCTGGCCCAGAACAGAGCAGGACCTAGTTAAGCTGCAGCTGGCCCAGAACAGAGCAGGACCTAGTTAAGCTGCAGCTGGCCCAGAACAGAGCAGGACCTAGTTAAGCTGCAGCTGGCCCAGAACAGAGCAGGACCTAGTTAAGCTGCAGCTGGCCCAGAACAGAGCAGGACCTAGTTAAGCTGCAGCTGGCCCAGAACAGAGCAGGACCTAGTTAAGCTGCAGCTGGCCCAGAACAGAGCAGGACCTAGTTAAGCTGCAGCTGGCCCAGAACAGAGCAGGACCTAGTTAAGCTGCAGCTGGTCCAGAACAAAGCAGGACATAGTTAAGCTGCAGCTGGCCCAGAACAGAGCAGGACCTAGTTAAGCTGCAGCTGGCCCAGAACAGAGCAGGACCTAGTTAAGCTGCAGCTGGCCCAGAACAGAGCAGGACCTAGTTAAGCTGCAGCTGGCCCAGAACAGAGCAGGACCTAGTTAAGCTGCAGCTGGCCCAGAACAGAGCAGGACCTAGTTTAAGCTGCAGCTGGCCCAGAACAGAGCAGGACATAGTTAAGCTGCAGCTGGCCCAGAACAGAGCAGGACCTAGTTAAGCTGCAGCTGGCCCAGAACAAAGCAGGACATAGTTAAGCTGGCAGCTGGCCCAGAACAGAGCAGGACCTAGTTAAGCTGCAGCTGGCCCAGAACAGAGCAGGACCTAGTTAAGCTGCAGCTGGCTCAGAACAGAGCAGGACCTAGTTAAGCTGCAGCTGGCCCAGAACAGAGCAGGACCTAGTTAAGCTGCAGCTGGCCCAGAACAGAGCAGGACCTAGTTAAGCTACAGCTGGTCCAGAACAGAGCAGGACCTAGTTAAGCTGCAGCTGGCCCAGAACAGAGCAGGACCTAGTTAAGCTGCAGCTGGTCCAGAACAGAGCAGGACCTAGTTAAGCTGCAGCTGGCCCAGAACAGAGCGGCACGTCTTGCTCTTCACTGTAATCAGAGGGCTAATATAAATACTATGCATGCCAATCTCTCTTGGCAAAAAGTAGAGGAGAGACTGACTGCATCACTTCTCTCTCTCTCTCTCTCCCTCTCTCTCTCTCTCAATTTAGTTCAATTCAAAGGGCTTTATTGGCATGGGAAACATATGTTTACATTGCTCCGTCTCTCTCTCTCTCTCTCTCTCTCTCTCTCTCTCTCTCTCTCTCTCTCTCTCTCTCTCTCTCTCTCTCTCTCTCTCTTCTCATGCATATACAGTGAATCTGTCAGAAGCTCTTCTAGGATTACAGTGCATTCGGATTAGCAAACATTTCTAAAAACCTGTTTTTGCTTTATCATTATGGGGTATTGTGTGTGGATTGATGAAGGGAAAAAACAATGTCATCCATTTTAGAATAAGGCTGTAACGTAACTGTGACGAGTACTGAGTCTACGAAGAGGCAGGACGCAGACGCAGGAATCAACAAGGTCAAGGTTTACTTAACAATGAGAAAGAGAAATAACAAAGACGCTAAACAATTACACACAACAATGACGGAACAGTCCGGAACAGTCCAGGGCTAAATAGGGGTGGTGATGAGATGATGAGGTGCAGGTGTGCTGGAGGTGATTAGGGTGCGTTGGGTTTCCATTCCGGTGTTTGCCGAGGTGGTGCGCTCAGACCGGTGGCTCAGTAGACCGGAAGGAGGAAACAAAGTACTTTAAGCATATGTTTTCCGTTTCAGTCGCCTCCATCTCCTCTAACTGAAGCTAATTGTAGAGATTTTTTTTCTATTGATAATGTAAAATTAACAGCCATACAGAAAGACTCATGTGAAGGTGAAATTACAGAGGAGGAACTTCTGGATGCAATTAAATACTTTAAGTCTGGGAAAACTCCAGGGTTGGATGGCATACCAGTCGAGGTATACCAAACCTTTTTTGATATACTCAGAGGACCGTTATTAGCATGTTTTAACCACTCCTATGTAAATGGTAGATTATCAGACACTCAAGAAGAAGGTCTGATTTCATTAATACTGAAACAAGATACAAGTGGAAATTGTAAAGATCCAGTCCATTTAAAACATTGGATTAAAACATGCAAATCATAGCGCCGGAGGGTAGCAACGGGAGGAGACGTGACAGTAACAAAATGTGGAAAAAGTCAAGGTGTCTGAATACTTTCCGAATGCACTGTGTATAATGCACTGTGTATAATGCACTGTGTATAATGCACTGTGTATAATGCACTGTGTATAATGCACTGTATATAATGCACTGTGTAAAATGCACTGTGTATAATGCACTGTATATAATGCACTGTATATAATGCCCTGTATATAATGCACTGTATATAATGCACTGTATATAATGCACTGTGTATAATGCACTGTATATAATGCACTGTGTATAATGCACTGTGTATAATGCACTGTGTATAATGCCCTGTATATAATGCACTGTGTATAATGCACTGTGTATAATGCACTGTGTATAATGCACTGTGTATAATGCACTGTGTATAATGAACTGTATATAATGCCCTGTATATAATGCCCTGTATATAATGAACTGTATATAATGAACTGTATATAATGCCCTGTATATAATGCACTGTGTATAATGCCCTGTGTATAATGCACTGTGTATAATGCCTGTATAGGTGTATATAATGCCTGTATATAATGCCCTGTATATAATGCACTGTATAATGACCACTGTGTATAATGCCCTGTATATAATGCACTGTATATAATCCCTGTATATAATGCACTGTGTATAATGCACTGTGTATAATGCACTGTATATAATGCCCTGTATATAATTCACTGTGTATAATGCACTGTGTATAATGCACTGTGTATAATGCACTGTGTATAATGCACTGTGTATAATGCACTGTGTATAATGCACTGTGTATAATGCACTGTGTATAATGCCCTGTATATAATGCACTGTATATAATGCCCTGTATATAATGCACTGTGTATAATGCACTGTGTATAATGCACTGATATTAATGCACTGTAATAATGCACGTGTATAATGCACTGGTTATAATGCACTGTGTATAATGCACGTGGTATAATGCAGCTGTGTATAATGCACTGTGTATAATGCAACTTGTATAATCCTGTGTATATGCACTGTATATAATGCACTGTATATAATGCCCCTGTAAGGCACTGTATATAATGCACTGTGTATAATGCACTGTGTATAATGCACTGTGTATATGCACTGTGTTAATGCACTGTGTATAATGCACTGTGTATAATGCACTGTGTATAATGACTGTGGTATAATAATGGTGTATATGCACTGTGTTAATGCACTGTGTATAATGCACTGTGTATAATGCACTGTGTATAATGACAACTGTGTATAATGCAACTGGTATATGCACTGGGTAATAATGCGCTGTGTTCATGCACTGTGTATAATGCACTGTGTATAATGCACTTGTATAGCATGTGTATAATGCACTGTATAATGCACTGTGTATACTCAACTGTGTATAATGCACTGTATATAATGCACTGTATATAATGCCCTGTATATAATGCACTGTATATAATGCACTGTATATAATGCACTGTATATAATGCACTGTATATAATGCCCTGTATATAATGCACTGTATATAATGCACTGTATATAATGCACTGTATATAATGCCCTGTATATAATGCACTGTATATATGCCCTGTATATAATGACTGTATATAATGCCCTGTATATAATGCACTGTATATAATGCACTGTATAAAATGCACTGTAATAAATGCCGTAAATGCACTGTGTAAATGCACTGTAAAATGCACTGTATATATGCACTGGTATAATGCACTGTATATAATGCATGTGATAATGCACGTATAATGCACTGTATATAATGCCCTGTATTATGCACTGTTAAAGCACTGTATATATGCCTGTGTATATGCATTGTATATCACTGTGTATATGCATGTAATAATGCCTGTTTTATATGCACTGTGTATAATGACTGTATATGCACACTCCCTGTGTGACTTGAGAAAAGGGGGGAAATTTTCCCTGTGTGACTTGAGAAAAGGGGGGACTTTTCCCTGTGTGACTTGAGTAAAGGGGGACTTCTTCCTGTGTGACTGGAGTAAAGGGGACTTTTCCCTGTTTTGATTTGAGTAAAGGGGGACTTTTTCCTGTGTGACTTGAGTAAAGGGGGACTTTTTCCCTGTGTGACTTGAGTAAAGGGGGACTTTTCCCTGTGTGACTTGAGTAAGGGGGACTTTTCCCTGGTGACTGAGTAAAGGGGACTTTTCCTGTGTGACTTGAGTAAAGGGGGACTTTTCCCTGTGTGACTTGAGTAAAGGGGGACTTTCCCTGTGTGACTTGAGGTAAAGGGGACTTTTCCTGTGTTGACTTGAGTAAGGGGGACTTTTCCCTGTGTGACTTAAGTAAAGGGGGACTTTTCCCTGTGTGACTTGAGTAAAGGGGGACTTTTCCCTGTGTGACTTGAGTAAAGGGGGACTTTTCCCATGTGTGACTTGAGTAAAGGGGGACTTTTCCCTGTGTGACTTGAGTAAAGGGGACTTTTTCCCTGTGTGACTTGAGTAAAGGGGGACTTTTCCCTGTGTGACTTGAGTAAAGGGGGACTTTCCTCCGTGTGACTTGAGTAAAGGGGGACTTTTCCCTGTTGACTTGAGTAAAGGGGGACTTTCCCTGTGTGACTTGAGTAAAAGGGGGACTTCTTCCTGTGTGACTTGAGTAAAGGGGACTTTTCCTGTGTGATTTGAGTAAAGGGGGACTTCTCTCTGTGTGACTTGAGTAAAGGGGGACTTTCCTGTGTGACTTGGTAAAGGGGGACTTTTCCTGGTGCTTGAGTAAGGGGACTTTCCCTGGTGGACTTGAGTATGGGGACTTTTCCCGTGTGACTTGAGTACAGGGGACTTTTCCCTGTGGTGACTTGAGTAAAGGGGACTTCTTCCTGTGTGACTTGAGTAAAGGGGACTTTTCCCTGTGTGACTTGAGAAAAGGGGGACTTTTCCTGGGGTGACTTGAGTAAAGGGGGACTTTTCCTGTGTGACTTGAGTAAAGGGGATTTTTCCCCTGTGTGACTTGAGTAAAGGGGGACTTCTCTCTGTGTGACTTGAGTAAAGGGGGACTTTTCCCTGTGTGACTTGAGTAAAGGGGGACTTTTCCCTGTGTGACTTGAGTAAAGGGAGACTTCTTCCTGTGTGACTTGAGTAAAGGGGGACTTTTCCCTGTGTGACTTGAGTACAGGGGGACTTCTTCCTGTGTGACTTGAGTAAAGGGGGACTTTTCCCTGTGTGACTTGAGTAAAGGGGGACTTCTCTCTGTGTGACTTGAGTAAAGGGGGACTTTTCCCTGTGTGACTTGAGTAAAGGGGGACTTTTCCCTGTGTGACTTGAGTAAAGGGGGACTTTTCCCTGTGTGACTTGAGTAATGGGGGACTTTTCCCTGTGTGACTTGAGTAAAGGGGGACTTTTCCCTGTGTGACTTGAGTAAAGGGGGACTTCTTCCTGTGTGACTTGAGTAAAAGGGGACTTTTCCCTGTGTGACTTGAGTAAAGGGGGACTTTTCCCTGTGTGACTTAAGTAAAGGGGGACTTTTCCCTGTGTGACTTGAGTAAAGGGGACTTTCCCTGTGTGACTTGAGTAAAGGGGGACTTTTTCCTGTGTGACTTGAGTAAAGGGGGACTTTTTCCCTGTGTGACTTGAGTAAAGGGGGACTTTTCCCCTGTGTGACTTGAGTAAAGGGGGACTTCTCCTGTGTGACTTGAGTAAAGGGGGGACTTCTTCCCTGTGTGACTTGAGTAAAGGGGGACTTTTCCCTGTGGGGTGACTTAGTAAAGGGAGACTTCTTCCTGTGTTGACTGAGTAAAGGGGGACTTTTCCCTGTGTGACTTGAGTAAAGGGGGACTTTCCCTGTGTGACTTGAGTAAAGGGGGACTTTTCCCTGTGTGACTTGAGTAAAGGGGGACTTTTCCCTGTTTGACTTGAGTAAAGGGGGACTTCTTCCTGTGTGACTTGAGTAAAGGGGGACTTTTCCCTGTGTGACTTGAGTAAAGGGGTACTTTTCCCTGTGTGACTTAAGTAAAGGGGGACTTTTCCCTGTGTGACTTGAGTAAAGGGGGACTTTTCCCTGTGTGACTTGAGTAAAGGGGACTTTTTCCTGTGTGACTGAGTAAAGGGGGACTTTTCCCTGTGTGACTTGAGTAAAGGGGGACTTTTCCCTGTGTGACTTGAGTAAAGGGGGACTTCTTCCTGTGTGACTTGAGTAAAGGGGGACTTCTTACTGTGTGACTTGAGTAAAGGGGGACTTTTCCCTGTGTGACTTGAGTAAATGGGGACTTTTCCCTGTGTGTCTTGAGTAAAGGGGGACTTCTCTCTGTGTGACTTGAGTAAAGGGGGACTTTTCCCTGTGTGACTTGAGTAAAGGGGGACTTTTCCCTTTGTGACTTGAGTACAGGGGGACTTCTTCCTGTGTGACTTGAGTAAAGGGGGACTTTTCCCTGTGTGACTTGAGTAAAGGGGGACTTTTCCCTGTGTGACTTGAGTAAAGGGGGACTTTTCCCTGTGTGACTTGAGTAAAGGGGGACTTTTTCCCTGTGTGACTTGAGTAAAGGGGGACTTTTTCCTGTGTGACTTGAGTAAGGGGGGACTTTTCCCTGTGTGACTTGAGTAAAGGGGGACTTTCCTTTGGACTTGAGTAAAGGGGGACTTCTCTCTGTGTGAACTTGAGTAAAGGGGGACTTTTCCCGTGTGACTTGAGTAAGGGGGACTTTTCCCTGTGTGTCTTGAGTAAAGGGGGACTTTTCTCTGTGTGTCTTGAGTAAAGGGGGACTTTTCCCTGTGTGACTTGAGTAAAGGGGGACTTCTCCCTGTGTGACTTGAGTACAGGGGGACTTCTTCCTGTGTGACTTGAGTAAAGGGGGACTTTTCCCTGGTGACTTGAGTAAAGGGGGACGTCTTTCCTGTGTGACTTGAGTAAAGGGGACTTTTCCCTGTGTGACTTGAGTAAAGGGGACTTTTCCCTGTGTGACTTGAGTAAAGGGGGACTTTTCCCTGTGTGACTTGAGTAAAGGGGGACTTTTCCCTGTGTGACTTGAGTAAAGGGGGACTTTTCCCTGTGTGACTTGAGTAAAGGGGGACTTTTCCTGTGTGACTTGAGTAAAGGGGGACTTTTCCCTGTGTGACTTGAGTAAAGGGGACTTTTCCCTGTGTGACTTAAGTAAAGGGGACTTTTCCTGTGTGACTTGAGTAAAGGGGGACTTTTTCCTGTGTGGACTTGAGTAAAGGGGGACTTTTCCCTGTGTGACTTGAGTAAAGGGGACTTTTCCCGTGTGACTGAGTAAAGGGAGACTTTCCCTGTGTGACTGAGTAAAGGGGGACTTCTCTCTGTGTGACTTGAGTAAAGGGGGACTTTTCCCTGTGTGACTTCAGTAAAGGGGGACTTCTCTCTGTGTGACTTGAGTAAAGGGGGACTTTTCCCTGTGTGACTTGAGTAAAGGGGACTTCTCCCTGTGTGACTTGAGTAAAGGGGGTAACACATCATAAAGCAACACAGTATAGAGCAACACATTATAGAGCAACAAATCATAGAGCAACACATCATAGAGCAACACATCATAGAGCAGCACAGTATAGAGCAACACATCATAGAGCAACACAGAAAGACTTGGGTTGTGTTTAGAAGGCAAGAAATGCTCAATTTCCTTTTCTGTTTCCAAACGAAAACATTTAGCTTAGGGAGGGTTCCCAAATAAACATTACTCTGTTGCAAAACAGAACTCTAGCATTCTATTTCAACAAAGGAAGTGTCTCCCCAATGCTCTGGGACATGACGGTGAGGGGCGTCCAGCAGCGTGGTAAAAAATAATTGCAGTACATATTCTGCTGTTCTATTGCAGGTGCAATGATGTCCGAGGCGAAAAAACAATGTTTGTTGTTTGAAGGGCATGGCAGTTTCACCAATTAAGGATTCCATTTGTAACGATGGCTTTATACACACATACAGTCGTTTTACCATACAGGTTTAGAGAGAGAGAGAGAGGAGAGAGAGAGAGAGTAGAGAGAGAGAGCGAGAGAGAAGATGAGAATCGTAGAGAGACGAAAGATCGATAGCGAGCGCTGAGTCATGTCGCAGAGTCGACGCACGCTAAAAAGCGCTCTCATTCTACTGCTCGTCTGCTTGTCCGCACGCGCTCTCTCTCCTTCTCGTCTCTGCCTCGCTTTTCCCCTTTAGACCCTATTAGAGAACTCCCTGACTGTCTACAAGGTCCTGGCCTACTTTAAACTCCTCCAAAACACTTCTCTTTCCTCCTCCTCTCTCTCTCTCTCTCTCTTTTCCTCTTTCCCATCTCTCTCCTCTCTCTCCTCTTTCTCCCTCTTCCCTCTCCTCTCTCTCTCTCTCTCCCTCTTTCTGTCACCACTCTCCTCTCCCTCTTCTCCTTTTTCATCTATCAATTGAGTTTCCTTCCCCCCTGTTCTCCGCTGCCACCACTCCTTGAGAAGAGCTAGCTATCGTCTCTTTCCCTCCCTCCCTCCCTCCCTCCCTCCCTCCCTCCCTCCCTCTCTCTTTCTCTACTCTACTCAAATGTATTCATAAAGCCCTTTTTACATCAGCAGATGTCACAAAGTGCTATACAGAACCCAGCCTAAAACACCAAACAGCAGCAATGCAGATGTAAAGCACGGTGGCTAGAAAAACTCCCTAGAAAGGCAGAAACCTAGGAAGAAACCTAGAGAGGAACCAGGCTCTGAGGGGTGGCCAGTCCTCTTCTGGCTGTGCCGGGTGGAGATTATAACAGTACATGGCCATTAAGGCCAGATTGTTCTTCAAGATGTTCAAACGTTCATGAATGACCAGCAGGGTCAAATAATAATCACAGTGGTTGTAGAGGGTGCAACAGGTCAGTACCTCAGGAGTAAATGTCAGTTGGCTTTTCATAGCTGAGCATTCAGAGGTCGAGACAGCAGGTGTAGTAGAGAGACAGGGAGGGAGAGAGAGAGAGAGAGTTGAAAACAGCAGGTCCGGGACAAGGTAGCACGTCCGGTGAACAGGTCAGGGTTCCATAGCCGCAGGCAGAACAGTTGAAACTGGAGCAGCAGCACGACCAGGTGGACTGGAGACAGCCAGGAGTCATCAGGCCAGGTAGTCCTGAGGCATGGTCCTAGGGCTCAGGTCCTCCGGGAGGGGAGGGAGGGAGAGAGAATTAGGGAGCATACTTAAATTCACACAGGACACCAGATAAGACAGGAGAATTACACCAGATATAACAGACTGACCCTAGCCTCCCGGCCCATAGACTATTGCAGCATAGATACTGGAGGCTAAGACAGGGGGGGGTCGGGAGACACTGTGGCCGCGTCCGACGATAGCCCCCACACCACCAGAGGGATATCAACAGACCACCAACCTACTACCCTGAGACAAGGCTGAGTATAGCCCATGAAGATCTCAACCCACTCAAGTGATGCACCCCTCCTAGGGACGGCATGGAAAGCACCAGTAAGCCAGTGACTCAGCCCCCGTAACAGGGTCAGAGGCAGAGAATCCCAATGGAGAGACGGGAACCGGCCAGGCAGAGACAGCAAGGGCGGTTTGTCACTCCAGTGCCTTTCTGTTCACCTTCGCACCCCTGGGCCAGACTACACTCAATCATAGGACCTACTGAAGAGATGAGTCTTCAGTAAAGACTTAAAGGTTGAGACTATCACATGGATATCACATGGATAGGCAGACCATTCCATAAATATTGAGCTCTATAGGAGAAAGACCCTGCCTCCAGCTGTTTGCTTACAAATTCTAGGGACAATAAGGAGGCCTGCGTCTTGTGACCATAGCGTACGTGTAGGTATGTACGGCAGGCAGTGGCGGCTCCTGAAAAAATTCTCAGGAGGGGCAATTTTTCTGATGATTTAGGTGACCTACACACATTTAAAAAAATATATGTCCAGCAACAACAATGAAGACAGGGGCAAGCATATAAGTCAATACCAGAAGCATTTATTGACTGATCTGGGGAGATGGATTCCAGTTTCTGTGACAGATATAAATAATCTCTGATGCCTTTGTTATATTAGCTTTTGGTTGAATGTACTGTCGTAGTAAATATATAATGTTATAGCTTGGTCTGACTAAATCTTGTGCATGACCCATTTTGTGTTTGGGCCTTTGTATTCAATACCAATGAACAAGAAGTCCTATCTTGTCAGCCTTGTCAGCAGGTGGCTAAGGATAACACCCACGCCATAGGTCTCTCAGTTCTTCCAACTCACGAGTTCTTGCCCTGAGGACACACACACACACACCCACACACACACACACACACACATCATCACTGATAAACACACACACACACACACACACACATCATCACTGATAACAAACACACACACACACACACACACACACACACTGATAACAAACACACACACACACACACAAATCCTCTCTCTTAGGCTGAACATCTGAAGACAGAGAACCCGACTCAGAGCCAATGCAACAGTGACACTAGCCTGGAGGTGACATCGCCCAACTCATCAGGACCAATCAGAAGATCAGAACTACTAGATTTCAACCTACTTCATTTTATTGTATAAAATGTCAGCACACAATGTTTTAGGGGCTCTTCTGATAAACTTCCCTACGAGTTTGAACGAACGGGTCCGTGCACGCGATTCCAGATATCTTTACCTCTGAATAAACTGCCTTATATTATACATAATCCACCTTGTCCAAAAGTCTCTTACTTTTTCTCCGTTCTCCAGTAAACTTGTTTTATCAACAATAGTAAGTTTCAATGACACAGAAAGCAGTTCAATGTCGGGGTACAGAGTCGCTCTCTTACCAGGATAGCGGTCCGCTCTGACCAGGGGTAAGGTGGCCGGCTCCACCTCTCTGTCCGGGACTCGGTCATCCAGTCAAGTCTCCCAGCTGTGATTGGATTTTGCTGCCAGCAGCTCGTTTTCATTATTTAGTCCCCTTTTCGGGTATTCCCCCATCAAAAAGATCAGTCCAAAACCCAAGATCATCCAAAACAGAATTTTGGGAGAATGTTTGTAAACTAAGTCTACAAATTAAAAACTAAAATACGCCCCACTGCAGGTCCAACTGACGCTGGTACCCCCATTGTCTTATTTTTCGTTTACCCTTTCGTCCTTTAGAAAGCGCGAATGCATGCACACAACCCCATAGAGAATTTTAAACTTTGAAAATGTGAAAAAAAAAATTTTTTCTGCAGGCTTGAAGACTTCTGGGGGTTTTTTAAAAACCTACTGAAATCGCCCAAAAACGGGCGGGCCATTTAAGCAACTTTAGCCTTTTGACATTTAGTGGCTGCAGATCAGACTTTAAACTGATAACCTGTTGCCCTGATAAATGATTGAAAAAAAAAAATCCCTTCCTTTTTCCCGTTTGGCATGCTCGCCCATTCGCCCTATTAACAAACCTCCAGCGGCAGGCCCCAAAACGGAGAGTAGGTAGGAGCAACCCATGTAAAGTTTGTAGGGTTTGCATAAACCTTGAAATGCCCTAGCCTTAACAGGAAGCCGTGTAGGAAACTAGCACTGGAGTGAATGAACAAATTTTCCCTCGGACACCTACGGTCATCCCCGCCTTATGGGAACCTCGGCCTCCACTGCAAGGGACTACAGGGTAGTGCTACGGCCCGAAAATAGGGCATGCTTCCTGCCATCCGACCCTATAAAAAGGGGGGTGTCAGAGGAAGGCCCAAAAATTGTCAAGACCCCCAGCCCCACCCTAGTCATAG
>LR778266.1:45713266-45946126 GCA_902810595.1 Coregonus sp. 'balchen'
AAATTTTCCAAAAACCAAAATTTTGTTTTTAAAAGGAAAAAAAAAAAACACCTTTTAATTGAAAGCTTTCCCTGGGACTACTCATAGCTGGTTGAGAAATCCAAGATGTGCAAAGCTTCATAAAGGCCAAGGGGGGCTTTTTGAAAAACTCAAAGTAAAATTTTTTTAAATTTTTTTAACACTTTTTTTTTTATAATGTTCCATTGTGTTTTTTCAATTTTGAGTCTGCACTAAATTCTAAATGTAAAAAAATAGTAAAAATAAAAAAAAAAACCCCTAAGAGTAGGTGGTAAAATTTTTATTTTTTGGTACGTAAATTATTTTTTTTGGGGGGGGGGAATCAGTCGGGGTCTAAACTTACTTTTGAAAGTTAGAATAGTGATAGAAAAGGTGCAATTTGGAAATTTTTTTGGTCATCAGCGGTTTTTCCCCCTGTTATGTCAGCCGACAGTCTTCAATTAGCCCATTACAAAAAGGGTTTAGAAAATTAGTCTAGCGCCCATCTAAACTTTAGTGCCCCATCATGGTCGAATTAAATCGAGGGGGGGCTCCCACTCAGATATAATTAAAAAAACTGCAAATGTTCCTCTCCCCACATGGCAAAATAATAGAATGCTAATGATTCTAGCCCCGGGTCAAAAGTAGCAGTACAAGGGAATAGGGTCCATTTTGCCCCGGAAAATTAGACGCCGGGGACGCGAAAAAAGAAGGGGTTTCAGATCTGAGATTACTTGTTTGGAAGGTTGTAGAAGATGCGCAAAAAAAATGGCTGTATGAACCTGTCCCAAAGGGCTTAAAGAATCCTGTCCAAAAAAGGGCCCGTATAGAATCCTGCCCCAAATGGTCCGATAGAACCCTGCCCCAAAATGGCTCGTATGAACCCTGCCCCAAATGGCCCTATAGAACCTTCCCCAAAGGCTCCGTAAGAACCCTGCCCCAAAAGGGCTCCTTAGAACCCTGTCCCAAATGGCTCCGTATAGAACCCTGTCCCAAATGGCTCCGTATAGAACCCTGTCCCAAATGGCTCCGTATAGAACCCTGTCCCAAATGGCCCCTTTAAAAAAACCCCGGTCCCAAATGGCCCGTAAAAAACCCTGCCCAAAGGGCTCCGTATAAAAATCCTTCCCAAAGGGCCCCGATAGAATCCTGCCCCAAAGGCTCGTTAGAACCTGTCCCAAATGGCTCCGTTAGAATCGGGGCCCCAAAGCTCCGTTTTAGTTTTCTGCCCCCAAAGGGCCCGTTGAACCTGCCCCAAATGGCTCCGTATAAACCCTGTCCCAAAGGCTCCTTAAACCCCTCCCCCAAAGGGGTCCTAAGATCCGTCCCAAATGGCTCCGTATAGAATCCGTCCAAAATTTGGTCCGAAGAACCCTGCCCCAAAGGTCCGTATAGAACCGCCCCCAAATGGCTCCGTATAGAACCCTGTCCCAAAGGCTCCGTATAGAATCCTGTCCCAAATGGCTCCGTATAGAATCCTGTCCCAAATGGCTCCGTATAGAACCCTGTCCCAAATGGCTCCGTATAGAATCCTGTCCCAAATGGCTCCGTATAGAATCCTGTCCCAAATGGCTCCGTATAGAACCCTGTCCCAAATGGCTCCGTATAGAACCCTGTCCCAAATGGCTCCGTATAGAATCCTGTCCCAAATGGCTCCGTATAGAACCCTGTCCCAAATGGCTCCGTATAGAACCCTGTCCCAAAATGGGCTCCGATAAACCCTGTACCAAAGGGCTCCGTAAAAATCCGTCCAAATGGCCCCCGATAGAATCTGTCCCAAATGGTCCGTATAAAATCCTGTCCCAAATGGTCCGTAAGAACCCTTTCCCCCAAATGGCCCATTAAAACCCCCTTCCCAAATGCCCCGTATAGAACCCTTCCCAAATGGCTCCGTATGAACCCGCCCCAAAATGGCTCCGTAAGAACCCGTCCCAAATGGTCCTATAGAACCCTGTCCCAATGGTCCTTATAAAATTTGTCCCAAGGGCCCCTTTGAAAGAACCCTGCCCAAAAATGGAAAATAAAAACCTTCCCAAAGGTTCCGTATAGAACCCGCCCCAAATGGCTCCGTATAGCCCCTGCCCCAAAAATGGCTCCGATAAACCCTGTCCCAAATGGCCCCTAAGCCCCCTGTCCCAAATGGCTCGTATGAATCCGTCCCAAATGGCTCCGTAAGAACCTGTCCCAAATGATCTGTATAGTTTTCCTGTCCCAAAGGGCCCCCGATAAAATACTGCCCCCAAAAGGCTCTGTATAGAATCCTTCCAAAGGGCTCCTAAGATCATGCCCCAAAATGGCTCCGTATAGAACCCTGTCCCAAATGGCTCTGTATAGAACCCTGTCCCAAATTGTTCCGTATAAATCCTGTCCCAAATGGCTCCATATAGAATCCGCCCCAAAAGGGCTCCGTATAAATCCGCCCCCAAAGGGCCCCATATAAAACCCGCCCCCAAATGGCCCTATAGAACCCTTTCCCAATGGCTCTGTATCCCAATATGTACTAGTTAACCAAAGGACCAGAACCATGGGGAGGGGGTCCCTTTTTGGACACAGACCGTGTCATTGTCTGGTCCTCTGGGCTCATCCTTCAGAGACTCAGGGAGACCATGGGTAGTTGGTGTCTATAAAGCAGGGAGACCATGGGTAGTTGGTATCTGTAATGACTATCCATGGCGAGAGAGAGAGAGAGATGAGAGAGAGAGAGAGAGAGAGGCGAGAGATGAGAGAGGAGAGAAAGAGGAGAGACAGAGAAGGAGAGAGACGTGAGGAGAGAGGAGAGGAGAGACTGAGAGAGAGAGAGAGAGAGAGAGAGACAAAGAGAGAGAGAGACAAAGAGAGAGAGAGACAAAGAGAGAGAGAGACAAAGAGAGAGAGACAGACAGAGAGAGAGAGAGAGAGAACACTAAACAAATAACAGCACGAAGAGCTATCTATCCAAAACTGAGAGGTATGGGTAAACCACTTCTCCAATCTTTTTGGCCCTATAACAGAGAACAAACAGCAAAAAAATATACATGATCAAATGCAAATCTTAGAATCAACTATTAAAGACTATCAGAACCCACTGGATTCTCCAATTACATTGAATGAACTACAGGACAAAATACAAACCCTCCAACCCAAAAAGGCCTGTGGTGTTGATGGTATCCTCAATGAAATGATAAAATATACAGACCACAATATACAGCTATACTTAAACTCGTTAACATCATCCTTAGCTCTGGCATCTTCCCCAATATTTGGAACCAAGGGCTGATCACCCCAATCCACAAAAGTGGAGACAAATTTGACCCCAATAACTACCGTGGGATATGCGCCAACAGTAACCTTGGGAAAATCCTCTGCATTATCATTAACAGCAGACTAGTTCATTTCCTCAGTGAAAACAATGTACTGAGCAAATGTCAAATTGGCTTTTTACCAAATTACCGTACGACAGACCACGTATTCACCCTGCACACCCTAACTGACAAACAAACAAACCAAAACAAAGGCAAAGTCTTTTCATGCTTTGTTGATTTCAAAAAGGCTTTTGACTCAATTTGGCATGAGGGTCTGCTACAGTGAGGGAAAAAAGTATTTGATCCCCTGCTGATTTTGTACGTTTGCCCACTGACAAAGACATGATCAGTCTATAATTTTAATGGTAGGTTTATTTGAACAGTGAGAGACAGAATAACAACAACAAAATCCAGAAAAACGCATGTCAAAAATGTTATACATTTATTTGCATTTTAATGAGGGAAATAAGTATTTGACCCCTCTGCAAAACATGACTTAGTACTTGGTGGCAAAACCCTTGTTGGCAATCACAGAGGTCAGATGTTTCTTGTAGTTGGCCACCAGGTTTGCACACATCTCAGGAGGGATTTTGTCCCACTCCTCTTTGCAGATCTTCTCCAAGTCATTAAGGTTTCGAGGCTGACGTTTGGCAACTCGAACCTTCAGCTCCCTCCACAGATTTTCTATGGGATTAAGGTCTGGAGACTGGCTAGGCCACTCCAGGACCTTAATGTGTTTCTTCTTGAGCCACTCCTTTGTTGCATTGGCCCTGTGTTTTGGGTCATTGTCATGCTGGAATACCCATCCACGACCCATTTTCAATGCCCTGGCTGAGGGAAGGAGGTTCTCACCCAAGATTTGACGGTACATGGCCCCGTCCATCGTCCCTTTGATGCGGTGAAGTCATCCTGTCCCCTTAGCAGAAAAACGCCCCCAAAGCATAATGTTTCCACATCCATGTTTGACGTGGGGATGGTGTTCTTAGGGTCATAGGCAGCATTCCTCCTCCTCCAAACACGGCGAGTTGAGTTGATGCCAAAGAGCTCGATTTTGGTCTCATCTGACCACAACACTTTCACCCAGTTCTCCTCTGAGTCATTCAGATGTTCATTGGCAAACTTCAGACGGCCCTGTATATGTGCTTTCTTGAGCAGGGGGACCTTGCGGGCACTGCAGGATTTCAGTCCTTCACGGCGTAGTGTGTTACCAATTGTTTCTTGGTGACTATGGTCTCAAGATCCTCCCGTGTAGTTCTGGGCTGATTCCTCACCGTTCTCATGATCATTGCAACTCCACGAGGTGAGATCTTGCATGGAGCCCCAGGCCGAGGGAGATTGACAGTTCTTTTGTGTTTCTTCCATTTGCGAATAATCGCACCAACTGTTGTCACCTTCTCACCAAGCTGCTTGGCGATGGTCTTGTAGCCCATTCCAGCCTTGTGTAGGTCTACAATCTTGTCCCTGACATCCTTGGAGAGCTCTTTGGTCTTGGCCATGGTGGAGAGTTTGGAATCTGATTGATTGCTTCTGTGGACAGGTGTCTTTTATACAGGTAACAAACTGAGATTAGGAGCTGCTTGGCGATGGTCTTGTAGCCCATTCCAGCCTTGTGTAGGTCTACAATCTTGTCCCTGACATCCTTGGAGAGCTCTTTGGTCTTGGCCATGGTGGAGAGTTTGGAATCTGATTGATTGATTGCTTCTGTGGACAGGTGTCTTTTATACAGGTAACAATCTGAGATTAGGAGCACTCCCCTTTAAGAGTGTGCTCCTAATCTCAGCTCGTTACCTGTATAAAAGACACCTGGGAGCCAGAAATCTTTCTGATTGAGAGGGGGTCAAATACTTATTTCCCTCATTAATATGCAAATACATTTATAACATTTTTGACATGCGTTTTTCTGGATTTTTTTGTTGTTATTCTGTCTCTCACTGTTCAAATAAACCTACCATTAAAATTATAGACTGATAATTTTTTTGTCAGTGGGCAAACGTATAAATTCAGCAGCGGATCAAATACTTTTTTCCCTCACTGTATACAAATTGATGGAAAGTGGGGTTGGGGGAAAAACATACGACATTATAAAATCCATGTACACAAACAACAAGTGTGCAGTTAAAATTGGCAAAAAACACACACATTTCTTTCCACAGGGCCGTGGGGTGAGACAGGGAAGCAGTTTAAGCCCCACCCTCTTCAACATATATATCAACGAATTGGCGAGGGCACTAGAACAGTCTGCAGCACCCGGCCTCACCCTACTAGAATCTGAAGTCAAATGTCTACTGTTTGCTGATGATCTGGTGCTTCTGTCACCAACCAAGGAGGGCCTACAGCAGAACCTAGATCTTCTGCACAGATTCTGTCAGACCTGTGCCCTGACAGTAAATCTCAGTAAGACAAAAATAATGGTGTTCCAAAAAAGGTCCAGTTGCCAGGACCACAAATACAAATTCCATCTAGACACCATTGCCCTAGAGCACACAAAAAACTATACATACCTCGGCCTAAACATCAGCGCCACAGGTAACTTCCACAAAGCTGTGAACGATCTGAGAGACAAGGCAAGAAGGGCCTTCTATGCCATCAAAAGGAACATAAAATGTGACATACCAATTAGGATCTGGCTAAAAATACTTGAATCAGTTATAGAACCCATTGCCCTTTATGGTTGTGAGGTCTGGGGTCCGCTCACCAACCAAGAGTTAACAAAATGGGACAAACACCAAATTGAGACTCTGTATGCAGAATTCTGCAAAAACATCCTCTGTGTACAACGTAAAAAACACCAAATAATGCATGCAGAGCAGAATTAGGCCAATACCCGCTAATTATCAAAATCCAGAAAAGAGCCATTAAATTCTATAACCACCTAAAAGGAAGCGATTCCCAAACCTTCCATAACAAAGCCATCACCTACAGAGAGATGAACTTGGAGAAGAGTCCCCTAAGTAAGCTGGTACTGGGGCTCTGTTCACAAACACAAACAGACCCCACAGCCCCAGGACATCAACAACAACAAAATTAGACCTAACCAAATTATGAGAAAACAAAAAGAGAATTACTTGACACATTGGAAAGAACAAACAAAAAAAACAGAGCAAACTAGAATGCTATTTGGCCCTAAACAGAGAGTACATAGTGGCAGAATACCTGACCACTGTGACTGACCCAAACTTAAGGAAAGCTTTGACTATGTACCGACTCAGTGAGCATAGCCTTGCTATTGAGAAAGGCCGCCGTAGGCAGACCTGGCTCTCAAGAGAAGACAGGCTATGTGCACACTGCCCACAAATGAGGTGGAAACTGAGCTGCACTTCCTAACCTCCAGCCAAATGTATGACCATATTAGAGACACATATTTTCCTCAGATTACATCGATCCACAAAGAATTCGAAAACAAACCCAATTTTGATAAACTCCCATATCTACTGGGTGAAAAACCACAGTGTGCCATCACAGCTGCAAGATTTGTGACCTGTTGCCACGAGAAAAGGGCAACCAGTGAAGAACAAACACCATTGTAAATACAACCCATATTTATGTTTATTTATTTTCCCATTTGTACTTTAACTATTTGCACATCATTACAACACTGTATATATACATAATATGACATTTGAAATGTCTTTATTCTTTTGGAACTTCTGAGTGTAATGTTTACTGTTCATATTTATTGTTTATTTCACTTTTGTTTACTTCACTTGCTTTGGCAACGTTAACGTACGTTTCCCATGCCAATAAAACCCTTAAATTAAATTGAATTGAGAGAGAGAGAGGGAGTCAGTGTGCGTGGGCTAGGAGGTTGATGTGTGAGCCTCTGTTCTTTTCCTTTAAGGCTCTCAGGCTGGCTATTCACCAGCACACACACTGCCTCTCGCCTGCCTAACAATTCACTCTGAAACTCAGCCTTGCCATCAAGATAGAGGAGTGTTAATGCAGTGTCAGCCTTTTACGGAGTCACTGAGGGTGTTCTGATGGAGAGAGAGAGACCAGGCAGGCAACCTGCACAGTATCTTAAGTTAGGAGGGATAATTCTACGTTCCAAATGGCACGATATTCCCCATGTAGGGCACTACTCTCTCCCTCCCTGTCTCTCTCCCCCCCTCTCTCCCTCTCTCGCTCTCTCTCTCTCTCTCTCTCTCTCTCTCTCTCTCTCTCTCTCTCTCTCTCTCTCTACCACACCTGCTGTCTCAACCTCTGAATGCTCGGCTATGAAAAGCCAACTGACATTTACTCCTGATGTACTGACCTATTGCACCCTCTACAACCACTGTGATTATTATTTGACCCTGCTGGTCATCTATGAACGTTTGAACATCTTGGAGAAAAATCTGGCCTTAATGGCCATGTACTCTTATAATCTCCACCCGGCACAGCCAGAAGAGGACTGGTCACCCCTCAGAGCCTGGTTCCTCTCTAGGTTTCTTCCTAGGTTCCTGCCTTTCTAGGGAGTTTTTCCCCTCAGAGCCTGGTTCCTCTCTAGGTTTCTTCCTAGGTTCCTGCCTTTCTAGGGAGTTTCTCCCCTCAGAGCCTGGTTCCTCTCTAGGTTTCTTCCTAGGTTCCTGCCTTTCTAGGGAGTTTCTCCCCTCAGAGCCTGGTTCCTCTCTAGGTTTCTTCCTAGGTTCCTGCCTTTCTAGGAAGTTTTTCCTAGCCACCGTGCTTCTACATCTGCATTGCTTGCTGTTTGGGGTTTTAGTCTGGGTTTCTGTATAAGCACTTTGTGACATCTGCTGATGTAAATAGGGCTTTATAAATACATTTGATTGACTGATGGATTTATTGAGAGAGAGGAGAGAGAGAGAGGAGAGGAGAGGAGATTCAATGCCAGGCCTTTTAACAGAATGACTGAGGGTGTTGGTCTGCTATGCTGAAGGGTTAGAGGAGGCTGAAATAGGTAGCAGTGACTCAGCAGTGTGTTGATTGGGTTTCTGGATTTTTATTTTATTTGGATCTCCATTAGCCGACGCCAATGGCGACAGCTAGTCTTGCTGGGGTAACAAAAAATACATTACAGACGAAAGACTTTACAATTGACATAACATTTAAAAAACATGAACATGTAGTGTGTGTATGTGTGTGTGTGTGTGTGTGTGTGTGTGTGTGGTGTGTGTGTGTGTGTGTGTGTGCATCTATCAGTTACACATACATGTCAGTACATACACACAACAAGTAGATGGGGGATACATGGATGATTGAGATGACTTTCAGTGTGGACACAACCCTGACCTGAGATCAGTGTAGTCTTCAACACAGTCTCTGTCCTCAACTTAACCTTCGAGTTGTTTCTGCTTTAACCCTGCCCCAAACCTTTACCCTTACCTTAACCACTTGGAATTAATACCCCTGCCCCAAACCTTTACCCTTACCTTAACCACTTGGAATTAATACCCCTGCCCCAAACCTTTACCCTTACCTTAACCACTTGGAATTAATACCCCTGCCCCAAACCTTTACCCTTACCTTAACCACTTGGAATTAATACCCCTGCCCCAAACCTTTACCCTTACCTTAACCACTTGGAATTAATACCCCTGCCCCAAACCTTTACCCTTACCTTAACCACTTGGAATTAATACCCCTGCCCCAAACCTTTACCTTACCCTTAACCACTTGGAATTAATACCCCTGCCCCAAACCCTTTTAAAACCCTTACCTTAACCACTTGGAATTAATACCCCTGCCCCAAAACCTTTACCCTTACCTTAACCACTTGGAATTAATACCCCTGCCCCAAACCTTTACCCTTACCTTAACCACTTGGAATTAATACCCCTCCCCAAACCTTTACCCTTACCTAACCACTTGGAATTAATACCCCTGCCCCAAACCTTTACCCTTACCTTAACCACTTGGAATTAATACCCCCTGCCCCAAACCTTTACCCTTACCTTAACCACTTGGAATTAATACCCCTGCCCCAAACCTTTACCCTTACCTTAACCACTTGGAATTAATACCCCTGCCCCAAACCTTTACCCTTACCTTAACCACTTGGAATTAATACCCCTGCCCCAACCTTTACCCTTACCTTAACCACTTGGAATTAATACCCCTGCCCCAAACCTTTACCCTTACCTTAACCACTTGGAATTAATACCCCTGCCCCAAACCTTACCTTACCTTAACCACTTGGAATTAATACCCCTGCCCCAAACCTTTACCCTTACCTTAACCACTTGGAATTAATACCCCTGCCCCAAACCTTTACCCTTACCTTAACCACTTGGAATTAATACCCCTGCCCCAAACCTTTACCCTTACCTTAACCACTTGGAATTAATACCCCTGCCCCAAACCTTTACCCTTACCTTAACCACTTGGAATTAATACCCCTGCCCCAAACCTTTACCCTTACCTTAACCACTTGGAATAATACCCCTGCCCCAAACCTTTACCCCTTACCTTAACCACTTGGAATTAATACCCCTGCCCCAAACCTTTACCCTTACCTTAACACACTTGGAATTAATACCCCCTGCCCCAAACCTTTACCCTTACCTTAACCACTTGGAATTAATACCCCTGCCCCAAACCTTTACCCTTACCTTAACCACTTGGAATTATAATACCCCTGCCCCAAACCTTTACCCTTACCTTAACCACTTGGAATTAATACCCCTGCCCCCAAACCTTTACCCTTACCTTAACCACTTGGAATTAATACCCCTGCCCCAAACCTTTACCCTTACCTTAACCACTTGGAATTAATACCCCTGCCCCAAACCTTTACCCTTACCTTAACCACTTGGAATTAATACCCCTGCCCCAAACCTTTACCCTTACCTTAACCACTTGGAATTAATACCCCTGCCCCAAACCTTACCCTTACCTTAACCACTTGGAATTAATACCCCTGTCCCCAAACCTTTACCCTTACCTTAACCACTTGGAATTAATACCCCTGCCCCAAACCTTTACCCTTACCTTAACCACTTGGAATTAATACCCCTGCCCCAAAACCTTTACCCTTACCTTAACCACTTGGAATTAATACCCCCTGCCCCAAACCTTTACCCTTACCTTAACCACTTGGAATTAATACCCCTGCCCCAAACCTTTACCCTTACCTTAACCACTTGGAATTAATACCCCTGCCCCAAACCTTTACCCCTTACCTTAACCACTTGGAATTAATACCCCCTGCCCCAAACCTTTACCCTTACCTAACCACTTGGAATTAATACCCCTGCCCCAAACCTTTACCCTTACCTTAACCACTTGGAATTAATACCCCTGTCCCAAACCTTTACCCTTACCTTAACCACTTGGAATTAATACCTCAACTTAACCTTTTAAAAATCAACGTTTATCCCCCCCCGTGGACAAACATTGAATTCTGAAGTCATTTTCACAATTTTGTGAGATCTTGTTGTTCTGTATTAGGACTGATTCAGTATAGAACTTTACCTGAGTTGTCCTTGATACAGTTGGCACTGTCTGTCAAAAGAAGAGGTATGTAAGTCTGAAGGATAGTCTGGTTCACTGCAGTTCTCTCTCTCCCTCTCTCCATCTCTCCATCTTAGACTTATTATTTACTCAGAGCCAGTTTGGAGTGTCTGACTTCATCTCTAAACTAGTCTTCATCTTTTAGGCTGAGCTGTTAACGCTGTGTGTGTGTGTTGTGTGTTGTGTGTGTGTGTGTGTGTGTGTGTGTGTGTGTGTTGTGTGTGTGTGTGTGTGTGTGTGTTGTGTGTGTGTGTTGTGTGTGTGTGTTTTTGTGTGTTGTTAGCTGCTTTACTGGCTGCCAGTCTCAATCACTCACACCTGGGAAGGAGAGAGGGATTCACAACCTGAGTTATTTAAAGTCTTATTTTATTTCAGCCTGAAGCCTGCAGCACAGATTTCAACAAATGGTGTTTATTGTGTTTCATTTTAACAACAGGTTGCTGCAGGGACTGACAGGATAGTCAAACACCAGGGAAATCAGAGTTAGTCCACACACACACACACACACACACACACACACACACACACACACACACACACACACACACACACACACACACACACACACACACACACACACACACACACACACACACACACACACACACACACACTCACACACACACACACAAACCCAGACCACAGGCGGCCGGTGGCACCTTAATTGTGGAGGACGGCTCATAGAAATGTCTGGAACGGAATCGATGGAATGGTATCAAATACACCAAACACATGTTGATACCATTCCATTTACTCCATTCCAGACATTACTATGAGCCGTCCACACAAACAAACACACACACACACACATAGGAAAACCAATTAGATTCCTCTTTCTGCCTCAACAAAATGAACAAACAATATTGACTCTGAATGTGGTTATGTCCCAAATGGCCCCCTATACCCTATGGGTCCTGGTCTAAAGTAGTGCACTATGTAGGGAATAGGGTGCCATTCTCTGGTCTAAAGTAGTGCACTAAATAGGGAATAGGGTGCCATTCTCTGGTCTAAAGTAGTGCACTATATAGGGAATAGGGTGCCATTCTCTGGTCTAAAGTAGTGCACTATGTAGGGAATAGGGTGCCATTCTCTGGTCTAAAGTAGTGCACTATATAGGGAATAGGGTGCCATTCTCTGGTCTAAAGTAGTGCACTAAATAGGGACTAGGGTGCCATTCTCTGGTCTAATGTAATGCACTATATAGGGAATAGGGTGCCATTCTCTGGTCTAAAGTAGTGCACTATATAGGGAATAGGGTGCCATTCTCTGGTCTAAAGTAGTGCACTATATAGGGAATAGGGTGCCATTCTCTGGTCTAAAGTAGTGCACTAAATAGGGACTAGGGTGCCATTCTCTGGTCTAATGTAATGCACTATATAGGGAATAGGGTGCCATTCTCTGGTCTAAAGTAGTGCACTATATAGGGAATAGGGTGCCATTCTCTGGTCTAAAGTAGTGCACTATATAGGGAATAGGGTGCCTTGTGGGACGAAGCAATTGTCAAACAGTTTATTCCACTCAGAATAACAGCAGACAGATTTGATCCTCATAACTCTAAAGCTCACAGTGCTCTTAGTGTCAGTCATTGGGTCTATCTAGGCAGTATAAAGGTGTCAGTCATTGGGTCTATCTAGGCAGTATAAAGGTGTCAGTCATTGGGTCTATCTAGGCAGTATAAAGGTGTCAGTCATTGGGTCTATCTAGGCAGTATAAAGGTGTCAGTCATTGGGTCTATCTAGGCAGTATAAAGGTTGTCAGTCATTGGGTCTATCTAGGCAGTATAAAGGTGTCAGTCATTGGGTCTATCTAGGCAGTATAAAGGTGTCAGTCATGGGTCTATCTAGGCAGTATAAAGGTGTCAGTCATTGGGTCTATCTAGGCAGTATAAAGGTGTCAGTCATTGGGTCTATCTAGGCAGTATAAAGGTGTCAGTCATTGGGTCTATCTAGGCAATATAAAGGTGTCAGTCATTGGGTCTATCTAGGCAGTATAAGGTGTCAGTCATTGGGTCTATCTAGGCAGTATAAAGGTGTCAGTCATTGGGTCTATCTAGGCAGTATAAAGGTGTCAGTCATTGGGTCTATCTAGGCAGTATAAAGGTGTCAGTCATTGGGTCTATCTAGGCAGTATAAAGGTGTCAGTCATTGGGTCTATCTATAATAATGTAGAGTAGCAGGGATGTGTGTTGAAGTGTTGCCATCTGTGACAGGCTGAAAGCTGGAAGCTATAGACCGACAGCTGTGCATCTCTGATAATGTGCCATCTCATTTCTGGATCTTTCCAACCCATCACAACCATACACAGCAATTCATTAGTGATGTCATAGACTTCGCTCCAGGTCCTCTCCTCTATTGGTCCTCTCCTCTCCTCTACAGGTCCTCTCCTCTACAGGTCCTCTCCTCTCCTCTATAGGTCCTCTCCTCTACATGTCCTCTCCTCTACAGCTCCTCTCCTCTCCTTTACAGGTCCTCTCCTCTACAGGTCCTCTACAGGTCCTCTCCTCTACAGGTCCTCTCCTCTACAGGTCCTCTCCTCTACAGGTCCTCTCCTCTCCTTTACAGGTCCTCTCCTCTACAGGTCCTCTACAGGTCCTGTCCTCTACAGGTCCTCTCCTCTACAGGTCCTCTACAGCTCCTCTCCTCTCCTCTACAGCTCCTCTCCTCTCCTCTACAGGTCCTGTCCTCTACAGCTCCTCTCCTCTCCTCTACAGGTCCTCTCCTCTACAGGTCCTCTCATCTACAGGTCCTCTCCTCTACAGGTCCTCTCCTCTCCTTTACAGGTCCTCTCCTCTACAGGTCCTCTACAGGTCCTGTCCTCTACAGGTCCTCTCCTCTACAGGTCCTCTCCTCTACAGGTCCTGTCCTCTACAGCTCCTCTCCTCTCCTCTACAGGTCCTCTCCTCTACAGGCCCTCTCCTCTACAGGTCCTCTCCTCTCCTTTACAGGTCCTCTCCTCTACAGGTCCTCTACAGGTCCTGTCCTCTACAGGTCCTCTCCTCTACAGGTCCTCTACAGCTCCTCTCCTCTACAGGTCCTCTCCTCTCCTTTACAGGTCCTCTCCTCTACAGGTCCTCTACAGGTCCTCTCCTCTACAGGTCCTCTCCTCTACAGGTCTTCTCCTCTACAGGTCCTCTCCTCTATAGGTCCTCCCCTCTCCTCTACAAGTCCTCTCCTCTACAGGTCCTCTCCTCTACAGGTCCTCTCCTCTACAGGTCCTCTCCTCTATAGGTCCTCTCCTCTCCTTTACAGGTCATCTCCTCTACAGGTCCTCTCCTCTATAGGTCCTCTCCTCTCCTCTACAGGTCCTCTCCTCTACAGGTCCTCTCCTCTCATCTATAGGTCCTCTCCTCTCCTCTACAGGTCCTCTCCTCTACAGGTCCTCTACAGGCCCTCTCCTCTCCTCTATAGGTCCTCTCCTCTCCTCTACAGGTCCTCTCCTCTGCAGGTCCTCTCCTCTCCTCTACAGGTCCTCTCCACACCTCTTCCTTTATAGTAGAGTACCAGGCTAGGGTCCCCATATATTCAATGCTTGATATGGGCTGTAACCCTAATCCTAACTCTTAGCTGTGTGTGTGTGTGTGTGTGTGTGTGTGTGTGTGTGTGTGTGTGTGTGTGTGTGTGTGTGTGTGTGTGTGTTGTGGTGTGTGTGTGTGTGTGTGTGTGTGTGTGTGTGTGTACAGGATTCAGTCTGGATCGTACCTCAGCACCGGTTGGTTCACCCTCATCCTGACTATGGACATGTGTAAAGAGATCCACGTCTACGGCATGATCAACCACACCTACTGCAGGTAAGAGATCCACGTCTACGGCATGATCAACCACACCTACTGCAGGTAAGATACAGACTGATGGATGGATTGGTTGGTAGATGGATGGATGAATGGATGGATGGATGGATTAACAATAATAATAATAATAATAATAATAATAATAATAATAATACAGGGGACTTATGTAGCTCTTTTCAAGGACCCAAAGTCGCTTTACAATTATAGAAATGAAAAAAATTCAATAAAAACTGGAGTCAAAACAAAACATCAGACTAAACAAGACATTAATAAAGAGATGGGAGGGCTCAAAGAAGACCTCAGACTAAACAAGACATTAATAAAGAGATGGGAGGGCTCAAAGAAGACCTCAGACTAAACAAGACATTAATAAAGAGATGGGAGGGCTCAAAGAGGACATCAGACTAAACAAGACATTAATAAAGAGATGGGAGGGCTCAAAGAGGACATCAGACTAAACAAGACATTAATAAAGAGATGGGAGGGCTCAAAGAAGATATCAGACTAAAAAAGACATTAATAAATAGATGGGAGGGCTCAAAGAAGACCTCAGACTAAACAAGACATTAATAAAGAGAGGGGAGGGCTCAAAGAAGACCTCAGACTAAAAAAGACATTAATAAAGAGATGGGAGGGCTCAAAGAAGACCTCAGACTAAACAAGACATTAATAAAGAGAGGGGTGGGCTCAAAGTAGGGAAACAGTGTGATGTATCAGTGTTTGGGGATGGGAGTGTCACGCCCTGGCTCTGGGGACTCTAGTATGTTGAGCCAGGGTGTGAGTTTTCATGTGTGTTGGTTCTAGTTGTTGTATATCTATGTTGGCCAGGGTGGCTCCCAATCAGAGACGGCTGTAGCTCGTTGTCTCTGATTGGGAGTCATACTTAGGTAGCCGTTAGGCATTCATTCATTGTGGTTTCTTGTTCGTGTTGGTTTGTGTTTGACCATTGACTGTCACGTCATCGTTTTGTTGTTTTTGATCGTGTGATCATTATATAAATAAATATGTTCGCATTCAACGCTGCGCCTTGGTCCTCCTCTGTTCCCGACGAGCGTGACAGGGAGGGTTGGGGTTAGGATGCGAACCCGGTTTAGGGTAAGGGGTAAGGGTTTGGGTTAGGATACGAACCCGGTTTAGGGTAAGGGGTAAGGGTTTGGGTTAGGATACGAACCCGGTTTAGGGTAAGGGGTTAAGGGTTTGGGTTGATACGAAAACCCTTTTTAGGGGTTAACGGGGGTAGGGTTTTGGGTTAGGATACGAACCCGGTTTAGGGTAAGGGGTAGGGTAAGGGTTAGGATACGAACCCGGTTTAGGGTAAGGGGTAAGGGTTTGGGTTAGGTGCTGCTCAAGATGGTGAAGAGAGGAGAGTCTTTGCTTGTATGTGTGTAGACAAAAACAAACACTTAACGGATAACAGACCAAGAACTAAAACATATTGAAGTTAATTTTAAAAAATATATATTTTACCTTTATTTAACTAGGCAAGTCAGTTAAGAACAAATTCTTATTTACAATGACGGCCTACACCGGCCAAACCCGGACGACGCTGGGCCAATTGTGCGCCGCACTATGGGACTCCCAATCACGGCCGGTTGTGATACAGCCTGGAATCGATCCAGGGGGTCTGTAGTGACGCCTAAACAGGAACCAGGGAGAAGAGGCAGTCAAGCACCACGCCAGCAGATACTCTCGCCCGGAAATGACATCACAAAACATAGCATGTTCTCAATGGATTCATTGGTTTGTGGATGGATGGAACATTCCTTTCACAGCTCACACACTACATAGAAATAATCATTATTCAGAGACTTTTAAAAAATGAAACCCCAATTCCTTTTTTAGTGCACTTATTGTGGCCAGAGCCCATTTTGTCACAACCTCATTGTCACAGCTAAACTATTTTCTGCAAAATAGCCTACATGTCATATAGAGTCCCCAGAGCCAGGGTGTGACACTACATTTTCAATCTCACTCCCGCTACTGCCCTTACCAATAAACATCTCCATCTCTACCTTAGAAATTGTTCATTAATTATACAGTAAAAATGTAATGGCTAAATCTCAATGTGAGAATCCATATAGAGCAGCTCCCTGTGGTGATGAATACCATTATATCTGGGTTGAGTCCAAAATGACACACTATTCTCTATGTAGTGCACTACTGTTGACTTTATGGGCACTGGTTTAATAATGGGCCCTTGGGGAAAAAAGATTGCCCCTCCCACTTTAAGGGTAATGTGGAAAGGGTTTCCTGCCCCGGTCTTCTCCTCTATCTCCTGTTTCTCTTTCTCTTATTTTTCTCTCGCTCTCTCTCTCTCTTTTCCTCGCCATCTCTTTTTCTCTTCGCTATCTCTTCCTCTAAAATCTCTCTCTTTCTTCCCCTTCCCCTTTTATTCTCAGAGGGAGCAGAAAATGGCAGACCTCATCCTTTTAAAGGTTTTTTACAGTCCCCAGGGATAGGGGTTTATTATTCGTGGTGTTGGGGTGGTTTTCCCCCGTGAGCTGGTAGGAGGGAGGGCAAACGCCCTTTTTGTAGTTCAGGCTTTGTTTTTCAGTTCCCACAACATGTCTTATGATGGAAAAGGACTCTCTCTCCCCCGGGGAAAAAAAAAGGGAAAAGGGGGGGAAGGGGGAGAGGGAAAAAAAAAGGAAAAAAAAGGGGAAAGAAAAAAGGAGAGGGGAAAGAAAAAAAAGGGGGGGAAAAAGGGCAGGAAGGGGGGCGGAGGGGCGCCCCCCCGAGGAGAAGGGAGAGAAAGGAGAGAGGGGGGAGAGAGAGAGGGGGGAAAGAGAGAGAGAGAGAGAGGAGAAGAGAGAGACGGAAGAGGAGAGAGGGAGAGGAGGAGGCGGGCCCCCCCCCCCCCAAAAATTTTTTTAAAAAGAGGGAGGAGAAAGAGAGACCAAAAAAAACGGGGAGCAAGATAAAGAACGTTTTAAAGGGGTGGGGGGGGAAATCTGGGGGGTTGGGAAAAAAGGATTTCACGGAGAACAAAGGAAACAAAGGGGGATTTAATTTTGTTTCATTTACCTTTCAGAAGGGAAAAAGGACTCTCCCCTCTTTCCCCCCCAAGGAGAGGGGAGGGGAGAAAGGAGCCAAAAAAAAGAAAAGGAAAAAAAAGGAAAAAAAAAAAAAGGGGAAAAGGAAAAGGGAAAAAGCAAAAAAGAAAGAGGGGGGAAGGAGAAAAAAAGGGGGAGGGGGCAAAAGGAAAAAGAAAGAAGAAAAACAAAAAACCAAAGGGAAAAAAGGGGGGGAAAGGGGAAAAGAAAGAGAAAAAGGAAAAGGAAAAGGGGGAAACCCCCCCCTTTTCCCCCCCTCCCCGTCCGGGCAAAAATTTTCCTCCCCTTTTCCCCCCCTAAACCCCCCCCCCTTCCCTTTAAAAAAAAAAAGGGGGCTTTCCCAACCCCCCCCCCCTAAAAAACCCCAAAAAAACCCGAGGAAAGAAAGAGGGAGAGAAAAGGAAAAAAAAAAGGGGTGAAAAAAAAAGGAAAGGAAAAAAGGAAAAAATGAAAAAAGGGGGAGGGGGGGGAGTTTTTCCCGGGAAAGGGCCCCCAAAAAAAGGGGGGGCCTTTTACCCATTGGGTTTTCTATTTTGGTCCCCACCCAAAATTCTTTGTTTAATTTTTCTTTTTCTTGTGGGATTTTTGGGACCTCCCCCCCTATTCCCCCCTTCCCCCCCTTTCCTCATCTTTTTGGGTTCCCCCTCCTTTTTGCTTGGTTTTAATTCTTGGGTTAAATTTTCCCCTCTTTTTTTTATTCCTTTAATTTTTAAAGTTATTTTTGATTTTTGTGGTTTCCCCCGGCCCCTTTTTCTATTTTTTTTAAAACCCCATTTATAATCATTTGATTTACACAACATACCTACCACTTTGAAGATGCAAAATACATTTTTTTGTGAAACAAACAAGAAGTAAGACAAAAAAACAAAAGAACCTGAGCGTGCATAACTATTCACCCCCGCATGGTCAATACTTTATAGAGCCACCTTTTGCAGCAATTACAGCTGCAAGTCTCTTGGGGTATGTCTCTATAAGCTTGGCACATCTAGCCACTGGGATTTTTGCCCATTCTTCAAGGCAAAACTGCTCCTGCTCCTTCAAGTTGGGTGTGTTCCGCTGGTGTACAGCAATCTTTAAGTCATATCACAGATTCTCAGTTGGATTGAGGTCTAGGCTTAGACTAGGCCATTCCAAGACATTTAAATGTTTCCCCTTAAACCACTCAAGTGTTGCTTTAGCAGTATGCTTAGGGTCATTGTCCTGCTGGAAAGTGAACCTCCGTCCCAGTCTCAAATCTTTGGAAGACTGAAACAGGTTTCCCTCAAGAATTTCCCTGTATTTAGTGTCATCCATCATTCCTTCAATTCTGACCATTTTCCCAGTTCCTGCCGATGGAAAAACATCCCCACAGCATGATGCTGCCACCACCATGCTTCACTGTGGAGATGGTGTTCTTGGGGTGATGAAAGGTGTTGGGTTTGCGCCAGACATAGCGTTTTCCTTGATGGCCAAAAAGCTACATTTTAGTCTCATCTGACCAGAGTACCTTCTTCCATATGTTTGGGGAGTCTCCCACATGCCTTTTGGCAAACACCAAACGTGTTTGCTTATTTTTTTCTTTAAGCAATGGCTTTTATCTGGCCACTCTTCCGTAAAGCCCAGCTCTGTTGAGTGTACAGCTTAAAGTGGTCCTATGGACTGATACTCCAATCTCCGCTGTGGCGCTTTGCTGCTCCTTCAGGGTTATCTTTGGTATCTTTGTTGCCTCTCTGATTAATGTCCTCCTTGCCTGGTCCGTGAGTTTTGGTGGGCGGCCCTCTCTTGGCAGGTTTGTTGTGGTGCCATATTCTTTCAATTTTTTAATAATGGATTTAATGGTGCTCCGTGGGATGTTCAAAGTTTCAGATATTTTTTTATAACCCAACCCTGATCTGTAGTTCTCCACAACTTTGTCCCTGACCTGTTTGGAGAGCTCCTTGGTCTTCATGGTGCCGCTTGCTTGGTGGTGCCCCTTGCTTAGTGGTGTTGCAGACTCTGGGGCCTTTCAGAACAGGTGTATATATACTGAGATCATGTGACAGATCATGTGATACTTAGATTGCACACAGGTGGACTTTATTTAACTAATTATGTGACTTCTGAAGGTAATTGGTTGCACCAGATCTTATTTAGGGGCTTCATAGCAAAGGGGATGAATACATATGCACTCACCACTTTTCCGTATTATTTCCCATTTTTTGAAAGGGGGGGGGGGGGCAATGCAAATAGTCTGGGTAGCCATTTGATTAGATGTTCAGGAGTCTTACGGCTTGGGGGTAGAAGCTGTTTAGAAGCCTCTTGGACCTAGACTTGGCGCTCCGGTACCGCTCACCGTGCAGAGAGAACAGTCTATGACTAGTGTGGCTGGAGTCTTTGACCATTTTTAGGGCCTTCCTCTGACACCGCCTGGTATAGAGGTCCTGGATGGCCAGGAAGCTTGGCCCCAGTGATGTACTGGGCCATACGCACTACCCTCTGTAGTGCCTTGCGGTCGGAGGCCGAGCAGTTGCCCTACCAGGCAGTGATGCAACCAGTCAGGATGCTGTCGATGGTGCAGCTGTAGAACCTTTTGAGGATCTGAGGACCCATGCCAAATCTTTTCAGTCTCGTTAGGGGGAATAGGTTTTGTCATGCCCTCTTCACGACTGTCTTGGTGTGATTGGATCATGTTAGTTTGTTGGTAATGTGGACACCAGAGAACATGAAGCTTTGGACCTGCTCCACTACAGCCCGTCGATGAGAATGGGGGCGTGCTTGGTCCTCTTCTTTTTCTTGCTGTCCACAATCATCTCCTTTGTCTTGTTCACGTTGAGGGAGAGGTTGTTATCCTGGCATCACACGGCCAGGTCTCTGACCTTCTCCCTTTAGGCTGTCTCATCGTTGTCGGTCATCAGGCCTACCACTGTTGTGTGTCATCGGCAAACTTAATGATGGTGTTGGAGTCGTGCCTGGCCATGCAGTCATGAGTGAACAGGGAGTACAGGAGGGGACTGAGCATGCACCCCTGAGGGGCCCCCGTGTTGAGGATCAGCGTGGCGGATGTGTTGTTACTTAACCTTACCACCTGGGGGCGGCCCGTCCAGGATCCAGTTGCAGAGGGAAGTGTTTAGTCCAAGGGACCTTAGCCTAGTGATGAGCTTTGAGGGCACTATGGTATTGAACGCTGAGCTGTAGTCAATGAATAGCATTCTCACATAAGTGTTCCTTTTGTCCAGCTGTGAAAGGGCAGTGTTGAGCGCAATAGAGATTGCATCATCTGTAGATCTGTTGGTGCGGTATGCAAATTGGAGTGGGTATAGGGTTTCTGCGAAAATGGTGTTGATGTGAGCCATGACCAGCCTTTCAAAACACTTCATGGCTACCGACGTGAGTGCTACGGGGCGGTAGTCATTTAGGCAGGTTACCTTCGCTTTCTTGGGCACAGGGGCTATGATGGTCTGCTTGAAACATGTAGGTATTACAGACTCGGTCAGGGAGAGGTTGCAAATATCAGTGAAGACACTTGCCAGTTGGTCCGTGCGTGCTCTGAGTACACATCCTGGTAATCCGTCTGGCCCTGCGGCCTTTGTTTATGTTGACCTGTTTAAAGGTCTTGCTCACATCGGCTACGGAGAGCGTGATCACACAGTCGTCCGGAACAGCTGGTGCTCTCATGCATGCTTCAGTGTTGCTTGCCTCAAAGCGAGCATAAAAGGTATTTAGCCCATCTGGTAGGCTCGCGTCACTGGGCAGCTCGCGGCTGGGTTTCCCTTTGTAGTCCGTAATAGATTGCAAGCCCTGCCACATCTGACGAGCGTCAGAGCCGGTGTAGTAGGATTCAGTCTTAGTCCTGTATTGACTCTTTGCCTGTTTGATGGTTAATCTGAGGGCATAGCGGGATTTCTTATAAGCGTCCGGGTTAGTGTCCCGCTCCTCTAGCCTTTAGCTCGGTGCGGATGTTGCCTGTAATCCATGGCTTCTGGTTGGGATATGTACGTATGGTCACTGTGGGGACGACGTCGTCGATGCACTTATTGATGAATCTGGTGACTGATGTGGTGTACTCATCAATGCCATTGGATGAATCCCAGAACATATTCCAGTCTGTGCTAGCAAAACAGTCCTGTAGCGTAGCATCTGCGTCATCTGACCACTTCCGTATTGAGCGTGTCACTTGTACTTCCTGCTTTAGTTTTTGCTTGTAAACAGGAATCAGGAGGATAGAATTATGGTCAGATTTGCCAAATGGAGGGCGAAGGAGAGCTTTGTATGCGTCTCTGTGTGTGGAGTAAAGGTGGTCTAGAGTTTTTTTCCCTCTGGTTGCACATGTGACATGCTGGTAGTAATGAGGTAAAACTGATTTAAATTTGCCTGCATTAAAGTCCCCGGCCAATAGGAGCGCCACTTCTGCATGAGCATTTTCTTGTTTGCTTATGGCTTTATACAGCTCGTTGAGTGCGGTCTTAGTGACAGCATCGGTTTGTGGTGGTAAATAGACAGCTACGAAAACAATAGATGAAAACTTTCTTGGTAGATAGTGGGTCTACAGCTTATCATGAGGTACTCTAACTCAGGCGAGCAATACCTTGAGACTTCCTTAATATTAGACATCGCGCACCAGCTGTTGTTGACAATTAGATTTCGAAAAAATGTACAACTAAAGAAGATGTTTTAACTTCTCTCATTGACTTCTCATACTCCAAACCCCGTCTAGTCTACTCCAAACCCCGTCTAGTCTACTCCAAACCCTGTCTAGTCTACTCCAAACCCCGTCTAGTCTACTCCAAACCCTGTCTAGTCTACTCCAAACACCGTCTAGTCTACTCCAAACCCTGTCTAGTCTACTCCAAACCCCGTCTAGTCTACTCCAAACCCCGTCTAGTCTACTCCAAACCCCGTTCTGGTATGTCTAGTCTACTCCAAACCCCGTTCTGGTATGTCTAGTCTACTCCAAACCCCTGTTCTGGTAATGTCTAGTCTACTCCAAACCCCGTTCTGGTATGTCTAGTCTACTCCAAACCCCGTTCTGGTATGTCTAGTCTACTCCAAACCCCGTTCTGGTATGTCTAGTCTACTCCAAACCCCGTTCTGGTATGTCTAGTCTACTCCAAACCCCGTTCTGGTATGTCTAGTCTACTCCGAACCCCGTTCTGGTATGTCTAGTCTACTCCAAACCCCGTTCTGGTATGTCTAGTCTACTCCAAACCCCGTTCTGGTATGTCTAGTCTACTCCAAACCCCGTTCTGGTATGTCTAGTCTACTTCACAAGCGTTTACCGGAAGTCTCGCGATGATGTGTCTCTGGGTTTAAAAACTCAGTGATTGAAAGTCTCAGTGGTAGTTGATCCCAGTGGAACCTCAGCGGTTGATCCCAGTGGAAACCCCCGTGGAGAGATCCGGGAACCTCAGTGGGTTGATCCCAGGGAAACCCAAATGGTTTGTAGATCCCAGTGGAAAAACCCCAGTGGTAGTGATCCCAGTGGGAAACCCCAGTGAGTTTGGCCCAGTGGAACCCCCCCGGGTAGTGATCCCCCTGGAACCCTGTGGTAGTAGATCCCCGTGGAACCTCAGTGGGAGTTTCCCAGTGGAACCTCAGTGGTAGTTGGTCCCAGTGGAACCTCAGTGGTAGTAGATCCCAGTGGAACCTCAGTGGTAGTTGATCCCAGTGGAACCTCAGTGGTAGTTGATCCCACTGGAACCTCAGTGGTGGTTGATCCCAGTGGAACCTCAGTGGTAGTTGATCCCAGTGGAACCTCAGTGGTAGTAGATCCCCGTGGGAAACCCCGTGGGGGTTTATCCCCGTGGACTCAGTGGGGTGATCCAGTGGGGCCTCGTGGAGGTCCCAGTGGAACCTCAGGGTAGAGATCCCAGTGGGAAACCCCAGTGGTGTTTATCCCCGTGGAACCCCATGGTAGTTGATCCCAGTGGAAACCCCAGTGGTAGTAATCCAGTGGAAAATCGTGTAGTAGACCGTGGAACCCCAGTGGTAGTTGATCCCAGTGGAACCTCAGTGGTAGTAATCCCCGTGGAACCTCGTGGTAGTAATCCAGTGGAACCCCAGTGGTGTAGATCCCGTGGAACCAGTGGTGGTTTTGACCCGGGGAACCCCGTGGTGTTGATCCCCCGGGGACTCAGTGGTAGGGGAAAAGGAAGGTCAGGTTAATGACATTTTTTTAAAGGTGGGGTGAGGGAGAGAGAGACAGAGGATGGGGAAATTGTTAAAAAATTTTGGGGTGGGGTGGGGTGGGGTGGGGTGGGGGGGTGGTGGTGGTGGTAGGGTGGTGGTGGTGGTGGTGGTGGTGGTGGTGGTGGGGGGGGGGTGGTGGAGTGGTGGGGGGGTGGTGGTGGTGGTGGTGGTGGTGGGGGGGGGGGGGTGGTGGTGGGGGTGGGGGGGTGGTGGAGTGGTGGTGGTGGTGGGTGGGGTGGTGGTGGTAAATGGGGGTGGTGGTGGGGGTGGTGGTGGTGATGGTGGTTTTTGGTGGGGGTGGTGGTGTGGGGTGGGGGTGGTGGGGGGGTGGTGGTGGTAGTGTGGGGGTGGTGGTGGTGGTGGTGGTGGTAGGGGTGGTGGTGGTGGGGGGTTGGTGGTGGTGGTGGTGTGGTGGTGTGGTGGTGGTGGTAGTCTGGTGGTGGTGGTGTGGGGTGGTGGTGGTGGGTGGTGGTAGTGGGTTTGGGGGTGGGGGGTGGTGGTGGTGGTGGTGATGGGGTGGTGGTGGTGTGGGGTGGTGGTGGTAGTGGTGGTGGGGGTGGTGGTGGTGGTTTGGGGATGGTGGTGGGGTTGTGGTGGTGGTGGGTGGGGTGGTGGTGGTAGTGGTGTGGTGGTGGGTTTTGGGAGTGGGGGTGGTTTGGGGGGGTGTGGTGGGGGGTGATGGTGGGATGGTGGTTTTGGGGGTGGGTTTGGGGGAGTGGTGGTTGTGGGGTGGTGGGGTGGTGTGGTGGTGGGGTGGTGGTAGTGTGGGGGTGGTGGTGGTGGGGGGAAATGTGGTGGTGGTGGTGGTGGTTGTGGGGGTGGTATGTGGGGGTGGTGGTGGGGGTAGTGGGTGGTGGTGGGGGGTGGGGGGGGTTTGGGGTGGGTGGGGGTGGTGGTGGTGGTGGTAGGTTGGGGGGGGTGGGGGGGTGGGGTGGGTGGGGGGTGGGGGTGGTGGTGGTGGTGGTGGGGGTGGTGGTCTGGTGGTGGTGGGGGTGGTGGTGGGTTGGGGTGGTGGTGGTGGTGGGGGTGGTGGTGGGGGTGGGGTGGTGGTGGTGGTGGGGGGTGGTGGTTGGGGTGGTGTGTGGTGGGGGGGTGGGGTTGGGGGGTGGGGGTGTGGGGGGTGGATGGGGGGGGTGGGGGTAAGGGGGGGGTGGGGTGGTGGGGGGTGGTGGGGGGTTGGTGTGGGGGGTGGGGGTTGGGGGGTGGGGGTGGTGGTGTGGGTGGTGGTGGTGGTGGTTGGGGTGGTGGGGTGGTGGTGTGGTTGGTGGTGGTGGTGGTGGTGGTGGGGGTTTTGGTGGTGGGGGTGGTAGTGTGGTGGTGTGTGGTGGTGGTGGGGGGTGGGTGGGTGGTGGTGGTGGTGGTTTGTGTGGTGGTGGGGTGGGTTTGGGGGAGGTGGGGTGGTGGGGGTGGGTGGTGGTGGTGGTGGTGGGGGGTGGTTGGGGGGGTTGGGTGGTTAGGTGGTGGGGGGGGGTGGTGGGGGTGGTGGTGGTGGGGTGGGGGTGGGGGGGGGGTGGTGGGGTGGTGGTTTGGTGGGGTGGGGGGGTTGGGGGTGGTGGTTGGGGGGGTGGTGGATGGGGGGGTGGTGGTGTTGTGGTGGGGGGTGGTGGTGGGGGGGGTGGTGGTGGTGGGGGGGGTGGTGGTGGGGGTGGTGGTGGTGAGGTGGTGGTGGGGTGGATTTTTGGTGGGGGGGTTTTGGGGGGTGGTGGTGGGGGGGGGGGGTGGGGGTGGGTGGGTGGTGGTGGTTGGGGGGGTGGTGGTTGGTTTGGGGGTGGGGGGGTGGGGGGTGTGGTATGTTGGTGGTTGGGGGGGTGGTGGTGGTGGTGGGTGGTGGGGGGTGGTGGTTTGGTTGGGGGTGTGGGGTGGGGTGTGGTGGGGGGTGGTGGGGGGGGGTGGGGGTAGTGTGTGGGGGGTGTGGTGGTGGTGGTGGTGGGGGGGGGTGTGGGGTTTGGGGGTGTGGGGGTGGGGGGGTTTGGGTGGTGGTGGTGGGGGTGGGTGGTGTGGTGGTGGGGGGTGGTGGTGTTGGGGGTGGGTGGTGTGGTGGTGGGGGGGGTGGGGGGGGTGGGGGTGTTGGGGTGGTGGGGGGTGGTGGTGGGGGTGGGGGTTTGGGGGGGTGGGGGGTGGTGGTGGTAGGTGGTGGGGGGGGGGGTGTGGTGGGGTGGTGGTGGTGGGGTTTTGGGGGTTTTTTTGGGTGGTGGGGGGGTGGTGGGGGTGGTTTGGGTGGTTTGGTTTTTCGGGGGGGGGTGGGGGGTGGTGGGGGGGGTGGTGGGGGTGGTGGTGGGTGGTTTTGGGTGGTGGGTGGTGGGTTGGTGTGGTGGTAGTGGTGGGGGGTGGGGTAGTGGTGTTGGTGGTGGAGTGGGGGTGGGGGGTGGTGGTGGTGGTGGTGGTGGGTGTTAGGGGGTGGGGGGGTTTAGTGGTGGTGGGGGGGGTGGTGGTGGGTGGTGGTTAGTGTGGTGGGGTGGGGGTGGTAGTGGTGGTGGGGGTGGGGGGGGGTTGGGGTGGTGGTGGGTGGGTGGGGTGGTGGTGGGGGTGTTGTGGTGGGGGTGGGGTGGTGGTGGTGGGGGTGGTGGTAGTGTGGTGGTGGTGGGGTGGTGGGGTGGGGTGGTGGTGGTGTGGTGGTGGGGGGGTGGGGGGGCGTGTGGAACGAGTGGAGGGGGGGGTGCCTCGGGTGGCACCGCTCAGGGGGGGGTTTAAAAGCAGCTTTGGCTGCTCGGTGAATAGCCTGTGTGATTCTTGATTCTTGAAAAGGGTACGTGTTGAGAGTGGTTTTGTGTTGCGGGGGGCACAGCGTCTGATTTCCTTATGAACCGGCGATTTGTTTATTTTCAAAACCTCCCCCTTTTGGTGAGTGAATTTTTGGAGGGGGTTTTACTCGTATGGTCAAGGACTCTACAAAGGTTTTTTGGTGCAAAAATTCCCCTTTGCTAAAACATGTCGGTTCATAGGAGACAAGTGAAATTGTTTAAAGGGGGGATAGACGAAGTTTTTGGTCATTTTTAAGATTGAGGTTTTGATCATGTGTTCTACGTTTCTCTGAATCATTAAAATATTTGGCTGGGGGAAAAGGGGGGGTTTTGGCTTATGCCCAGAGAAAAAAGCGCCAGACCCATGCAGCCTGTGCTGGTGCAGCTAATGCACCACCGCAAAAGGGGTGAACTCTGGGGTTTGAGGGGAAGGGGGGGGGGGCCGAGGGGTTTGGGAAAAGTAGAAAAGGAAAGCTGGGTGGGGGGGCTTGGGGTGTAGAAAAAAGGGGGGGGGCCCAGGTGGTGGGGAAAATGAAATTGGATTTTAAAGGGAGTTTGAAAAAGGGAAAAAAGGGCAGTGTTTTCAAAGGGGAATTAAGGGGGGGGTGAAGGGTTTTAAATTTCTGAAAAAAGTAAGTTTGATAAATCTTTGCGTTTTTTTTGGGGGGGGGATCTTGATGCATCGCAAAAAAAATAGCGGAGAAAGGGTGAAGGGGGTAGGGTTGAGAAGGTGTAAATTTGAATTTGAAAAAAGGGGAGAAAATTTTCGGCTTAAAGTAAAGATTTTTTCCTAAAAGTAAATTGTTTTTGACTCGCAAATTTTCTGATGTCAAAAATAACGGGGGAGGTTTACCCCCTGAAATCGCTAGATCAAGAAATGGTCACGGGTGACAAGTGTTTAAATTTTGGGAAAGGGGAAAAGGTTTAGCGCGCCTTAAAAATCGAAAAAAAGGTTTCCGATTTTTTTTTTAGCAGTTTAAAATTTCCTTAAAAGTAAAATGGGGGGAGAAGTTAAAAAAAAAAGGGCCCTAGTGTAGAGTTAATTGGGGAAAGGGAAGGACATACGTTTTCACAAGAAACCAGTAATAGGAAATGGAAAAAAAAGTTGTGACAACAGGGGGGGGGGGGGGGGGGGGGGGGGGAAGGGGGTTTTAGTCAAAAAACTCAAAGGGTTTTTCTTTGATATGAGGTTTTAAAAAAGGAGTTGAGGGGGGTTATTAAAAATTGGCAAGGTTGAAACATCATAGGTCTGATAAAGAAGCCCCGGGGGCGTTGAGGGTTTTTTTTAGGACTTTTAAAACCATTGAGAAATGTAATACTGAGGATTATTTATTTATTGCTGGGGATTTTAACTGCACAGTCAGTGATTTAGATAGAAACCACAAAGAACCTCATATAGTCTCAAGGACTTTTAAAAACGCCTCATTGTAACAGATGAACTGTGTGATATTTGGCGGAGTCAACATGGAGGCACGAGACAGTACACCTGGGCCCATGTGAGAGAGAGAGCACCATCTCTGTGGCCAGGTTAGATAGGTTTTATTGTTTTGAGCATCAATCTCAGGTCTGTAAATCAAGTGTGATAACCCCAGTGGGATTTTCGGATCATTGTTTAATAACAGAGGTGGTGTTCATTAACGCTGTAAAACCCAAAAGCTCATCCTGGCATTTTTAATATAACTTTATTGAGTGATGCTCACTTCAGGAAATGTTTCAGTTTTTTTCTGGGAGAGGTGGAGGTCTCAAAAGGCCAGTTTTGTATCCCTTCAACAGTGGTGGGATATAGGGAAAATCCAGATTCAACAATTATGTAATCAATACATGACGAATGTCACCAGAGACATCACCAGATCAATGAACGCCCTAGAGTCTGAAATAGTGGAACTCCTGACGTTGGTTGAGACCACAGGAGATCGAGGCCATACTCAGGCCCTCAAGAGGAAAAAAGCTGCATTGGCAGACCTGCTGGGTATCAGAGCACAGGGGGCATTGGTGAGAAGTAAGTTTCAGGGAATCTCTGAATTGATTGTCTCATCCTAATTTTTCTTTGGTTTAGAGAAAAAGAATGGACAAAGAAGAATGATTAATTGCCTCAAATCAGCTGTTGGACAGGAGCTCACTAGCCCTAGTGAAATTAGAAAGAGGGCAGTAGAATTCTATGCTGAGCTCTACAAGTGTGAGTACAAAGAGGATAAAACAGTGACACAGCAGTTCCTTGATGGGCTCCCACAGGAGGCTGCAGAAGCTCAGGTTGAGCTAGAGCAACCATTGTCTTTGCAGGAGCTATACACTGCATTAAAAGGCATGGAAAATGGAAGGGCACCAGGCATTGATGGGCTTCTCGTTGACTTGTCGAAGTCTTTTTGGGCTATGTTGGGAGAGGATTGGCTAGCAGTAGTTAATGATAGTTTGACCGGAGTGTTACTACCGATAAGCTGCAGGAGGGCTGTCCTCACCCTAGTGCCAAAAAAGGGTGACCCTAGGGAGGTGAAGAACTGGAGGCCGGTTGCTTTATTGTGCACTGATCCTGTCCAACGCTTTGTCCAACAGGCTGAGGGAGGTGATGGGGCAAATCATACGGACCAGTCCTTCTGTGTTCCCGGCAGGCAGATAGGGGATAACATTTCTCTGATTCTCTATTTTTTGGATGTCTCTAGGGCTAATGTTGTTATCAGCCCTGGGTCCAGAATGTCCATCCTGGGCACCCAGGACCGTTCCTCCGGCCCGTAAGCCTCCCAGTCCACCAGAAATTGGAGACCCCTTCCTGGACTCCACGTGTAGGGGACATCTTCCTGGACTCCACGCGTAGGGGACATCTTCCTGGACTCCACGTGTAGGGGACATCTTCCTGGACTCCACGCGTAGGGGACATCTTCCTGGACTCCACGTGTAGGGGACATCTTCCTGGACTCCACGCGTAGGGACTCTTTCCTGGACTCCACGCATAGGGGACATCTTCCTGGACTCCACGCGTAGGGGACATCTTCCTGGACTCCACGCGTTAGGGGACATCTTCCTGGACTCCACGCGTAGGGGACATCTTCCTGGACTCCACGCGTAGGGGACATCTTCCTGGACTCCACGCGTAGGGGACATCTTCCTGGACTCCACGCGTAGGGGACATCTTCCTGGACTCCACCCGTAGGGGACATCTTCCTGGACTCAACGCGTAGGGGACATCTTCCAGGACTCCACGCGTAGGGGACATCTTCCTGGACTCCACCGTAGGGGACATCTTCCTGGACCTCCACGCGTAGGGGACATCTTCCTGGATTCCACGCGTAGGGGACATCTTCCTGGATTCCACGCGTAGGGGACATCTTCCTGGACTCCACGCGTAGGGGGACATCTTCCTGGACTCCACGCGTAGGGGACATCTTCCTGGACTCCACGCGTAGGGGACATCTTCTGGACTCCACGCGTAGGGGACATCTTCCTGGACTCCACGCGTAGGGGACATCTTTCCTGGACTCCACGCCGTAGGGGACATCTTTCCTGGACTCCACGGCTTAGGGGACTCTTCCATGGACCCACGCGTAGGGACAATCTTCCTGGACTCCACGCGTAGGGGCATCTTCCTGACTCCACGCGTAGGGGACATCTCCTGGGACTCCACGCGTAGGGGACATCTCCTGGACTCCACGCGTAGGGGTGACATCTTCCTTGACTCCACGCGTATGGGGACATCTTCCTGGACTCCACGCGTAGGGGACATCTTCCTGGACCTCCCACGCTAGGGGACATCTTCCTGGACTCCACGCTAGGGGACATCTTCCTGGACTCCACGCGTAGGGACATCTTCCTGGGACTCCCCGACGCGTAGGGGACATCTTCCTGGACTCCACGCGTGGGGACATCTTTCCTGGACTCCACGCGTAGGGGACATCTTCCTGGAAAGTAGGGGAACATCTTCCTGGACGAGGGGACATCTTCCTGGACTCCACGCGTAGGGGACATCTTCCTGGACTCCACGCGTAGGGACATCTTCTGGACTCCACGCGTAGGGGACATCTTCCTGGACTCCACGCGTAGGGGACATCTTCCCGGACTCCACGCGTAGGGGACATCTTCCTGGACCCACGTGTAGGGGACATCTTCCTGGACTCCACGCGTAGGGGACATCTTCCTGGACTCCACGCGTAGGGGACATCTTCCTGGACTCCACGTGTAGGGGACATCTTCCTGGACTCCACGCGTAGGGGACATCTTCCTGGACTCCACGCGTAGGGGACATCTTCCTGGATCCAGCGTAGGGGACATCTTCCTGGACTCCCCGCGGTAGGGGACATCTTCCTGTACTCCACGCGTAGGGGACATCTTCCTGGACTCCACGCGTAGGGGACATCTTCTGGACTCCACGCGTAGGGGACATCTTCCTGGACTCCACGCGTAGGGGACATCTTCCTGGACTCCACGCGTAGGGGACATCTTCCTGGACTCCACGCGTAGGGGACAACTTCCTGGACTCCACGCGTAGGGGACATCTTCCTGGACTCCACGCGTAGGGGACATCTTCCTGGACTCCACGCGTGGACTCCACGCGTAGGGGACATCTTCCTGGAATCCAGCGTAGGGGACATCTTCCTGGACGTAGGGGACATCTTCCTGGACTCCACGCGTAGGGGACATCTTCCTGGACTCCACGCGTAGGGGACATCTTCCTGGACTCCACGCGTAGGGGACATCTTCCTGGACTCCACGCGTAGGGGACATCTTCCTGGACTCCACGCGTAGGGGAGCTGGAGTTCCTGGGTGAAAAACTGGGGCCGGGCGACGCCTGCGGTTGGCCTAATGTTGAGACCTGACCGAGGCCCGCTTAACCATACCTGCCTCCGCCCACGCCAGTCGCTGACTCCACGTTGCTGGGTTGCTGGAGGCGTAGCACCTCAGCACCCCCTCCAGATCCTGGTTGACGTGCTCCATCTGCCCGTTCGACTGGGGATGGAAGCCGGAAGACAAGCTGACGGAGGTGCCGAGGCAGGTGGCGAATGCCTTCCAGAACCTGGAGGCAAACTTAAATCCAGCGAGTGGGACGCTTGGGGATAGGCAGGGGCCTGAGCAGCACACCGGGCAAGCAGCCACGAAGGCGCGCATATCCCCCTCAGATGATGGCCACCAGAACCTCCTACGCAGGAACTCCAACGTCCTGACGCCCCCCGGATGGCTGGTGAGGTTGGACGCGTGCGCCCACGGGGTCGAACTGCAGGGAGAGCGCATAAGGCTTGGTGTTCTTCGACACCGGACGGTATGAGATCGTGAACCGGAACCTGGTGAAGAACAACGCCCACCTGGCCTGGCGCGAGCCTCTTGGCCCCCTGAATGTAGGCTAAGTTCTTATGGTCAGTCCATACGACGAATGGATGGGTGGCCCCCTCTAGCCAATGCCTCCACTCCTCCAGGGCGAGCTTGACCGCTAGCAACTCACGGTTCCCCACTTCGTAATTTTGCTCCGCTGGGGACAGCCGACAGGAGAAAAACGCGCATGGGGTGAGTCTTTCCGTCCATGAGGAACCACTGGGACAGGATTGCTCCCACCGCAACGTCTGAAGCATCCACCTCCACAATGAACGGTAGGGACGGATCAGGATGCCCTAGGACTGGGGCCGATGTAAAGTGCATCAAATAAATTCCCCGCTTCCGGGGTCCAGGCGAAGGAGCGCACGCTCGTCTGGGTGAGGGCTGTCAGGGGAGCGGCTAGGGAGCTAAAATTGCGAATAAATCGCCTATAAAAATTAGCGAACCCTAAACACCATTGTAGTTGCTTGAGGGAGAAAGGCTGGGGCCAATCCAGTACCGCGCTGACCTTGGCTGGGTCCATCCGTAGGTCCCCCTGGGTGACGATGAACCCCAGAAAGGAGACTGTCTCCATGTGGAACATGCACTTCTCCACCTTGACGTAGAGCTGGTGACGGAGAAGGCATTGGAGGACCTGCCGAACGTGCTGCTGGGGTTCACTCATGTCCTTTGAAATTATTAGGATGTCATCCAAATACATGGAGACGTGGTCAAGGAGGTACCGGAGCACGTCATTGACCAACGCCTGGAACACCGCAGGTGCGTTGGCTAGATCGAACAGCATGACTTGGTGCTTGTAATGCCCACTGGGTGTGTTAAAAGCCGTCTTCCACTCATCCCCCTCCCAAATCCTCAGCATTTCGTAAGTCCAGCTTGGTGAAGATCCGGGCTCCCTGCAACAACTCGAATGCCATCGTCATCAGGGGGAGTAGGTAGCGGTTCTTAACTGTGATGTCGTTGAGCACCCGGAAATCAATGCGCGGCCGCTGCCTGACGTCCTTTTTCCCCACATAGAAAAAGCCTGCGCCCGCGGGTGAGGTAGATGGGCAGATGTGACCTTCAACGAGTGCCTTGTCAATAAACTCTCTAATGGCCAGCATCTCCGGCCGGGACAAGGAAAACAATCGCCCTCCTGTGAGCAAAGTGCCCGGCAGGAGATCGATAGCGCAGTCGTATTGCCTGTGAGGAAGTAGGCCCTCCTGTAACAGGTTGAGGATCAAAGATGCCGGCTAGGCAAAGGTTTGAACACCCCCTTTCCTGGGGGTCAGTTTTATGACCGGTGGTAAATGCCTTACAGAAACTTTATTTTCCGTGCCATGCAGTATTGGGAGAGGGAATTTCCCTGTTGAACAAAGAAAGTCTTCCCGCCAAGACTCCAACATCCAAAAGGGGATTATGAAACAATGTTCCTACTTCAAAGAATGTGGGAAATGGTCAATGGGGACTTAAAGAACAATCATGTCAAATTCGTTACAATGTTGTGATGTCATTAAAGACGGTGGAACAACATAACTGTATCTCTGGGGGGCTACACTTCCCAGTTATGAGGTTTGCATCTAATTGTTGTATAAAACGAATGATTAAGTATAATAATACTTTAGTGAAGATAACAATGTGATTTTATCATTCTAGATGAGATGATTGTTTTCCATATTGACTTGTTCTCAGTCAGTGGCCACGCCCAGATGAGCACAAACATGATGGAACGCCCCCTTTTCTACTACTAGTATAAAACCCCTTGTGACGAAATTCACCTCAGACCAAGCAGATTATGGTATAAGCCTGATGTTGCAAATGGTTGAATTTCTACCAGACCAGGAAGCGTGAAGCTGAAGCTACACGGCTTGAAATGGTTCGACCAGGAAGTCCCACGGCTTAAAATGGTTGACACGCTACAGCCCAGCAGACGTGAAGCGTGAACTAAACGTTACAAAATGGTTAAACTCTACAGACCAGCCGACATGCAGCAAATGGTGAAACTCTCAACCTACATCTTCAACTCAATTATCGAGGACAGCTACACGTAAATACATGTTGCATTTCTAATCCAAATGAGCGGGTGCTAAACATTTGTATTTCCGTGAGCGTAGTTTCCAAAGTATCAACGATAGATTTAATCTCTGTCTCTCCCTTCCAAGCATTCATGCTATTGTTAGTCCAGTCCTCTAGGGACATGTTTTCATTGTATGTGTGTGTGTTTGTATAGTGTTATTATTTAGTTAGTTAGTAAATCAAAAATTAAGCCAATTTGTGTATTGCTGATTCATCAATAAGGTTAGGGTTCTTGCAGGTTCAAGGATTATGCGACGTTCAGAATGAGACTGATAAGAGGTAATTATTTAATAAGCGACTGTTATCGATTTATAACATATATATATATCTAAGAGTTTAATTCGGGAGGTGGTAACTCATTAATCAACTTCTTCCGTGGTGCCACAAATTCCTAATGAGTTAATTGTTACATGATTAATTTAATCGAGTGACAATTAAACATAGTTAGTTGATTGGATAAATAACAGTCACCATATGAATATAAGTCACGTCAATACCGCGCACTTTTGAGGTGTTTGGTTTCAGCTCTGGTTTTATTGCCATGATCAGGGTGATATATGGTGACATTGAAAGTGTATTGAAAGTTAACAGTGGCTTGAGTGCTCCTTTTAAAGTGTGTAGAGGTATTAGGCAGGGATGTTCTTTGTCTGGAATGTTATATGCCATCGCTATAGAGCCACTACTAAACAGCATTAGAAGTCACATTGAAGGGGTGTCCCTTTCAGAGGATATTCCTCCTATTCGTCTCTCAGCCTATGACGATGATGTAGTTATTTTAGTGAAAAATCAAGCGGAGGTGGATAGTTTGAGTCTCATGGTTGATCGTTTTAGGGGAATATCTTCTGCAAAGGTAAATTGGGAAGAAAGTTGTGCTTTACAGATTGGAAAATGGTCTGGAGGGATCATGGCTTTGCCAGGGGGGCTGGAATGGTGTAAGGGAGGTTTTAAATATCTTGGAGTGTACCTAGGAGATGAGGGGACAATGGAACAAAATTGGATTGGGGTGGTTGAAATGGTGGAAGGGAGGATGAGGAGATGGCGTTGGTTGTTATCTCGTATGTCAAATAGGGGGCGCACTATTATAGTTAACAATGTGGTTGCCTCTGCGCTTTGGCATCGGTTGTCATGTTTAGAGCCACCATCTGGCCTTCTGGCTAAGATACAGGCGATTATTGTAGATTTCATTTGGGATAAATATCATTGGGTTCCACAAAGTGTTTTGTATTTGTCAAAAGAGGACGGGGGACAAGGTCTTGTACATCTTGCTAGTAGGGCTGCTGCTTTCTGGTTTCAGTTTATTCAAAGGTTGCTTTATGGGCCGGAAAATGTGGTTTGGAGAGGGGTGGCAGGTATTACAGCAGGTCGGGGGATTAGGTTTAAAGAAGGTCGAAAAGGATTGTCGGACAACTGCTGGGAAGCTGCAGGAAGGCTCGGTCAGCAGAATAGTCATTTATGCTTAATAGTCACAAGAAGAAGGTACAAGATGAAAACGTCTCCTTTCCAAGACTAGGGATTACACCCAATATCCCAGAGTCAGAAAGAAAGGCGTTATTACAGGATTTGAGAGGGTTGGAAGAGGTGGGTTTGGATGAGGTGAATGGGAAAGATTTATATAGGGGGTGTGTCAAGGTGTTGAATAAAGATACATTGAAAAATAGAAAGACACTCCATGGAGGGTAAAATTGGTCATTGATGACAAGTAAAGATGACTGTTGGGGTTTTTTTTTGGGGGGAAAAAATTTTTTTTAAAAAAAAAAAAAAAAAAAAAAACCCCCCCAAAAATTTGGGAAAAGGAAAAGGGAAAAAAAAAACCCAAAAAATTTTGGGGAAAGGGGGGGGGGGAAAAACTTTGCAAAATTTTTTTTTTTTAAAAAAAATTTTGGGGGGGTTTTTCTTTTAAAAGGGGGGGTTTTTTTGGGGGGGGAAAAATTTGGGGTTTTAAAAAGGGGGTTTTTGGGGGGGGGGGTTTTAAAAAAGGTTTTTGGGGGGGGGGTTTAAAAGGGGGGAAAAAAATTTTTTTTTTGGGGGGGGGGAAAAAAAAAATTTTTTTTTAAAAAAAAAATTTTTTTTTTGGTTTTTTTTTCCCCTTTTTAAAAAAAAAAATTTGGGTTTTTCCCCTTTTTTTTTTTGGGGGGGGGGGGGGGAAAAAAAGGGGGTTTTTTGGGGGGGGGGGGGGAAAATTTTTTTTTTTTAAAAGGGGAAAAATTTTTTTGGGGGGGGGGAAAAAAAAAAAATTTTTTTAAAAGGGAAAAAAGGGGGGTTTTTTTTTGGGGGGGGAAAAAAAAAGGGGAAAAAAAAGGGGGGGGGGGAAAAAGGGGGAAGGGGGCCCCAAAAAAAAGGGCGGGGAAAAAAGGGGGGGGGTTGGGGGGGTTTAAAAAAGGGGGGGGGGTTTTTTTTTTTCCGGGTTTTTTTAAAAAAAAAGGGCCCCCCCCCCTTTTTTTCCCTTTTTGCCCCCCCTTCCCCTTTTTTTTTTTCTTGGGTTTTTTTTTTTTTGAGTTAACTTTTTAAAATTTCCTTTTAAATTTAAAATTTTTTTTTGGGTTTAAAAACCCCTTTTTTTTTTGGGGAAAAATTTTTTTAAAATTTTTTTTTTTTAAAAAAATTTTTTCCGGGGTTTTTTTTGGGGGGTTTTATAAAAAACCCCCAAAAAGGAAAAGTCCAAAAATTTTTTAAAAAAGGGGGTTTTTTTGGGGGGGGAAAAAGGGAAAAAAAGGGGAAAAAAATTTTTTTTTTTTTTGAAACCCCCGGGGGGGGGGGGTTTTAAAACCCCCTTTTTTTTGTTGGGGGGGAAGGGGGGTTTTTTTTTTAAAGGGGGGAAAATTTTTTTTTGGGAAAAATTTTTTTTTTTAAAAAATTTTTTTTTTAAAAATTTTTTTTTTTAAAAAAAAAAAATTGTTTTTTAAATTTTTTTTTTAAAAAAAAAGGGGGGGGGGGGGGGGGAAAATTTAAAGGAAAAAAAATTTTTTTTTTTTTAAAAATTTTTTTTTAAAAATTTTTTTAAAGGGAAAATTTTTAAAAAAATTTTTTTTTTTTAAAATTTTTTTTTTTCCCTTTTTTTTCTTTCTTTCCCTTTTTAAAAAATTTTTAAAAAAAAAAAAAAAAGGGGGGGGGGGTTTTTTAAAAAAAAAAAAATTTTAATAAAGGGAAAGGAAGATGTTTTTGAGAGGAAACAAGATACGGATATGGGAGGTAGATCGGGGAAAACAGAATAAAAGGGATTTATCCGGTGAGCCTCCTAAATCCTAAAACTACGTAAAAAAAAAAAAAAAGGGGCAATTTTAGGTTTACTTTTCTCTATTTTTCTCTGCTATATTAGCTCTTTTTCTTTTTTAAAATTTTTTTTTTAACCCTTCTCTCTTATCTTTTCTCTCTCATCTCTTTCTCTCTCTCTTCTCTCTCTTTCCCTATTCTCTCTCTCTTTTTTTTTTCTTTTTAGTTTTTTTTAGGGGTAGTAGATCAGCTTTAATATGCAGATAGTTTGGTAACTTCCATCTTGGGTAATTGTCTGCATCACTTCCAATCCCCCATATGTTTGTTTTTTCTCTCGCATATATAATTTTATATAATTTTATATAATAATTTAAATTGAAAAATGCTAAGTTTTGAATCCGGTGTCGTTTTGCGTATCAGTTCATAAACACTATGCCATGGAATCGGAAACGTCAAAAATCTCTTCCCAACTATTGCAATCTATATGGGACGGCTGTCAATCCTTTGGTCCTTAAATGAAACTGGTAAACTTTTTTATTTATCACAATTTTCTTTAACCAATTATGTTCTTTAATGCGGCCGACAGACAAGTTCCTTACTTTCTCCCCCTTCCACTTTCCTCTTCCACTTTTGCGGTAATGCTGCAATTATTTGGTTGTAATTTTGGATAGAGCAGACATTCCCATATGTTTTTGTTAGCTGCATAACTCCACCATTCCTACCGATAATATCATTTACGAAGATTATACCTTTTTTAAACATTTTCTCAAAAAATATAGTTTTTTTTACCAATTAGTATATTTGAGTTTAACCACAATATTTGTTGCAATATTTGTTCTGTCATTTCTGGAGGATTAAATTGAAATTGCAACCAAATTTCTATGTTCGGATTTAAGTATAATTTTTGTATGACTGAAGCTTTTAGTGATAGGTCTAATGCTTTAATATTTAATCATTTCTGTCCTCCTAATTCATATTCATTATATAAATAGGCCCGTTTAATTTTGTCTGGCTTGCCGTTCCAAATAAAATTGAATATCATATAATAAAAAAAAACTGTTCACTAGGCGTAGGCAAGACCATAAGCAAATAGGTAAACTGGGATAATACTAAAGAGTTAATCAGGGAGATTTTTCCACAAATTGACAGGTATTTACCTTTCCATGGTAGATATTTACACTATTAACATAATTAAAATAATAATAATCAATATTGTCAACGGGACAACAGTAACAACAATAACCAAGGGTCAAAATAACCATTGAACAATAACAATATAGAGGACATGTGCAGGTTGGTTGGTCTGTCAGACACTGTCCCTCATCTTATGGCAGGCAGCAATGTAGTTTTGATCAGTCACCATGGTCAAATAGTTAGCCACAGTGTACTGTCGATTTGGGGCCAGATAGCACTGCATTTGACTTTGTGCTTGTGCTTCTGTTTCCCAATAAGCAATGTAGTTTTGTTTTGACTGTGTTGTAATTTGGTTTATTCTGATTGATTGGATGTTCTGGTCCTGAGGCTTCAGTGTGTTAGTAGAACAGGTTTGTGAACTCAGCCCCAGGACCAGCTGGATGAGGGGACTCTTTTCTTTGCTCAGCTCTTGGCATTGCAGGGCTTGGTAATGATATGAGAGGGGGGGTCACTGTATTTTAGATGTTTCCTAAACTTAATTGCTATTTTTTGGGTTTTTATTATTAGTGGATATTGGCCTAATTCTGCCCTGCATGCATTGTTTGTAGTTTTCCTCTGGACATGTAGGAGGATATTACAGAACTCTGCATGTAGGGTTTCAATGGGGTGCCATAAAGTGCAATTGGTTCAATGACACACATTTTAATAGGTCTTTGAATTTGAATTGGTTTTTTAATGGCGTAGAATGCCCTGCGTGCTTTCTCTCTCAGTTCATTCACTGCATCATTAAGGTGTCCGGTTGAGCTTATTTCTAAACCTAAGTAATTGTAGTGTGTGCAGTACTCTATATATTTTGTATCAATTGAGAACTTTGGTCAAGGAAGAGTGAGAGAGACGAGAGAGAGAGAGAAGATAGGAGAGAGAGAGAGAGAGGGAGCAGAGAGAGCGAGAGTGAGAGAGAGAGGCAGAGAGAGCGAGAGAGACAGAAGAGAGAAGAGAGAGAGAGCAGGAGCGGTGGAGAAAGAAGAGAGAGGAGAGAGAGGAAAAAGAAAGGAGAAAAAGAGAGAGGAGAGAAGAGAGAGAGGGAGGGAGAGAGAGAAAAAGAGAGGAGGAGAGAAAGAGAGAGAGGGAGAAAGAGAGAGAAAAAGAGAGAGAGACACAGAGAGGGAGAGAAAAAAAAAAAGAGAGAGAAGAGAGAGAAGAGAGAGAGAGAAGAGAGAGAGAGAGAGAGAGAGAGAGAGAGAGAGAGGAGAAGAGAGAAACAAGAGAGAGCGAGAGGAAAAGGAGAGAGGAGCGAGAGAGGGAAGAAGGGAAGAGAGAAGAGAGAGAGACGAGAGAGAGAGGAAGAGAGAGAGAGAGAGAGAGAGAGAGAGGAGCGAGAGAGAGAGAAGAGAGAGAGGAGAATAAAGGAGCGGGAGGCGAGAAGCGAGAGGGGCGGGGGTAGGAAAGAGCGGGACGAGAGGACAGAGGAGGAAGGGACATAGAGGAAGAGCGGGGGTGAATGAGCCAGTCCGGCGGAGCGGATAGAGGGACCGGAGAGAACCAAGAAGAGGAGGCGCTAGAGAGGGCCAAAAGAGGAGAGGAACCTAAAGAAAAAAGAAGAAAGCCCCGGGCTCCCTCTTTCTCCCCCCCCCCCGGTAAAAGGGGTACCGTTTAAGGTCCCGTACCAAATACTATGAAGCCGGGTAGTGTGATGAGTGTGCAGAGTACCTCCTCCACGAGAGGCTCATACGGCGGGCACCGTTTCATCAACAGAGAAGGCCGTCTTCGCCAAGGGGCCAAAACAAACGCCATTAAGTCTACAACCCGCCCTGGCAAAACCCTCTGAAACCGGAAGGGGGACCGCCTAGAGACTGGGGGGGGGGGTCTGGAGGAGGGACACTCTTGATGACATCCAAGAGCCACCTCCACCTCATCATCCAGAGACAGAGGCACAGGGCCAGTCTCAGACACTACCCTGACCATGACACCAGGGCAGGATCCCAAAGGCACTCTATTTACTATATAGTGCACTATATCAGACTCAAGTCAAAGTAATGCGGTACCCTATGAAAAAATAGTACAGTATGCTCTAAATACTGTTGGATTCACTGTAGTGTTTTTGCAGACATGACTGTAATATTTACTACAGAGTGTTGTATATACTGCAAAATGATATAGTAAGTACTACACGTGATCGAGGTATACTACAGAGTGTAGTATAGTATTCTACAGTATTCTACAGTTTACTACAGTTTACTCCAGAATACTATATCATTCTATAGTAAGTACTGTAGTATTCTATAGTAAATTGTAGTATTTTTTTATGTGGATAGGGTGCCATCGTAGGACACAGACCAGGCATGTGTCCCCACCCCCATTTATTTATAACTGAAATGTACAGTCAGAATGCAAAACTTGCGCTGCAATCCCAGCCTCCTTAATCCCTAATCCGAATCCCAGTCCATCCATTTCCACGGATATTGTAATCCCAGTCCCACTGTAGCCCTGACATTAGCCTGGGCTGAGAGGTAGTTATAACCTCCATGTCCTCGCTGAACCATGAACTATGACCTTCTCTTCACTAAGACAGTCTGCTTCTATTCCCTGTGTAGTGAACTAAATAGGGAGTATGGAGCCATTCGGGACATTCACAAAGACAATCTGGTCACTGCAGGGCCGGAACATCCATCCATCCATCCAGCCATCCATCCATCCATCCATCCGCCATCCATCCATCCCATCCATCCATCCAATGCAGCCAGCAGCAGCCAGCAGGCAGCCAGCCAGCCAGCCAGCCAGACAGCAAGCCATCCGCCAGCAGCCAAGCCAGGCCAGCCAAGCCAGCCGCACCAGCCAAGCAAGCCAGCCAGTCCAAGCCCGGACAGCAGCCGAACAAGCCAGGACGGCCAGCAGCCAGCCAGCAGCCAGCCAGCCAGCCAGCCAGCCAGCAAGACCAGCAACCAGCCAGCCAGACCAGCCAGCCACACACAGCCACCAGCCAGCCAGTACAGCATAACCAGCCAGCACAGCCAGTCCAGCCAGCCGCAGCCAGTCAACAGCAAGCCCATGCCCAAGCACACATCAGCCAGCCATCCATCCAGCAACCATCCATCCATCCATCCATGCCATCCATGCCACAGCCACCACCACCATCCATCCATCCAGCCAGCATCATCCCATCACATCCATCCATCCATCCAGTCCATCCACAATCCAGCCCATCCATCCAGCATCCCATCCATGCCATCCATCCATCCACCATCCCCATCCATCATCCATCCACCCGCCTCAGCCTCCCATTGGATAACCACAACCATGCAGCGAGAAGAAACAGTCGCCACAGCTGGAAACTCTGAGCTGCTGGAGAGGATGTGATGTCATAAAGGAGAACTAAGGTTGACGTCCAATCATCTGCTGCTTTGATGTTGATAGGATGATGAATGACCAAGGATTTCAATGCAGGAAAATAAAGAATGAAACCTTCCTTCAACTGTAGTTACATTTACGGTAATTAGCAGACACTCTTATCCAGAGCCACTTACAGGAGCTATTGGGGTTAAGTGCCATGCTCAAGGGCACATCGACAGATTTTTCACCTAGTCAGCTCGGGGATTAGAACCAGCGACCTTTTGGTTACTGACACAACGCCCTTAACCACTACGCTACCGGCCGCCCACATGGGTTCTGTCCTAAATGGCACCCTATTCCCTACCAGAGCCTTGGTCAAATGTAGTGCACTATGTAGGGAATGGGGTGCCATTTGGGAAACAGACCCATTCCTTCAGATGGACTGTACTGTATCTTCCACAAGACTGAACTCAACTCTGTTATTGTAGATGAGCCTGTGGGTTGGCAGAGGCCTGTGATCGATCTCTGACCAGCTACACTACTTTAATGTCTGTCTGTCCAGTCTGGCTGGATCAACCCTGTCGTCTGTCCAGTCTGGCTGGATCAACCCTGTCTGTCTGTCCAGTCTGGCTGGATCAACCCTGTCTGTCTGTCCAGTCTGGCTGGATCAACCCTGTCTGTCTGTCCAGTCTGGCTGGATCAACCCTGTCTGTCCAGTCCGGCTGGATCAACCCTGTCTGTCTGTCCAGTCTGGCTGGATCAACCCTGTCTGTCCAGTCCGGCTGGATCAACCCTGTCTGTCCAGTCTGGCTGGATCAACCCTGTCTGTCTGTCCAGTCTGTCTGTATAAATCCTGTCTGTCCAGTCTGGCTGGATCAACCCTGTCTGTCCAGTCTGGCTGGATCAACCCTGTCTGTCTGTCCAGTCTGGCTGGATCAACCCTGTCTGTCCAGTCCGGCTGGATCAACCCTGTCTGTCTGTCCAGTCTGGCTGGATCAACCCTGTCTGTCTGTCCAGTCTGTCTGTATAAATCCTGTCTGTCTGTCCAGTCTGGCTGGATCAACCCAGCCATATTCTCCAAATGACATAAAGGCAACAATGCAATGGAAGTTAGGATTTGTCCCTGGCTATATCTGAAGATGTCACTCAATCAGTGTTACAATGTAAATGATGTTATACCAGACAATGACAGGTTCCTGTGTTGGCAGGCCAATCACTGCAGCACAGATACGCCTGCTAGTCATTTATTACCGAGCTTCAAGAGAAAGGGCTGCCAGATGGAACGCTATTCGCTACAGAACAGAGCCCTGGTCTAAAGTAGTGCTCTATATATGGAATAGGGTCCCATTCTCTGGTCTAAAGTAGTGCTCTATATATGGAATAGGGTCCCATTCTCTGGTCTAAAGTAGTGCTCTATATATGGAATAGGGTCCCATTCTCTGGTCTAAAGTAGTGCTCTATATATGGAATAGGGTCCCCATTCTCTGGTCTAAAGTAGTGCTCTATATATGGAATAGGGTCCCATTCTCTGGTCTAAAGTAGTGCACTATATATGGGAATAGGGTCCCATTCTCTGGTCTAAAGTAGTGCTCTATATATGGAATAGGGTCCCATTCTCTGGTCTAAAGTAGTGCACTATATAGGGAATAAGGTGGCATTCTCTGGTCAAAAGTAGTGCTCTATATATGGAATAGGGTCCCATTCTCTGGTCTAAAGTAGTGCTCTATATATGGAATAGGGTCCCATTCTCTGGTCTAAAGTAGTGCTCTATATATGGAATAGGGTCCCATTCTCTGGTCTAAAGTAGTGCTCTATATATGGAATAGGGTCCCATTCTCTGGTCTAAAGTAGTGCACTATATATGGAATAGGGTCCCATTCTCTGGTCTAAAGTAGTACACTATATAGGGAATAGGGTCCCATTCTCTGGTCTAAAGTAGTGCACTGTGTAGGGAATAGGGTCCCATTTGGGACACAGACATAGGTGGTTTTCACCTTCTGTACAAATGTGGAACAACAACACATTAACTTTTTAGTCATTTAGCAGACGCTCTTATCCAGAGCGACTTACAGTTAGTGAATACATTTTTTTTTTTTTATACTGGCCCCCCGTGGGAATCGAACCCACAACCCAGGCGTTGCAAACGCCATGCTCTATCAACTGAGCTACATCCCTGCCGGCCATTCCCTCCCCTACCCTGGACGACGCTGGGCCAATTGGTCACGGCCGGCTGCGACAGAGCCTGGATTCGAACCAGGATCTCTAGTGGCACAGTTAGCACTGCGATGCAACTCAGGAGTATTGTGACAACAACACAATGTGACAACAACACAATGTGACAACAACAATGTGAGACTACAACACAATGTGACAACAACACAATGTGGGACAACAACACAATGTGACTACAACACAATGTGACAACAACACACTGTGACAACAACACAATGTGAGACTACAACACAATGAATCAACACAATGTGACAACAACACAATGTGACAACAACACAATGAGACAACAACACAATGTGAGACTACAACACAATGTGGGAAAACAACACACTGTGACAACAACACAATGTGAGACTACAACACAATGAGACAACAACACAATGAGACAACAACACAATGAGACAACAACACAATGTGAGACTACAACACAATGAGACAACAACACAATGAGACAACAACACAATGAGACAACAACACAATGAGACAACAACACAATGTGAGACTACAACACAATGTGACAACAACACAATGAGACAACAACACACTTTGACAACAACACAATGTGAGACAACAACACAATGAATCAACACAATGTGACTACAACACAATGTGACAACAACACAATGTGACAACAACACAATGAGACAACAACACACTGTGACAACAACACAATGTGGGACAACAACACAATGTGGGAGAACAACACACTGTGACAACAACACACTGTGACAACAACACAATGTGAGACTACAACACAATGAGACAACAACACAATGAGACAACAACACAATGAGACAACAACACAATGAGAGACTACAACACAATGAGACAACAACACAATGAGACTACAACACAATGAGACAACAAAACAATGAGACAACAACACAATGTGACAACAACACAATGTGAGACTACAACACAATGAGACAACAACACAATGAGACAACAACACAATGAGACAACAACACAATGTGTCAACAACACAATGTGAGACTACAACACAATGAGACAACAACACAATGAGACAACAACACAATGAGACAACAACACAATGAGACAACAACACAATGAGACAACAACACAATGTGTCAACAACACAATGTGAGACTACAACACAATGAGACAACAACACACTGTGACAACAACACAATGAGACAACAACCCTATACTTCAGTACAACACTCTAACTAACACCCATTGACATTACCTCATCCTCCTGTCCCTCTAGTCTAGTCCATTGGTGAGTCCTAATAGGATCTCCTTTCTCCTGAAGTGTGAACTTGTTCAATACTTCCTACAATATCTAAAAGCAGTATATTGGTGGAGGCAGATAGCCACGGGCTATTGGTTGGTGGAGGCAGATAGCCACGGGCTATTGGTTGGTGGAGGCAGATAGCCACGGGCTATTGGTTGGTGGAGGCAGATAGCCACGGGCTATTGGTTGATGGAGGCAGATAGCCACGGGCTATTGGGAGTTTACACCATATTTCTTATTCCAATCATTTCCTTACAAATCAGTGAAGGGAAGTGAACAAGTGCACACTTTGGGAGGAAGGAGAGAAAACCTGTTTGGCCTGAGGGGAAACATAACCAGTAGTTCACTTTCAGTCAGTCAACATATGTTATGACTATAACTACTGTTTCCTGAAGGAGGGAAACGAGATACAACATACTATGGGGAGTCGCACTCTCGCCACTTCGGTTGAAGGATCTAAAATCACGCCTGACAAGGCCAATGAAATCCGTGCCTCGCTGGAAGCCCCGCCTTCCACAGGTGATAAGCATGAGGAAGGATCTAAAATCACGCCTGACAAGGCCAATGAAATCCGTGCCTCGCTGGAAGCCCCGCCTTCCACAGGTGATAAGCATGAGGAAGGATCTAAAATCACGCCTGACAAGGCCAATGAAATCCGTGCCTCGCTGGAAGCCCCGCCTTCCACAGGTGATAAGCATGAGGAAGGATCTAAAATCACACCTGACGAGGCCAATGAAATCCGTGCCTCGCTGGAAGCCCCGCCTTCCACAGGTGATAAGCATGAGGAAGGATCTAAAATCACACCTGACGAGGCCAATGAAATCCGTGCCTCGCTGGAAGCCCCGCCTTGAGGCAGTTCTTCCACGCTTCACCTCGGTGTGAACAGGAACGATCCGCGCTACTAAAACAAACCATTGGAACACGAGACTGTCTTACGTTCCGCCAACTAAACTGTCCCTCAGTGGTAGAGCTCACCCCCTGGACTAAACTGTCCCTCAGTGGTAGAGCGTGCTCATCCCCTGGACTAAACTGTCCCTCAGTGGTAGAGCTCACCCCCTGGACTAAACTGTCCCTCAGTGGTAGAGCGTGCTCATCCCCTGGACTAAACTGTCCCTCAGTGGTAGAGCTCACCCCCTGGACTAAACTGCCCCTCAGTGGTAGAGCTCACCCCCTGGACTAAACTCTTCACCCCCTGGACTAAACTGTCCCTCAGTGGTAGAGCTCACCCCCTGGACTAAACTGCCCCTCAGTGTAGAGCTCACCCCCCTGGACTAAAACTGCCCCTCAGTGGTAGAGCTCACCCCCTGGACTAAACTGTCCCTCAGTGGTAGAGCTCACCCCCTGGACTAAACTGTCCCTCAGTGGTAGAGCTCACCCCCTGGACTAAACTGTCTTGTATGTCTCAGCTCGGTGCATCCTCTGGCATGCCCTCGCTCCAATCAGTTTGTGTGCAGGACTAGGGGATGGCTGGCACTGTTCAAATCAAAGTGTATTGGTTGAGGTACACAGATTTGCAGATGTTATCGCAGGTGTAGCAAAATGCTGATGTTTCTAGCTCCAACAGTGCAGTAATACCTAACAATACAAAACAATACCTAACAATACAAAACAATACAAAACAATACCTAACAATACCTAACAATACAAAACAATACAAAACAATACCTAACAATACAAAACAATACAAAACAATACAAAACAATACAAAACAATACCTAACAATACAAAACAATACCTAACAATACAAAACAATAACAAAAAATACAAAACAATACAAAACAATACCTAACAATACAAAACAATACAAAACAATACCTAACAACACAAAACAATACAAAACAATACCTAACAATACAAAACAATACAAAACAATACCTAACAATACCTAACAATACAAAACAATACAAAACAATACCTAACAATACAAAACAATACAAAACAATACCTAACAATACAAAACAATACAAAACAATACAAGCCAGTGGTGCTTGTCGCCAGCCCAGCCCGGCCTGTTCCTGCCCCTCGCACCAAGCCAGTGGTGCGCGTCGCCAGCCCGGTCCGGCCCGTTCCTGCTCCCCGCACTAAGCCAGTGGTGCGTGATCCCGGTACTGCCCGGCCCGTTCCTGTTCCTCGCACCAAGCCAGTGGTGCTCGTCGCCAGCCCGGCCCGACCTGTTCCTTATCCTCGCACCAAGCCAGTGGTGCGCGTCGCCAGCCCGGTCCGGCCTGTTCCTGCCCCTCGCACCAAGCCAGTGGTGCGCGTCGCCAGCCCGGTCCGGCCTGTTCCTGCTCTTCGCACCAAGACAGTGGTGCATGTGTCCAGTCCGGCACGGCCCGTGCCTGTTCAACCGGTGCCTGGTTCGGCACCGGACAGCTGCTTTACTCCGGAGCCAGAGCAGTCCGCTCCACCGGTGCCCAGTTCAGCTCCGGTCAGCTGCTCCACTCCGGAGCCAGAGCAATCCGCTCCACCGGTGCCTGATCCAGCTCCGGTCAGCGGCTCCACTCCGGAGCCAGAGCAGTCCGCTCCACCGGGGTCCAGTCCAGATCCGGTCTGTGGCTCCACTCCGGAGCCTGAGCAGTCCGCTCCACCGGTGCCCGGTCCAGCTCCGGTCAGCGGCTCCAATCCAGACCCAGACGTCAGCCCCTCTCCAGGTCCGGGGTCTCCCACACCAGGGTCCAGACAGGGCTTGGAGTATAGTGGGAGGAAGGAGAGGGGAAGCAACGCGCCGAGGTCCAGACCAGACCAGGGGCGCAACAGGGAGGCGAAGAGTGAGTGGTCGTCACGCCCTGAGCCGGATCCGCCTCCGAGGCGGAATGCCCACCCGGCCCCTACCCTGTTATGTTTATGTTGCGCGGTCGGAGTCCGCACCTTTGGAGGGGGGGGGGGTACTGTCACGCCCTGACTCAGGGGACGCTTATATGTTGAGTCAGGGCGTGTATATTCTATGTTGTGTAGTTCTATGTTTTATATCTAGTATGGGTATTTCTATGTTGGCCGGTGTGGTTCCCAATCAGAGGCAGCTGTCGCTCGTTGTCTCTGATTGGGGACCATACTTAGGCAGTCTATTGGCACTAGTGGGTTGTGGGATCTTGTTCCGTGTTAGGTATGTTGTTTGTGTACCTTGGACTTCACGTTTCGTTTCTTGTTTTGTCGTTGTGTTTAATAGTCAAATAAACATGTATGCATATTACGCTGCGCCTTGGTCTGACCCGTTCATCAACGATCGTGACAACAGCTCCATCAGAATGATGGATAAACCCCACCTATTTCTACAATTTCTGTTCTTAAAATCTGATTTTAAGCCTAACCCTAACCTTAACTACACTGCTGACTTTATGCCTAACCCTAACTTTAAATAAAAATGTTAAGATATAGCTTATTTTGACTTTGTGGCTGTGGTAACTAGTGACCACCTGCATGTTGTTGTTGTTGTTGTTGTTGTTGCTTTCCTCTTCGCCATCTTTGTTTTGGTCTCACATTGCTGAGTGCTCATTGGCTATTGGCAGTAGTCCTTGTCCAATCGCGTGTCAGACATGTCAGAAAATTATTGGGACATCCAACAGGGGTTTGGAGAAGGGAATAGCCATCGTCGGTGCCTCCTTGACCCGCTCAAACTACAGCAGCCTGGTCTCATAGACTAGACGTAACATAGTACCCGTACATCCGGGACACTGAATCTATGATATCTTTGGTATGGTTACATAAGACACAAGGTTACTTAAGGCAAAAAACGAAAGTAGGGTGGCTGGTCAGGGTGGATGGGTGGGAGTATAACACAAACGTCTAGCAACCCAAAAGTTGTTAGTTCAAATCTTGTCATGTTTAACTTTAGCTAGGAAAGCAACTTTTCTTCTACTTTTTACAGATTTACGTACAGAATAATACGAAATGCTCTTAGACCAGGTTGCACAGCCAGCCCAGCAGCCAGCCAGCCCAGCAGCCAGCCCAGCAGCCAGCCAGCCCAGCAGCCAGCCAGCCCAGCAGCCAGCCAGCCCAGCAGCCAGCCAGCACTATGGGAGTCCTGACATACTAATCCTAGCTGAGGTTCATAGGATTTCACCACTACCATGAAAATGTGTCTGGGACGGCAGAAAGAGTGTGGCAAATTCGTGGTGAAATTGTGTAGATTGGTAAGAGTAAGGTTAGGACTGGATCTGATGTAGCATGCTAGTGTATCAGCATTATCAGAGTAAGGTTAGGACTGGATCTGATGTAGCATGCTAGTGTATCAGCATTATCAGAGTAAGGTTAGGACTGGATCTGATGTAGCATGCTAGTGTATCAGCATTATCAGAGTAAGGTTAGGACTGGATCTGATGTAGCATGCTAGTGTATCAGCATTATCAGAGTAAGGTTAGGACTGGATCTGATGTAGCATGCTAGTGTATCAGCATTATCAGAGTAAGGTTAGGACTGGATCTGATGTAGCATGCTAGTGTATCAGCATTATCAGAGTAAGGTTAGGACTGGATCTGATGTAGCATGCTAGTGTATCAGCATTATCAGAGTAAGGTTAGGATCTGATGTAGCATGCTAGTGTATCAGCATTATCAGAGTAAGGTTAGGACTGGATCTGATGTAGCATGCTAGTGTATCAGCATTATCAGAGTAAGGTTAGGACTGGATCTGATGTAACATGCTAGTGTATCAGCATTATCAGAGTAAGGTTAGGACTGGATCTGATGTAGCATGCTAGTGTATCAGCATTATCAGAGTAAGGTTAGGACTGGATCTGATGTAGCATGCTAGTGTATCAGCATTATCAGAGTAAGGTTAGGATCTGATGTATCATGCTAGTGTATCAGCATTATCAGAGTAAGGTTAGGACTGGATCTGATGTAGCATGCTAGTGTATCAGCATTATCAGAGTAAGGTTAGGACTGGATCTGATGTAGCATGCTAGTGTATCAGCATTATCAGAGTAAGGTTAGGATCTGATGTAGCATGCTAGTGTATCAGCATTATCAGAGTAAGGTTAGGATCTGATGTAGCATGCTAGTGTATCAGCATTATCAGAGTAAGGTTAGGACTGGATCTGATGTAGCATGCTAGTGTATCAGCATTATCAGAGTAAGGTTAGGACTGGATCTGATGTAGCATGCTAGTGTATCAGCATTATCAGAGTAAGGTTAGGACTGGATCTTAATCAGAGGTGCGTTGTAGCACGCTTGACATTTAAAGGTAATTTCCGATTGAACCGACATCTGCAGTATTTACCGTGAGTGAGATCTCTGCAATCGTGGGAACGTTGCATTTAAAAAGGTGCATTATCGACAGGGTTGAGGAGCAACAGATTACATGTAATGGATAACAAAACAACTGTAACTGTAATCCGTTACATTACCAGCAAAAATATTGTAATATTACTAGGATTACTTTTATGTGTTTGCGCAAATTTGTGTTTTAAGCTTATCCCAAACCTTAACCCTTACCTTAACCATTGGGATTTAATGCCTAACCTTAAGATTTTGGAGTTAAGTTAATGTCTAAATTTAACCATAACCTTCAAAATGTGAAGTTTGGAACAACTTTGAAATTTGAGAAACATGGATGAACGTCTAATTCTGACATGAGACCGTGAGAGCTGGTAGGTAGCTACAGTTGTGATATATCTAGTGCATTTTTCAAGTGTATGTAATTATGTCCAATATGTATAATATCTGTCCGTTTCTGTATAGTTTCTGTATAGTTAGCGTTACAATCTAAATAATGGACATGTTTTTATCAAATTGTGAATCGTTGGAATTCTTTCACTGAATCCATAACTAGGGGCTCTAATCAATCCATATCACGGAAATTCAGGGCTAAAGCCCAATAGAAATTTAAAGGCACTGTTCCCGTGTTTGCGGAGACTGCATTCACAGGTAAAGGCTGTACACGTCGGCTCAATCGAAAATCACCTTGACATTTCTATTGCACAATCTCTAAAGCTTCAGTGATAACAGATTGAATGGAGCCCCTAGGATTCTGTTTTTTTTTACTTTTCCTGTGGTGTCTTTGGTTGATATAAATACTGTAATGTGATGAAACTCTAGCCTGGTTACCAGTCGGTTTGTGTGCTATCATTCCACCCCCCATGCCAACAATGTTTGGCATGACAAGGACTGGCAAGGAGTGGGATGCTAGCACAAACAGACTGGAATCCAGGCTACTGAAACTCAACAGTCACAGTAAATGGACAACCTTTAATCAGGTAAATACTTTGCAACGTTTCTGGTCTTATTAACATCTTGAGCTGGGCAGCATATTGCATAAATTAAATCCCTCCCGGGTTTTCAAATTAGTGTTTTATAAAAAGTGATGAATTTACTGTGACACAGATTTCCATCCAACCTTTTTAATGCGAGTAAAGTAATAAAATAAATAAAATGTCATGACAGGCCTGATGGAAACAGCAAATTTGTCTGTAAACTTTCCAAATGTCGACAAAAGAAAATGTGCTAGAAAAGCTGGGATCTTTTTGTGTCTGTGAAATTAATTATGTGAGAAATGGCGGTGTAAATGCCTTTATGTGCAAATATTGATATAAAAACCATCATATTGAAGTAAACTTGGAGTCAGGAGATGATATGTTGTGTGGTCCTCTTCCCCTTCCTTTTTTCCTCTTCCCACTGTGACTCGGGAAAGATGGCAGTTTATTAGGCTACAGATTAAATAAAATATGAAGAACTTCACAGGGTGGTGAAATTGATGCTAATTTCCAATAAATATCAAGGGTCTTATTTTGGTGACATGATGGCTTGCTGTTTGACAAATAAAAATAATCTCACTCTTTTGTCCAGAATAATATCATCATGTAGGTAGTTTACCCCCACTGTATCTGTATCGAAACACAGAATAATATCATCATGTATGTAGTTTACCCCCACTGTATCTGTATCGAAACACAGAATAATATCATCATGTAGGTAGTTTACCCCCACTGTATCTGCATCGAAACACAGAATAATATCATCATGTAGGTAGTTTACCCCCCACTGTATCTGTATCGAAACACAGAATAATATCATCATGTAGGTAGTTTACCCCCACTGTATCTGTATCGAAACACAGAATAATATCATCATGTAGGTAGTTTACCCCCACTGTATCTGTATCGAAACACAGAATAATATCATCATGTAGGTAGTTTACCCCCACTGTATCTGCATCGAAACACAGAATAATATCATCATGTAGGTAGTTTACCCCCACTGTATCTGTATCGAAACACAGAATAATATCATCATGTAGGTAGTTTACCCCCACTGTATCTGTATCGAAACACAGAATAATATCATCATGTAGGTAGTTTACCCCCACTGTATCTGCATCGAAACACAGAATAATATCATCATGTAGGTAGTTTACCCCCACTGTATCTGCATCGAAACACAGAATAATATCATCATGTAGGTAGTTTACCCCCACTGTATCTGTATCGAAACACAGAATAATATCATCATGTAGGTAGTTTACCCCCACTGTATCTGCATCGAAACACAGAATAATATCATCATGTAGGTAGTTTACCCCCACTGTATCTGTATCGAAACACAGAATAATATCATCATGTAGGTAGTTTACCCCCACTGTATCTGCATCGAAACACAGAATAATATCATCATGTAGGTAGTTTACCCCCACTGTATCTGCATCGAAACACAGAATAATATCATCATGTAGGTAGTTTACCCCCACTGTATCTGTATCGAAACACAGAATAATATCATCATGTAGGTAGTTTACCCCCACTGTATCTGCATCGAAACACAGAATAATATCATCATGTAGGTAGTTTACCCACACTGTATCTGCATCGAAACACAGAATAATATCATCATGTAGGTAGTTTACCCCCACTGTATCTGCATCGAAAACACAGAATAATATCATCATGTAGGTAGTTTACCCCCACTGTATCTGCATCGAAACACAGAATAATATCATCATGTAGGTAGTTTACCCCCACTGTATCTGTATCGAAACACAGAATAATATCATCATGTAGGTAGTTTACCCCCACTGTATCTGTATCGAAACACAGAATAATATCATCATGTAGGTAGTTTACCCCCACTGTATCTGCATCGAAACACAGAATAATATCATCATGTAGGTAGTTTACCCCCACTGTATCTGCATCGAAACACAGAATAATATCATCATGTAGGTAGTTTACCCCCACTGTATCTGTATCGAAACACAGAATAATATCATCATGTAGGTAGTTTACCCCCACTGTATCTGCATCGAAACACAGAATAATATCATCATGTAGGTAGTTTACCCCCACTGTATCTGTATCGAAACACAGAATAATATCATCATGTAGGTAGTTTACCCCCACTGTATCTGCATCGAAACACATCTCTGGTGGGAAAATGTGCATATTGTTGTTATGCGGATTCTTAGAATGTTCACATGAAAATCTGTCGCCAGTTGGATGGAAACCTAGCTCTTGATTTGAATAGAAGCTGTCATAATGTCTTACATTCTGTTTTCTCTTAATGTGTAACATCATTCCCCCTGAGACCTGATTTAAATCAACCGCTTTTTATTTTCCTATCTATGTCTACTGCTGCGTTCACGTGCTAGTCGGAACATGGAAACAGAACATTTAGACTTGCTAACTGGTTGAACATGGCACGTGAATAACTACAACCAGTTAGCAAGTTGGATATTTTCAGAGAATGAAAAGACATGAAGGACACTTGGCAGGTCAATACTCTTTCATTCAGAATGAAAAGACATGAAGGACACTTGGCAGGTCAATACTCGTTCATTTAGAATGAAAAGACATGAAGGACACTTGGCAGGTCAATACAGTGTTTTGTTACAAGCTGTGTCTGAAATAGCACCCTAATCTCTCTCTATATATATACGGATTAGGGTGCCATTTTGGACACAACAATTGTCTTTTTAATCCATAAAACACCAACTACATCCAATGTTGTGCACTATCTGAAATACATTTATGATAGATGATTACATCTGAATAAAAAAAATGTTGCCTCCCGGTATTTTGTTGTTAGAATTCTGTTCTGTCTGTATGTAATTTAAATATTATTATTATTATTATTATTATTATTATTATTATTATTATTATTATTATTTAAATGTACCTAGAATTCAGTGCCTTGCAACAGTATTCATCCCCCTTGGTGTTTTTCCTATTTTGTTGCATTACAACCTGTAATTTAAATGGATTTTTATTTGGATTTCATGTAATGGACATACACAAAATAGTCCAAATTGGTGAAGTGAAATGAAAAAAATAACTTGTTTCAAAAAATGCTAAAAAATAAATAACGGAAAAGTGGTGCGTGCATATGTATTCACCCCCTTTGCTATGAAGCCCCTAAATAAGATCTGGTGCAACCAATTACCTTCAGAAGTCACATAATTAGTTAAATAAAGTCCACCTGTGTGCAATCTAAGTGTCACATGATCTGTCACATGATCTCAGTATATATACACCTGTTCTGAAAGGCCCCAGAGTCTGCAACACCACTAAGCAAGGGGCACCACCAAGCAAGCGGCACCATGAAGACCAAGGAGCTCTCCAAACAGGTCAGGGACAAAGTTGTGGAGAAGTACAGATCAGGGTTGGGTTATAAAAACATATCAGAAACTTTGAACATCCCACGGAGCACCATTAAATCCATTATAAAAAAATGGAAAGAATATGGCACCACAACAAACCTGCCAAGAGAGGGCCGCCCACCAAAACTCACGGACCAGGCAAGGAGGGCATTAATCAGAGAGGCAACAAAGAGACCAAAGATAACTCCTATTCTCGCTATACACCAAGTCACTTGGCTCTGTCATATCCTCACATGGCCTCTCCTATCATTGCTACGCTGACGACACACAACTTATCTTCTCCTTTCCCCCTTCTGATAACCAGGTGGCGAATCGCATCTCTGCATGTCTGGCAGACATATCAGTATGGATGACGGATCACCACCTCAAGCTGAACCTTGGCAAGACGGAGCTGCTCTTCCTCCCGGGGAAGGACTGCCCGTTCCATGATCTCGCCATCACGGTTGACAACTCCGTTGTGTCCTCCTCCCAAAGTGCGAAGAGCCTTGGCGTGACCCTGGACAACACCCTGTCGTTCTCCGCTAACATCAAGGCGGTGACCCGATCCTGTAGGTTCATGCTCTACAACATTCGGAGAGTACGACCCTGCCTTACACAGGAAGCGGCACAGGTCCTAATCCAGGCACTTGTCATCTCCCGTCTGGATTACTGCAACTCGCTGTTGGCTGGGCTCCCTGCCTGTGCCATTAAACCCCTACAACTCATCCAGAATGCCGCAGCCCGTCTGGTGTTCAACCTTCCCAAGTTCTCTCACATCACCCCGCTCCTCCGCACACTCCACTGGCTTCCAGTTGAAGCTCGCATCTGCTACAAGACCATGGTGCTTGCCTACGGAGCTGTGAGGGGAACGGCACCTCCGTACCTTCAGGCTCTGATCAGTCCCTACACCCAAACGAGGGCACTGCGTTCATCCACCTCTGGCCTGCTGGCTCCCCTACCTCTGCGGAAGCATAGTTCCCGCTCAGTCCAGTCAAAACTGTTCGCTGCTCTGGCACCCCAATGGTGGAACAAGCTCCCTCACGACGCCAGGACAGCGGAGTCACTCACCACCTTCCGGAGACATTTGAAACCCCACCTCTTTAAGGAATACCTGGGATAGGATAAAGTAATCCTTCTACCCCCCCCCCCCCTTTACTCCAACCCCCCCCCCCCCCCCCCCCCTCCCCCCCCCCCCCCCCCCAAAAAAAAGCTGCAAAGCTCCACCGCGGAGATTGGAGTATCTGTCCATAGGATCACTTTAAGCCGTACACTCCACAGAGCTGGGCTTTACAGAAGAGTGGCCAGAAAAAAAGCCATTGCTAAAGAAATAAATAAGCAAACACATTTGGTGTTCACCAAAAGCCATGTGGGAGACTCCCCAAACATATGGAAGAAGGTACTCTGGTCAGATGAGACTCAAATTGAGCTTTTTGGCCATCAAGGAAAACGCTATGTCTGGCGCAAACCCAACACCTTTCATCACCCTGAGAACACCATCCCATGGTGGCGGCAGCATCATACTGTGGGGATGTTTTTCCATCGGCAGGGACTGGGAAACTGGTCAGAATTGAAGGAATGATGGATGGCGCTAAATACAGGGAAATTCTTGAGGGAAACCTGTTTCAGTCTTCCAGAGATTTGGGACTGGGACAGAGGTTCACCTTCCAGCAGGACAATGACCCTAAGCATACTGCTAAAGCAACAATCGAGTGGTTTAAGGGGAAATATTTAAATGTCTTAGAATGGCCTAGTCAAAGCCCAGACCTCAATCCAATTGAGAATCTGTGGTATGACTTAAAGATTGCTGTACACCAGCGGAACCCATCCAACTTGAAGGAGCTATATCAGTTTTGCCTTGAAGAATGGGCAAAAATCCCAGGGGCTACAGTTGAAGTCGGAAGTTTACATACACCTTAGCCAAATACATTTAAACTCAATTTTCTATAGGATTGAGGTCAGGGATTTGTGATGGCCACTCCAATACCTTGACTTTGTTGTCCTTAAGCCATTTTGCCACAACTTTGGAAGTATGCTTGGGGTCATTGGAAGACCCATTTGCGACCAAGCTTTAACGTCCTGACTGATGTCTTGAGATGTTGCTTCAATATATCCACATAATTTTCCTTCCTCATGATGCCATCTATTTTGTGAAGTGCACCAGTCCCTCCTGCAGCAAAGCACCCCCACAGCATGATGTTGCCACCCCGTCAATCACGATTGGGATGGTGTTCTTCGGCTTGCAAGCCTTCCCCTTTTTCCTCCAAACATAACGATGGTCATTATGGCCAAACAGTTCTATTTTTGTTTAATCAAACCAGAGGACATTTCTCAAAAAATTACGATCTTTGTCCCCATGTGCAGTTGCAAACTGTAGTCTACCTTTTTTATGGCAGTTTTGGAGCAGTGGCTTCTTCCTTGCTGAGCGGCCTTTCAGGTTATGTCGATATAGGACTCGTTTTACTGTGGATATAGATCATTTTGTACCTGTTTCATCCAACATCTTCACAAGGTCCTTTGCTGTTGTTCTGGGATTGATTTGCACTTTTCGCAACAAAGTACGTTCATCTCTAGGAGACAGAACGCTTCTCCTTCCTGAGCGGTATGACGGCTTCGTGGTCCCATGGTGTTTATACTTGCGTACTATTGTTTGTACAGATGAACGTGGTACCTTCAGGCGTTTGTAAATTGCTCCCAAGGATGAACCCGACTTGTGGGTGAATAGTTATGCATGCTCAAGTTTTCTGTTTTTTTTGTCTTATTTCTTGTTTGTTTCACAATAAAAAATATTTTGCATCTTCAAAGTGGTAGGTATGTTGTGTAAATCAAATGATACAAACCCCTAAAAAAATCAATTTTAATTCCTGATCAAGGTTCTCCTCCCCCTCCCTCTCTATCTGACCAAGGTTCTCCACCTCCTCTCTCTCTATCTGATCAAGGTTCTCCTCCTCTATCTCCATCTGATCAAGGTTCTCCTCCTCCGTCCTTCTCTATCTGATCAAGGTTCTCCTCCTCTCCCTTTATCTGATCAAGGTTCTCTTCCTCTATCTCTGTCTGATCAAGGTTCTCTTTCTCTCTATATATCTGATCAAGGTTCTCCTCTATCTCTATCTGATCAAGGTTCTCTTTCTCTATCTGATCATGGATCTCCTACTCCTCTCTCTCTATCTGATCAAGGTTCTCCTCCTCTCTCTATCTGATCAAGGTTATCCTCCTCCTCTCTCTCTCTCTGACCAAGGTTCTCCTCATCCTCTCTCTCTATCTGATCGAGGTCCTCCTCCTCTCCCTCTATCTGATCGAGGTCCTCCTCCTCTCTCTATCTGATCGAGGTCCTCCTCCTCTCTCTATCTGATCGAGGTCCTCCTCCTCTCTCTATCTGATCAAGGTTCTCCTCCTCTCTCTCTATCTGATCGAGGTCCTCCTCCTCTCTCTATCTGATCGAGGTCCTCCTCCTCTCTCTATCTGATCAAGGTTCTCCTCCTCCTCTCTCTATCTGATCAAGGTTCTCCTCCTCTCTCTCTATCTGATCAAGGTTCTCCTCCTCCTCTCTCTATCTGATCAAGGTTCTCCTCCTCTCTCTCTATCTGATCGAGGTCCTCCTCCTCTCTCTATCTGATCAAGGTTCTCCTCCTCCTCTCTCTCTAGCTGATCAAGGTTATCCTCCTCCTCTCTCTCTATCTGATCAAGGTTCTCCTCCTCTCCCTTTATCTGATCAAGGTTCTCCTCCCCTCTCTCTATCTGATCAAGGTTCTCCTCCTCTCCCTTTATCTGATCAAGGTTCTCCTCCCCTCTCTCTATCTGATCAAGGTTCTCCTCCTCTCCCTTTATTTAATCAAGGTTCTCCTCCCCTCTCTCTCTCTGACCAAGGTTCTCCTCATCCTCTCTCTCTATCTGATCGAGGTTGTCCTCCTCTCTCTCTATCTGATCGAGGTCCTCCTCCTCTCTCTCTATCTGATCGAGGTTGTCCTCCTCTCCCTCTATCTGATCGAGGTTGTCCTCCTCTCTCTCTATCTGATCGAGGTTGTCCTCCTCTCTCTCTCTATCTGATCGAGGTTGTCCTCCTCTCTCTCTATCTGATCGAGGTTGTCCTCCTCCTCTCTCTATCTTATCGAGGTTGTCCTCCTCTCTCTCTAGCTGATCGAGGTTGTCCTCCTCTCTCTCTATCTGATCGAGGTTGTCCTCCTCTCTCTCTCTATCTGATCGAGGTTGTCCTCCTCTCTCTCTATCTGATCGAGGTTGTCCTCCTCTCTCTCTATCTGATCGAGGTTGTCCTCCTCTCTCTCTATCTGATCGAGGTTGTCCTCCTCTCTCTCTATCTGATCGAGGTTGTCCTCCTCTCTCTCTCTATCTGATCGAGGTTGTCCTCCTCTCTCTCTCTATCTGATCGAGGTTGTCCTCCCCTCTCTATCTGATCGAGGTTGTCCTCCTCTCTCTCTATCTGATCGAGGTTGTCCTCCCCTCTCTCTATCTGATCGAGGTTGTCCTCCCCTCTCTCTATCTGATCGAGGTCCTCCTCCTCTCTCTCTATCTGATCGAGGTCCTCCTCCTCTCCCTCTATCTGATCGAGGTCCTCCTCCTCTCTCTATCTGATCAAGGTCCTCCTCCTCTCTCTCTATCTGATCGAGGTCCTCCTCCTCTCTCTATCTGATCAAGGTCCTCCTCCTCTCTCTCTATCTGATCAAGGTTCTCCTCCTCTCTCTCCATCTGATCAAGGTTCTCTTTCTCTCTCTCTATCTGATCAAGGTTCTCCTCCTCTCTCTATCTGATCAAGGTTCTCCTCCTCTCTCTATCTGATCAAGGTCCTCCTCCTCTCTCTATCTGATCGAGGTTGTCCTCCTCTCTCTCTATCTGATCGAGGTTGTCCTCCTCTCTCTCTATCTGATCGAGGTTGTCCTCCTCTCTCTCTATCTGATCGAGGTAACTGACTGATTTTCGACCCGAGGGAGAAATCCTATTGCTGCTTATCACACACTGGGAAGCCTTTATTAATACCCTGTTTACACTGTTGTTGTTGTTGTTGTTGTTGTTTACAGTGTTTCTTCTTACAGAGCTAACTGCCATAACCTTGATGTGATTGAAGTTCCTTACATCAGACATCCTCCATTGGCCTGGTAGTTCCTGACTGGCTCCAATGGCACCCTATTCCCTATATAGTGAACTTCTTTTAACCAGGGCGCTGGGCACTTTATAGGGAATAGGGTGCCATTGGAGACACAGCCCTTATCTTCCAACAGCCTTCTTTACTCACCATCAATCACATTTCTGTGATGTCCTGAGGTGACTGCTGCTAGATTAGCTGGTGTATTGTTTTATTAATGTATTCCTGTTCTAATTTCATTCTAATGAGGGACAGACAGACAGACAGACAGACAGACAGACAGACAGACAGACAGACAGACAGACAGACAGACAGACAGACAGACAGACAGACAGACAGACAGACAGACAGACAGACAGACAGACAGACAGACAGACAGGCCTCTGAGTGATGGAATGCAGCAGTTGATTGCGGGGCCTGTCTAACACATTATGGGACGATGACATCCTCTGTCACAATCTGTCAAAGCTTGGGCACAGGCACATGCATCCACTTCTCTCTCTCTCTCCCTCTATCATATTCTGATTGGCCTATATGAATCAGAAAAAGAGCTGTCCCAAAACCCAACCGAGCGGGGAGAGAAAGGGGGAGAGGAAAAGGGGGGAGGGAAAGGAGGGGGAGGGAAAGGGGGAGAGAAAGGGGGAGGGAAAGGGGGGAAAGGGGGAGAGAAGGGGGAAAGGAGGGGGAGAAATAGGGGGAGAGAAGGGGGAGGAAACGGGGGAGAAAAAAGGGAGGAAAGGGGGAGGGAAAGGGGGCGAGAAAGGGGGAGGGAAAGGGGAGGGAAATGGAGAGAGAACGGGGGAGTGTAGGGGGAGAGAAAGGGGGAGGGAAAGATGGAGAGAGGGGGGAGAGAAAGGGGGAGGGACTGGGGAGCAAAATGGGGAGAGAAGGGGGAGAGAAAGGGGGAGGGAAAGGGGAATGGAAAGGGGGAGGGAAAGGGGGAGAGAAAGGGCTGCTTGTCTCCTCTCAGACAGACAGGCTGATAACAGAGAGGCAGGCTGGGAGGCTGAGAGCTGCTTGTCTCCTCACAGACAGACAGGCTGATAACAGAGAGACATGATGGGAGGCTGAGAGCTGCTTGTCTCCTCACAGACAGACAGGCTTGATAACCAGAGAGGACATGATGGGAGGCTGAGAGCTGCTGTCTCCTCACAGACAGACAGGCTGATAACAGAGAGACATGATGGGAGGCTGAGAGCTGCTTGTCTCCTCACAGACAGACAGGCTGATAACAGAGAGACATGATGGGAGGCTGAGAGCTGCTTGTCTCCTCACAGACAGACAGGCTGATAACAGAGAGGCAGGCTGGGAGGCTGAGAGCTGCTTGTCTCCTCACAGACAGACAGGCTGACAACAGAGAGGCAGGCTGGGAGGCTGAGAGCTGCTTGTCTCCTCACAGACAGACAGGCTGATAACAGAGAGGCAGGCTGGGAGGCTGAGAGCTGCTTGTCTCCTCACAGACAGACAGGCTGATAACAGAGAGGCAGGCTGGGAGGCTGAGAGCTGCTTGTCTCCTCACAGACAGACAGGCTGATAACAGAGAGGCAGGCTGGGAGGCTGAGAGCTGCTTGTCTCCTCTCAGACAAACAGGCTGATAACAGAGAGGCAGGCTGGGAGGCTGAGAGCTGCTTGTCTCCTCACAGACAGACAGGCTGATAACAGAGAGGCAGGCTGGGAGGCTGAGAGCTGCTTGTCTCCTCTCAGACAGACAGGCTGATAACAGAGAGGCAGGCTGATAACAGAGAGGCATGCTGGGAGGCTGAGAGCTGCAATGAGAGACAGACAACACAGTTGAGCAAGGTGCTGGTAGGGTCGTCCACGGCCATGGATGGAGCATCTAAGTCCCCGGTGGACTGTCGGCGTTTAGCAGTGAAAACTCCTTTATATCTGCTGGGGACTCGGGTGCTATTAACTGTATAATATGCGACATGTTCGTAGTTGTCACGGGGAAAGGTCAGATGGATACCTTCATTTGTGAAACATTTATTGAACTTGATGCAGCTAAAGAAAGGATTATTATTCTTCATGAAGAAATATAAAATTTGACCAAGCGCCTTGAACTGAATAAGGATTCCATGAGACTATCGGAATCTTTAAACACTTCCTATCAAAACATCCAAGAGGATCACAATGGACCTTCCTGGACTATGATCATTTTCTGACACTGCACCCCTATACTAACTTGAACCAGAAAATGGCTGCTCATTGTTCGACTCCAGGTGAGCTTAAATGGATGCGCGTCGAAACCAGAAAGAAGGAGAAGAATCGTTCTCGGCGTGCCTGCCTTCTTCCCCCTCGTCCGGATTTAAGACTTTCAAATCGCTTTGAGCCCCTGTACCAGCTGTCTTCTGCCGGGGACTTGGTTGTTCCCTCCATGGTTGTGGATGTCCCTCCAGCTACCTCTCCCTGTCCTAGTCAATCAGCTGCCTGGGCACAGCCTGGACCACCGCGGCCTCCCTCCGCTGGGCCGTGCTCTCTGGATCAGAGCTCTGTCCCTTTGGCTGTTGTGGCCTGCACGCAGCCGGCGTCTCAGCAGCCCTCTTCTCAGGTGAGTTCTGTGGCTCTGGCCTCGCAATCAGCTTTGAGACACGGCAGAGGTCGGATCATTCCGGCGATTGTGATAGGGAGTTCAATGGTGAGGCATATATCTGTACCTGGGGCAAAAGTTCAGGATATCACCAGGTTACTTCCTGAGGCTGTGAGTCTGTCACTGGGGGCTGTTACTGTCATGGTTCAAGTGGGATCAAATTATATTATGAAGGGCAGCTCAGAACAGCTGAAGATGGATTTTAAAGAACTAATTGGGTCACTACTTGACACCAACAAACACCCCATAATATCTGTCCCTCTGCCCTCCCTAAATCGTGGCATTGAACGGTTCAGCAGACTTTTAGCCCTCCATAACTGGCTACGAGACTATTGCAGCTCTGTGGGTGAAACATTTATTGACAATTTTGTTACCTTCTGGAAACAAAGCTTGTATCATAAGGAGGATGGGATCCACCCAAATCATTTGGGATCCTGGATCCTTTCACAGCATTATAAGGCTGCGTTGAGACAATGACTTATCAATGTACCAAGCCCAGCTCATTTAATCCCTACCATTGTGTCGCTGAGTTGTCATAATGCTTCTGCAAATGTACATTATCCCAGGGGCGTTGGAAGACACAATATAAGTAACCTAATTGATGTCCCTCTAACTGCCCTGAATGCCTCTGCTGATCCTACAGCTATTGTATGCAGTAATCATATGCCTATGAACCAGGTTTATTCTGTTAGCACTGAGCCGGTGTGCCTGAGGAGGAAGCTCACCCTGCACTAACATAAAGAACATGAGCACATCTACTGCTGCTAAGCTTCCCAGTAAAGCAAGAAAAACAATCAAGCATCACATAAAATTGTTAAAAATAGCCCATGTTAACATATGTAGCTTAAGAAACAAGGTTAATGAAATCAATAATTTGCTAGTAACAGATTATATTCATATTCTGACAATCTCTGAAACTCACGTAGATAATACCTTTGATGATACAGTGGTAGCAATTCATGGTTATAAGATCTACAGAAAATACAGAAATGCCAAAGGTGGAGGTGTGGCTGTTTATATTCAGAACCATATTCCTGTAAAGCTTAATCTCATGTTAAATACTGTTGAAGTAATATGGCTACAGGTTCATCTGCCTCACCTAAAGCCCATTTTGGTGGGAAGCTGCTATAGACCACCAAGTGCGAACAGTCAGTATCTGGATAACATGTGTGAAATGCTTGATAATGTATGTGATATCAGTAGAGAGGTATATTTTCTGGGTGATTTAAATATTGACTGGCTTTCATCAGGCTGCCCACTCAAGAGAAAGCTTCAAACTATAACTTATGCCGGCAACCTGGTTCAGGTTATCAGTCAACCTACCAGGGTAGTTACAAACAGCACAGGAATGAAATCATCAACATGTATTGATCACATCTTTACTAATGCTGCAGAAATTTGTTTGAAAGCAGTTTCCAAATCCATCGGATGTAAGGATCACAATATAGTAGCCATATCTAGGAAAACCAAAGTTCCAAAGGCTGGGCCTAATATAGTGTATAAGAGGTCATACAATACGTTTCGTAGTGATTCCTATGTTGTTGATGTGAAGAATATTTGTTGGTCCGTGGTGTGTAATGAAGAGTAACCAGATGCTGTACTTGACACATTTATGAAATTGCTAATTCCAGTTACTAATAAGCATGCACCCATTAAGAAAATGAAACGGTTAAATCCCCGTAGATTGATGAGGAATTAAAAAATTGTATGGTTGAGAGGGATGAGGCAAAAGGTATGGCAAATAAGTCTGGCTGTACAACCGATTGGCAAACGTATTGCAAATTGAGAAATCATGTGACTAAACTGAATAAAAAGAATAAGAAACTACAATATGTAATTAGGGCAAAAAGGCAAACTCAGCTCCATCGTTCATTGAATCAGATAGCTCATTCATCACAAAACCCACTGATATTGCCAACTACTTTCATGATTTTTTTCATTGGCAAAATTAGCAAACTTAGGCATGAAATGACATCAACAAACGCTGACACATCCAAGTACACTACCGGCCAAAAGTTTGTAGAATACATTGTAGAATAACAGACACACCTACTCATCAAGGGTTTTTCTTTATTTTACATTGTAGAATAATAGTGCAGACATCAAAACTATGAAATAACACATATGGAATCATGTAGTAACCAAAAAAAGTGTTAAACAAATCAAATTATATTTGAGATTTGAGATTCTACAAAGTAGCCACCCTTTGCCATGGTGACAGGTTTGCACACTCTTGGCATTCTCTCAACCAGCTTCATGAGGTAGTCACCTGGAATGCATTTCAATTAACAGGTGTTCCTTCTTAAACAGGTGTTCCTTCTTAACGCGTTTGAGCCAATCAGTTGTGTTGTGACAAGGTAGGGGGTTATACAGAAGATAGCCCTATTTGGTAAAAGACCAAGTCCATATTATGGCAAGAACAGCTCAAATAAGCAAAGAGAAACGACAATCCATCATTACTTTAAGACATGAAGGTCAGTCAATGCGGAACATTTCAAGAACTTTGAAAGTTTCTTCAAGTGCAGTCGCAAAAACCATCAAGTGCTATGATGAAACTGGCTCTCATGAGGACCGCCACAGGAATAGAAGACTCAGAGTTACCTCTGCTGCAGAGGATAAGTTCATTAGAGTTACCAGCCTCAGAAATTGCAGACCAAATACATGCTTCACAGAGTTCAAGTAACAAACATATCTCAACATCAACTGTTCAGAGGAGATGGTGTGAATCAGGCCTTCATGGTCGAAATGCTGCAAAGAAACCACTACTAAAGGACACCAATAAGAAGAAGAGGCTTCCTGACACCAGGAGTCCAAATTGGAGATTTTTGGTTCCAACCGCTGTGTCTTTGTGAGACGCGGTGTGGGTGAACAGATCATCTCCGCATGCATTTCCCACCGTAAAGCATGGAGGAGGAGGTGTTATGGTGTGGGGGTGCTTTGCTGGTGACACTGTCTGTGATTTATTTAGAATTCAAGGCACACTTAACCAGCATGGCTACCACAGCATTCTGCAGTGATACGCCATCCCATCTGGTTTGGGCTTAGTGGGACTATCATTTGTTTTTCAACAGGACAATGACCCAACATACCTCCAGGCTGTGTAAGGGCTATTTGACCAAGAAGGAGAGTGATGGAGTGCTGCATCAGATGACCTGGCCTCCACAATCCACCGACCTCAACCAAATTGAGATGGTTTGGGATGAGTCGGACCACAGAGTGAAGGAAAAGCAGCCAACAAGTGCTCAGCATATGTGGGAACTCCTTCAAGACTGTTGGAAAAGCATTCCAGGTGAAGCTGGTTGAGAGAATGCCAAGAATGTGCAAAGCTGTCATCAAGGCAAAGGGTGGCTATTTGAAGAATCTCAAATATAAAATATATTTTGATTTGTTTAACACTTTTTTGGTTACTACATGATTCCATATGTGGTATTTCCTAGTTTTGATGTCTTCACTATTATTCTACAATGTAGAAAATAGTAAAACTAAAGAAAAACCCTGGAATGAGTAGGTGTTCTAAAACTTTTGACTGGCGCCGACGAAGATGACGGCCTCGCGACTAGCTCTTAGGAAACTTTGCAGTATTTTGTTTTTTTATGTATTATTTTTTACATTATTAGCTCTGAAAGTGTTTTGCATCATTACATACAGCCGGGAAAAACTATTGGATATCAGAGCAGCGGTAACTCACCAGCATTACGACCAGGAATACGACTTTCCCGAAGCAGATCCTTTGTTTGCTCTCCCCTGGGCAACTGAACTGATTCTAGCGGCTGACCCAAAACATTGCCGGCGGAGGAGAGGCACTCGGAGCGGCCTGATGGTTCGACTTAGGAGGTGCGCACACCACCCACCGCTTCCAAGTATCCTACTTGCTAATGTTCAATCTTTGGTTAACAAAGTCGACGAACTACGGGCAAGGATTTCTTTCCAGAGAGACATCAAGGCCTGTAACATTGTCTGTTTCAAGGGAAAACATGGCTCTCTTGGGATATTCTGTCGAAATCGGTCCAGCCAGATGGGTTCTCAGTTCATCGCGCAGACAGGAATAAATATCTCTCCGGGAAGCAGAAGGGTGGAGGTGTGTGTTTCATGATTAACGACTCATGGTGTAATTGTAGTATCATACAGGAACTCGAGTCCTTCTGTTCACCCAACCTAGAATATCTCACAATCAAATGCCGACTGTATTATCTCCCAAGAGAATTTTCTTCGGTTATAGTCATGGCCGTGTATATCCCCCCTCAAGCCGATACCACGACGGCCCTCAAAGAACTTCACTGGACTTTATGCAGACTGGAAACCACATATCCTGAGGCTGCATTTATTGTAGCCGGGGATTTTAACAAAGCAAATTTGAGGACTAGGCTTCCAAAGTTCTATCAACATATCGACTGTTGTACTCACGCTGCTAAAATCCTCTACCATTGCTATTCAAACTTCCAGGATGGTTATAAGGCCCCCCCCCCCCCCCCCCCCCCCCCCGCCCTCCTTTCGGCAAATCTGACCACGACTCCATTTTGCTTCTCCCTTCCTATAGGCAGAAACTCAAACAGGAAGTACCCGTGCTAAGGACTATTCAACGCTGGTCTGACCAATTGGAATCCACGCTTCAAGATTGTTTTGATCACGTGGACTGGGATATGTTCCGGGTAGCTTCCGAAAATAACTTAGACGAATACACTGAAACAGTGACTGAGTTTATCAGGAAGTGTATAGGTGATGTTGTGCCCACTGTGACTATTAAAACCTACCCTAATCAAAAACCGTGGATAGACGGCAGCATTCGCGCAAATCTAAAAGCGCGAACCACTGCATTCAACCATGGCAAGGTGACTGGGAATATGGCAGAATACAAACAGTGTAGCTACTCACTCCGCAAGGCAATTGAACTGGCAAAACATCAGTATAGAGACAAAGTAGAGTCGCAATTCAACGGCTCAGACACGAGACGTATGTGGCAGGGTCTACAGACAATCACGGACTACAAAAAGAAAACCAGCCACGTCGCGCTTCCAGACAAGCTAAACACCTTCTTCGCCCGCTTTGAGGATAACACAGTGCCACTGACAAGGCCCACTACCAAGGACTGTGGCCTCTCCTTCTCCATGACCGACGTGATTAAGACATTTAAGCATGTTACCCCCCGCAAGGCTGCCGGGCCAGACGGCATCCCTAGCCGCGTCCTCAGAGAATGCGCAGACATTTTTACATTTTAGTCATTTAACAGACGCTCTTATCCAGAGTGACTTACAGTTAGTGAGTGCATACATTTTCATACTGGCCCCCCGTGGGAATCAAACCCAAAACCCTGGCGTTGCAAGCGCCATGCTCTACCAACTGAGCTACACAGGGCTGGTGTGTTTATGGACATATTCAATCTCTCCCTTTCCCAGTCTGTTGTTCCCACATGCTTCAAGATGACCACCATTGTTCCTGTACCCAAGAAAGCAAAGGTAACTGAACTAAATGACTATCGCCCTGTAGCACTCACCTCTGTCATCATGAAGTGCTTTGAGAGACTAGTCAAGGATCATATCACCTCTACCTTACCTGTCACCCTTGACCCACTTCAATTTGCTTACTGCCCCAATAGATCCACAGACGATGCAATCGCCATCACACTGCACACCGCCTACAGGGAGGAGGTGAGGGCTCTGGGAGTGTGGTGCCAGGAAAATCAACAAAACAAAGGAGATGATCGTGGACTTCAGGAAACAGCAGAGGGTGCACCCCTCTATCCACATCGACGGGACCGCAGTGGAGAAGGTGGAAAGCTTCAAGTTCCTTGGCGTACACATCACCGACAAACTGAAATGGTCCACCCACGCAGACAGTGTGGTGAAGAAGGCGCAACAGAGTCTCTTCAACCTCAGGAGGCTTAGCACCTAAAACCCTCACAAACTTTTACAGATGCACAATTGAGAGCATCCTGTCGGGCTGTATCACCGCCTGGTACGGCAACTGCACCGCCCGCAACCGCAGGGCTCTCCAGAGGGTGGTGCGGTCTGCCGAACGCATTACCGGGGTCAAACTACCCACCCTCCAAGACACATACAACACCCGATGTCACAGGAAGGCCAAAAAGATAATCAAGGACATCAACCACCCGAGCCACTGCCTGTTCACCCTGCTATCATCCAGAAGGCGAGGTCAGTACAGGTGCATCAAAGCTGGGACCGAGAGAATGAAAAACAGCTTCTATCTCAAGGCCATCAGACTGTTAAATAGCCATCACTAGCACATTAGAGGCTGCTGCTACCTATTGAAATCACTGGCCACTTTAAGAAATGGAACACCAGTCACTTTAATAATGTTTACATATCTTGCACTACTCATCTCATATGTATATACTGCATTCTATTCTATAATATTCTACTGTATCTTAGTCCATGCCGCTCTGTCATTGCTTGTCCATATATGTATATATTCTTAAATCCCATTCCTTACTAGTTTTATGTATGTTGGGTATATGTTGTGAAATTTTTAGATATTACTGCACTGTCGGATCTAGAAGCACAAGCATTTCGCTACACCCGCTATAACATCTGCTAAACACGTGTATGTGACAAATAACATTTGATTTTATTTGTTATGGCTTTTCAACCGCTGCCATATCGTGGATTCAGAGCTATGTATCTAATAGAACACAGAGGGTTTTCTTTAATGGAAGCTTCTCTAATGTCAAACATGTAAAGTGTGGTGTACCGCAGGGAAGCTCTCTTGGCCCTCTACTCTTGACTATTTTTATTAGTGATCTGCCACTGGCATTAAACAAAGACTCTGTGTCCATGTATGCTGATGATTCAACCATACACGTGTCAGCAACCACAGCTAGTGAAATCACTACAACCCTAAACAAAGAGTTTCAGTCAGTTTTAGAACGGGTGGCCAGTAATAAACTGGTTCTGAATATCTCTAAAACTAAGTAATTTGTCATTTGTACAAATCATTCCCTAAATTCTAGACCTCAGCTGAATCTGGTAATGAATGGTGTGGCTGTTGAACAAGCTGAGGAGACTACATTTATTGGTGTTACCTTAGACTGTAAACTGTCATGGTCAAAACATATTGATTCAATGATTGTAAAGACTAGCAGGGAGGGGTAATGAAGGAGGGTTGAGACTAGCAGGGAGGGAGGGGTAATGAAGGAGGGATGACACTAGCAGGGAGGGGTAATGAAGGAGGGGTGAGACTAGCAGGGAGGGAGGGGTAATGAAGGAGGGGTCAATTAGATGTTCTCTCTAATTATGGGAAAGGACAAGAAGAAGACAGCCAGATACCAAGTCAAGGTCCCTCCTTCACTACATACATACCCACATACCTATACGCACGCACACATACCAACAGCCAGACTGGGGCTTTAAACCAACGGGTATTTGTTTTTTATTATTAACCTTTATTTAACCAGGGGAACCCATTGAGACCAGGGTCTCATTCCCAATGGTGCCCTGAGAACAACAGTTCAAGCAATGTGAGAAACAATTTTGTATTTAAGGATTCCCATTGGTTCCTGCCAAGGCAGCAGCTACTCTTCCTGGGGTTTATTATGGATCCCCATTAGTTCCTGCCAAGGCAGCAGCTACTCTCCCTGGGGTTTATTATGGATCCCCATTAGTTCCTGCCAAGGCAGTAGCTACTCTTCCTGGGGTTTATTATGGATCCCCATTAGTTCATGCCAAGGCAGCAGCTACTCTTCCTGGGGTTTATTATGGATCCCCATTAGTTCATGCCAAGGCAGCAGCTACTCTTCCTGGGGTTTATTATGGATCCCCATTAGTTCATGCCAAGGCAGCAGCTACTCTTCCTGGGGTTTATTATGGATCCCCATTAGTTCCTGCCAAGGCAGCAGCTACTCTTCCTGGGGTTTATTATGGATCCCCATTAGTTCAAATCAAATCAATTCAAATCAAATTTTATTGGCCACATGTGCCGAATACAACAGGTGCAACAGGTGCAGACATTACAGTGAAATGCTTACTTACAGCCCTTAACCAACAGTGCATTTATTTTAAACAAAAAAATAAAAAATAAACAACAACAAAAAAAGTGTTGAGAAAAAAAGAGCAGAAGTAAAATGAAATAACAGTAGGGAGGCTATATATACAGGGGGGTACCGGTGCAGAGTCAATGTGCGGGGGCACCGGCTAGTTGAGGTAGTTGAAGTAATATGTACATGTGGTTAGAGTTAAAGTGACTATGCATAAATAATTAACAGAGTAGCAGCGTAAAGGATGGGGTGGGGGGGCAGTGCAAATAGTCCAGGTAGCCATGATTAGCTGTTCAGGAGTCTTATGGCTTGGGGGTAGAAGCTGTTGAGAAGTCTTTTGGACCTAGACTTGGCACTCCGGTACCACTTGCCGTGCGGTAGCAGAGAGAACAGTCTATGACTAGGGTGGCTGGAGTCTTTGACAATTTTGAGGGCCTTCCTCTGACACCGCCTTGTATAGAGGTCCTGGATGGCAGGAAGCTTGGCCCCAGTGATGTACTGAGCCGTACGCACTACCCTCTGTAGTGCCTTGCGGTCGGAGGCCAAGCAGTTGCCATACCAGGCGGTGATGCAACCAGTCAGGATGCTCTCGATGGTGCAGCTGTAGAATTTTTTGAGGATCTGCCAAGGCAGCAGCTACTCTTCCTGGGGTTTATTATGGATCCCCATTAGTTCCTGCCAAGGCAGCAGCTACTCTTCCTGGAGGTTTATTATGGATCCCCATTAGTTCCTGCCAAGGCAGCAGCTACTCTTCCTGGGGGTTTATTATGGATCCCCATTAGTTCCTGCCAAGGCAGCAGCTACTCTTCCTGGTGTTTATTATGGATCCCCATTAGTTCCTGCCAAGGCAGCAGCTACTCTTCCTGGGGTTTATTTTGAATACCCATTAATTCCTGCCAAGCAAGCAGCTACTCTTCCTGGGGTCCAGAAACATTAAGGCAGTTATATACAATTTAAAATATTACATGACATTACATTTCATAACACTTTACCCAATACATTTAGTGTGTTCCCACAGGCCACAACTCCACTAGAACATTTTTACAATACAACATCCATGTGTACGTGTGTGTAGAGTGAGTGTCTATATGTATATGTGTCTGTGCCTGTGTGTGTGTCTCTTCACAGTCCTCGCTGTTCCATAAGGTGTATTTTTATCTGTTTTTTTATCTGATTCTACTGCTTGCATCAGTTACTTGCTGTGGAATAGAGTTCCATGTAGTCATGGCTATATGTAGTACTGTACGCCTCCCATAGTCTGTTCTGGACTTGGGGATTGTGAAGAGACCTCTGGTGGCATATCTTGTGGGCTATGCATGAGTGTCCGAGCTGTGTGCTAGTAGTTTAAACAGACAGCATGTCAATACGTCTCACAATAACAAGTATTGATGAAGTCAATCTCTCCTCTACTTTGAGCCATGAGAAATTGACATGAATGTTAGCTCTCCATGTACATTTAAGGGCCAGCCGTGCTGCCCTGTTCTGAGCCAATTGTAATTTTCCGAGGTGATTAGTATGTGTTGTAACCCCCGCTGTCATGGCATCGTCCCAAAATGAACCCTATTCCCTAACTACTTTAGACCATGGCCTATAGGGCTCTAAAGTAGTGCACTATAAAGGGAATAGGGTGCCATTTGGCATCGTAAACACCTGCTGTATAAACATGCTGTTGTCACCGTGGGAACAGGGATGCCGAGCGATTAGATGCCCTGGTTCAGGATTACCAAATCAAACCCTGGGAGAAGAGTAGAGAGAGAGAGGGGAGAGAGACGCAGGAGAGAGAGGCGCCGTCGGGAGCGTTCTCCGGAGCTCGCGATCGCGCACTGAGCAGCAGAGAGAGAGAGGCGATCGGCGAGAGAAGGCGAGGAGAGAGGCGGAGAGGGCGAAGGAGGAGAAGAGAGGATAGTAGAGGAGAAGAAAGAGAGATGTGAGGAGAGTAGAAGAAGGAGAAGAGAGAGAGAGAGGGGAGGAGAAAGGGGAGGGGGGGGAAGAGGAGGGAGAAGAGAAGAGAGAAGAAGAGAAGAGAGGGAGAAGGGAGAAAGAGGAGAGCGCCCGCGACGCGCTTGGCGGCGTACAGGAGGAGCTCGCTCTCTTCTCCCCTCGCTCTCTGCGCTCTCGCGCCCTCGGCTCCGCTCGGTTCGTGAGACTCTCTATCAAAAAAGCAGGGAGAGAGGCCCGCGCGCGCGCTCACGCGCGCGCGCCGCGCTCGCGCGCGGCGCCGTGCTCGCGCGCGCTCGCGCGTGTACGCCGCGCTGCGCGCTCGCGCGCGCGCGCGCGCGCGCCGCCGCGGGCGGTGGCGTGCCCCTCAAATGGCAATAGAAATCCCGGCAGACATAAAATCTCTTGAGCTGGGAGACTCTTATCTCCCTCACTACTTTAAAGCATCAGTTGTCAAGCACTTACCGATCACTGCACCTGTACACAGCCTTTCTGAAATTAAGCCCACCCAACTACCTTCATCCCCATATTGTTATTTATTTTCTAATGTTTGCACCCCAGTATCATTTATTTGCACATCATCTTTTGCACAGCTACACTCCAGTGTTAATACGAAATGGTAACTATTTTGCACGATGGGCCTATTTAATTGCCTTACGCCATACTTACTCAATTCACCACAATGTTTAATTAATAGTTTCTGTGTATTTTTTGCCTTTATATTTTTGTTTATCCCCATATGTAACTCCTGTGTTTTGGTTTAATCGCACTCTGTGCTTTATCTGGCCAGGTCGCAGTTGTAAATGAGAACTTGTTCTCAACTGGCTTACCTGGTTAAATAAAGGTGAAATAAAAATTTACAAATTTAAAAAAGATCACACAGACCCACAAAGAATAAATAAAAAATAGTTAAGCATTGATAAACCCCCATATCTGTTGTGCAATCACAGCAGCAATATTGTTGGCCTGTTGCCATGAAAACAGGGCAACCAGTGTAGCGCAAACAACACTGTAAATACCACCAATATTTACCTGTTTATTTATCTTCCCCTACTATTCGTACTACAACTATTTACACATTGTTAAAAACACTGTACATAGTTGATCATATAAAATTTATCCCTTTTAAACCATTATGACTTCAATGTTTTACTGTACATTTTGAAGGTTTTTTGTTTCTTCCCACTTTTGTTTATTGTTTATTTCAATTTAGTTTATTATCTATTTCACTTGCCTTGGCAATATAAACATATGCTTCCCATGCCAATAAAGCCCCTTTGAATTGATTGAAGAGAGCGAGCTAGAGAGAGAGAGCGAGAGAGAGAGAGAGATAGAGAGAGAGAGAGAGATAGAGATAAGAGTGAGAGAGAGAGCTAGAAGAGAGAGAGAGATGAGAGTTAGGAAGGAGAGAGAGAGATGAGAGAAGCGATAGATAGAGAGAGTAGAAAGAGAGAGAAGAGAAGAGTTCGTAGAGAGAGAGAAGAGAGAGTTAGTAGAGAGAGAGAGTAGAAAGAGAGAGAGAGGCTCGCGCGCGCTCCTCTCTCTCTCGCTCTCGCGCGCGCGCGCTCTCTCTTCCGCGCGCCCGTCTCCCTCCTCTCGTCTCGGCTCTCCCGCCTTCCCTCTCTCGCTCGCTCGCGCGCGCTCGTCGCTTCGCTCTCTCGCTTGCCTGGGACGCGCGCGCTCTCTCTCTCGCGTATAATAGAGCGTGATGCGCCTATCGAGACGCGCGAGCGAGCTTTTGACCCATATTCTAGCCACATCTTTCCCTCCATTCCAGCGCTCCACAATATTCGAAAACAACCCAATTTTTGATACAAACTCCCTTATCTACTGGGTGAAAAACCCACAGTTGTTGCCATCACAGCTTGCAAGATTTGTGACCTGTTGCCACAACGAAAAAGGGCAACCAGTGAAGAAACAAACACCATTGTAAATACAACTACCTAGATTTATGGTTTTTTTTATTTTCCCATTTAGTGTACTTTAAAGCTGTTTTGCACATTGTTCAACCACTGATATATACATAATAATGACAGTTGGAAATGTCCTTTATATTCTTTTGGAACTTCTGAGTGTAAATGTTTACTGTTAATAATTATATTATTGTTATTTCCCCGTTTGTTTACCTATCTATCTTCACTGTTTCACTGCCTTTGACATGTTAACACACGGTTTTCCCATGGACAATAAAATCCTTTAACTACAAGCTCCTGTCACAAAAACATTGATTGAATTGACATTGAGAGAGAGAGAGACCATATCAATTGGCAATAGAAAACCGGCAGACATAAAAAGACATGGCTACCCAAAGAGGAGCGTATATGTGGTCACTGCACGACAGGGGAGGTAGAAACAGAAATGCACTTTCTCCTTTACTGTGATAAATATTCCTCACAAAGACATTCATTATTCACAGAAATGACTAGATTTGTTCCAAATTTTAACTTATTAAACCCAGAGGAAAAACTAAAAATACTCATGGGCGAAGGAGCTATGGCTCCTCTTGCAGCCAAATATGTATTTGCCTGCCATAGCCTGAGGGACACTGAATAATAACATCTGCATAGTAAATAGTAACGTACTTAATATTGTTATTTAGTTATAAGTTAGTTATAGTTTCATTTTCCATATTTAGATTTGTATATTTATTATATTTATACTATTGACTGTTACCATTTTATTGTTGTTATTTATTTATTATTATTTACTACCATTTTTATTATTATTTGTTATTTTTTATTTTATTTTTTTACAATGTATATTGTATACATTGTTGCTTTGGCAATATTGACGCAATGTTTTTCATGCCAATAAAGCAGCTTGAATTGAATTGAATTGAGAGAGTGAGAGGGGGAGACAGACACAGAGAGAGAGTGAGAGAGAGAGAGACACACAGAGAGAGAGAGAGAGAGAGAGACACACAGAGAGAGAGAGAGTGAGAGAGAGCGAGTGAGAGAGAGAAACACAGAGAGAGAGTGAGACACAGAGAGAGAGAGACACAGAGAGAGAGTGAGAGAGAGAGAGAGAGAGAGAGAGAGAGAGAGAGAGAGCTCAAAGACATTGCTCCTGCATTTTTAACAAAAAATATAGATTTAGAGTTAGATAAAGTAGGATTTTTTGGCAGGGACATATACAGGATGCTACCCTCCACAACATAACCTTTATTCCAAACCAAAACTCCAAACCTACAACCTGATTTTGGACGGAATTACCTGGAAAGCTTTCTACTACCAAGGATTACTATTCTCAAACTATACAGCAAATGCTCTGGAAAACAAACAGAAACCTGAAAACACCATCCAACCTGGAACTGAGTGAGTAATGTTTAGTATGAAGCTATTTTTCACTTTCAAAAACCAAGAAGAAAAATTCATTACAATGATATATTTTATATTATAAGGACTGAATTCTAAGGCTACCAAGCTTAAGCTTGCTACAAAGAGATACAATTTCAATTAGCACTGACGTGTGAAGTGAGAGGTGTCAAAGCCCTTGAGCCCAACAATGGCAGGAGTGTCGTACAGTCTACCCCAACTAGAGGCCTTAGAAGAGGCCTTAGAAGCACCCCCCCCACTGTTCAGAGGTCATTAAAATACAGTACCCTCTGAATGTAAAAAACGACAAGACACGAAAAGAGTACAAATTGAAACTTCTTTTGGGGAAGCACGAGACACTTTTTGCTGATTTGTATAAAAATGGGAACATAAGCAACCTTATCTTCCACACAGACCATCCCCTGGCATGGCACAGTGCTATACTAGCACACTACCCCTCTGTTAAGAGGGGGGGTGTTAGCGACGGGTGGAAACTCAGGATACTGGACAACGAGGACTCTGAGTCGTCTAATATTAATCTCTATAAATCTGGAACCGTTTTGGTTCAAGGCAACACCAAACAGTTCCAGCTGGACTTTCACCTAATCAAAGAAATAGCTCAGCAGGAGAAGCTGTCCCTTGAGAAAGATACCCCTACCCCGAGCGGGTCAGACCAGACCTCTTCATTAAATAACCCCACAGAGCAACCCCAAGCAGAAACTCAACTTCCCAGCACAGAGTACTACTCCCTCATTGAAATGAAGGATAAATTCACCCAGCTGGAGGTAAGGCAGGTGGAGCTGGAACAGCAGGTGAACACACTCCAGTCAGCACAGACCCAGACAACAGTCCAGCACAACAACACCCCCTTAACTAGACCTGGAGAGCTGCAGGTGGAGAGAGACATGTCTGCACTCTGGACTGTGGTGAGACAACATCAACAGGAGAAAGAGCAGGAGCAGGAGAAGAACAGAGCACTAGAGGAGAGGATCAGAGTGCTGGAGGAGAAGGTGAGAACGATGACGGGTGACATAGAACAACCCATTAGAGAACAGCCCACCTCAGATCCTGGCCAAAGTCTCGACACCGCAGCAGAACAGTACACCCTAGACCCTGACCATAGCCTCGACATCACACCCAGACAAACAAATGAAGAACCCCAAGCCCTGGGGATCCCAACCCCTCTGAGCAACCCCCCAGTCAGACACCCTGATAGCCCTCATGACGACCCCCCCCACACCCACTGAGGACATACACAAGCCACAGATTGTACTCCTTATGGACTCAAACGGGAAATACATACAAGAAAATACACTTTTTCCAAAACACACAGTGTCTAAACTCTGGTGTCCAAATACCCAGCGCGCCCTAGACCTTCTGTCTAAGGACCGACTAGGATCACCCAGCCACATAATAATACACACAGGCACAAACGACCTGAGAACACAGCAGGAAAGGGTGGCCACATCACTCAAGGGCGTGATAGAAAAAGCTTCTTCTACTTTCCCCAACGCACAAGTGGTTATCTCAACCCTGTTACCACGAAAAGACTTCCACCCTGCTACCATACAGCGGGTAAACGCAATTATTTCCCGTGACTGTGCATCAAAACCAAATGTCTTCCTGGCCCACCACTCCACCCTGGACGTGAACAGCCTTTACGACCAGGTCCACCTATACAAGGCAGCAGTGCCCACCTTCGCCCGGACCCTAAAGGATATCGCCCTCAACCGCAGACCCAACACCTCACACAGGAGCAACAGATCAAACAGACACCCCGCCCAGACCAGCGAGACACTCTCCCAGACCTGCGGGACCCCCCCCCAGGACCTACACATAGAGGACCCCCGCAGAGAGGACCTACATCCAGACCACAACACCATCAACCACATCTACACCCCCACCCCAACCAATTAACTCCCCCCCAAGTCAACCATGCCCACACCCCATTTAGGCCCCCTCAGATCAGACCTATGCCCCTCCTACCCACCCCAAGCCCCCCACTCCCACAAAGAGGGCCTCAACATGAAAGTCACACATACGCCCAGGCCGTGAGCAGGCAAACAGGCCCAACACCCACTCTTACACTAGCCCAAGCCAATGGCATGTACCAGATGCTCAGCAGGCTCTGCTCACAATTACTGGCCTGAGGCCAAACCACACAACCAACAACATTAGACACTTTATGGAACACAAAGCCTTCACTATTTCATCCTGGAATATCCAAGGCCAGAGGTCATCTGCCTTTGGCCTAAAGAGCAGGAATCTGGACTTCACCAAAGAAATCGGAAATACAGACATTGTCATCCTACAAGAAACATGGTATAGAGGAGACGGACCCACTGGTTGCCCTCTAGGTTACAGAGAGCTGGTAGTCCCATCCACCAAACTACCAGGTGTGAAACAGGGAAGGGACTCAGGGGGTATGCTAATTTGGTATAGAGCAGACCTAACTCACTCTATTAAATTAATCAAAACAGGAACATTTTACATTTGGTTAGAAATTCAAAAGGAAATTATCTCAACTGAGAAAAATGTCCTCCTGTGTGCTACCTATTTCCCCCCACTAGAATCCCCATACTTTAATGAAGACAGTTTCTCCATCCTGGAGGGGGAAATCAATAATTTCCAGACCCAGGGACATGTACTAGTCTGTGGCGACCTAAATGCCAGAACTGGACAAGAACCTGACACCCTCAGCACACAGGGGGACAAACACCTACCTGGAGGTGACAGCATTCTCTCCCCCATATGCCCCCCTAGGCACAACTACGACAACATAACCAACAAAAATGGGTCACGACTCCTGCAGCTCTGTCGCACACTGGGTATGTGCATAGTCAATGGTAGGCTTCGAGGGGACTCCTATGGTAGGTACACCTATAGCTCATCTCTTGGCAGTAGTACTGTAGACTACTTTATCACTGACCTCAACCCAGAGTCTCTCAGAGCGTTCACAGTCAGCCCACTGACACCCCTATCAGACCACAGCAAAATCACAGTCTACTTGAACAGAGCAATACTCAATCATGAGGCATCAAAGCCAAAAGAACTGAATAATATTAAGAAATGCTATAGATGGAAGGAAAGTAGTGTTGAAACCTACCAAAAAACAATTAGGAAACAACAAATTCAATCCATTCTAGACAACTTCCTGGACAAAACGTTCCACTGTAATAGTGAAGGTGTAAACTTGGCAGTAGAAAACCTAAACAGTATATTTGACCTCTCAGCTTCCCTATCAAATCTAAAAATCTCTAACAGAAAACCAAAGAAAAGTAATAACAGTGATAAATGGTTTGATGAAGAATGCAAAAACCTAAGAAAGAAATTGAGAAACCTATCCAACCAAAAACATAGAGACCCAGAAAACCTGAGCCTACGCCTTCACTATGGTGAATCACTAAAACAATACAGAAATACACTACGGAAAAAGAAGGAACAGCATGTCAGAAATCAGCTCAATGTAATTGAAGAATCCATAGACTCTAACCACTTCTGGGAAAATTGGAAAACACTAAACAAACAACAATACGAAGAGCTATCTATCCAAAACGGAGATGTATGGGTAAACCACTTCTCCAATCTTTTTGGCCCTATAACAGAGAACAAACAGCAAAAAAAATATACATGATCAAATGCAAATCTTAGAATCAACTATTAAAGACTACCAGAACCCACTGGATTCTCCAATTACATTGAAAGAACTACAGGACAAAATACAAACCCTCCAACCCAAAAAGTCCTGTGGTGTTGATGGTATCCTCAATGAAATGATAAAATATACAGACCACAAATTTCAATTAGCTATACTTAAACTCTTTAACATCATCCTTAGCTCTGGCATCTTCCCCAATATTTGGAACCAAGGACTGATCACCCCAATCCACAAAAGTGGAGACAAATTTGACCCTGATAACTACCGTGGGATATGCGTCAACAGCAACCTTGGGAAAATCCTCTGCATTATCATTAACAGCAGACTAGTTCATTTCCTCAGTGAAAACAATGTACTGAGCAAATGTCAAATTGGCTTTTTACCAAATTACCGTACGACAGACCACGTATTCACCCTGCACACCCTAATTGACAAACAAACAAACCAAAACAAAGGCAAAGTCTTCTCATGCTTTGTTGATTTCAAAAAAGCTTTTGACTAAATTTGGCATGAGGGTCTGCTATACAAATTGATGGAAAGTGGGGTTGGGGGAAAAACATACGACATTATAAAATCCATGTACACAAACAACAAGTGTGCGGTTAAAATTGGCAAAAAAACACACACATTTCTTTCCACAGGGCCGTGGGGTGAGACAGGGATGCAGTTTAAGCCCCACCCTCTTCAACATATATATCAACGAATTGGCGAGGGCACTAGAACAGTCTGCAGCACCCGGCCTCACCCTACTAGAATCTGAAGTCAAATGTCTTCTGTTTGCTGATGATCTGGTACTTCTGTCACCAACCAAGGAGGGCCTACAGCAGCACCTAGATCTTCTGCACAGATTCTGTCAGACCTGGGCCCTGACAGTAAATCTCAGTAAGACAAAAATAATGGTGTTCCAAAAAAGGTCCAGTTGCCAGGACCACAAATACAAATTCCATCTAGACACCGTTGCCCTAGAGCACACAAAAAACTATACATACCTCGGCCTAAACATCAGCGCCACAGGTAACTTCCACAAAGCTGTGAACGATCTGAGAGACAAGGCAAGAAGGGCCTTCTATGCCATCAAAAGGAACATAAAATTTGACATACCAATTAGGATCTGGCTAAAAATACTTGAATCAGTTATAGAACCCATTGCCCTTTATGGTTCTGAGGTCTGGGGTCTGCTCACCAACCAAGAATTCACAAAATGGGACAAACACCAAATTGAGACTCTGCATGCAGAATTCTGCAAAAACATCCTCTGTGTACAACGTAAAACACCAAATAATGCATGCAGAGCAGAATTAGGCCAATACCCGCTAATTATCAAAATCCAGAAAAGAGCCGTTAAATTCTATAACCACTTAAAAGGAAGCGATTCCCAAACCTTCCATAACAAAGCCATCACCTACAGAGAGATGAACTTGGAGAAGAGTCCCCTAAGTAAGCTTGTCCTGGGGCTCTGTTCACAAACACAAACAGACCCCACACAGCCCCAGGACAACAACAACAACAACACAACTAGACCCAACCAAATCATGAGAAAACAAAAAGAGAATTACTTGACACATTGGAAAGAACAAACAAAAAAACAGAGCAAACTAGAATGCTATTTGGCCCTAAACAGAGAGTACACAGTGGCAGAATACTTGACCACTGTGACTGACCCAAACTTAAGGAAAGCTTTGACTATGTACAGACTCAGTGAGCATAGCCTTGCTATTGAGAAAGGCCGCCGTAGGCAGACCTGGCTCTCAAGAGAAGACAGGCTATGTGCACACTGCCCACAAAATGAGGTGGAAACTGAGCTGCAGTTCCTAACCTCCTGCCAAATGTATGACCATATTAGAGACACATATTTCCCTCAGATTACAGCGATCCACAAAGAATTCGAAAACAAACCCAATTTTGATAAACTCCCTTATCTACTGGGTGAAAAACCACAGTGTGCCATCACAGCTGCAAGATTTGTGACCTGTTGCCACAAGAAAAGGGCAACCAGTGAAGAACAAACACCATTGTAAATACAACCCATATTTATGTTTATTTATTTTCCCATTTGTACTTTAACTATTTGCACATTGTTACAACACTGTATATATACATAATATGACATTTGAAATGTCTTTATTCTTTTGAAACTTCTGAGTGTAATGTTTACTTTTAATATTTATTGTTTATTTCACTTTTGTTTACTATCTACTTCACTTGCTTTGGCAATGTTAACACACGTTTCCCATGCCAATAAAGCCCTTAAATTGAATTGAATTGAATTGAGTGAGTGAGAGAGAGAGAGGCACACACAGAGAGAGAGTGAGAGACACAGAGAGAGACACAGAGAGAGAGGGTGAGAGAGAGAGAGACACAGAGAGACACACAGAGAGAGTGAGGGAGAGACACAGAGAGAGAGTGAGGGAGAGATGGGGGGAAGACAGAGAGAGAGAAAGAGAGAGAGGAGGGGGAAGGAGGGAGGAGGACGGGATAATAAGAAGAGGAATCGCCAAGTCATTTAGTTGTTCCTTCCCTTCCCATCTTCTATTAATTATATTTTTCCTCTTATCAGGTCCAGTGCCCAAGGCCAGCCTCCCAATCTGATTGGCTCTAAGAGGTTTCTGTAACAGCTCGCCAGACAATAGTGCTCCCATTCCCAGGAAGAGAAAATGCCTCTCAGACTTCCTTCTGAGCTAAGATGCTTGGTCTAGACTTAAATTTGATTTCGACATTGTTTTCCACCCAGTTATTTACAGTCAAAAGTTACACTGAAATAGACCCAAACCAAGCATTTCAAATCCTACAATTATCAGCAATCAACCGACACAAATGGCCTCATTTTCCTTTCCATGTTCTTATCATTGCTGAATACATCCTCATCATTAATTCATAGCTTTGCAGAGGGGGAACAAATATGACCACCCATCGCCTTGATTTATTATGCAGCACCCGTAGGGTCAGGTTTAATTCTGGGGTGAAGAGGGCAGAATCAGAAGTTAATCCCAGTTGTATACAGCATGGCTGATGGGGAAGTGTGCAGCAAAGCTAAGCACAAACAGCCACTACAACAAAGGATGAGGATAAACCAAGGGTTATGGCTGAATATGCAGATGTGTTGTTGGTGTGTATCTGCAATATGACAATCTGCTGTCAGTGGTGCCTGTGGTGTCTAGGACATCGATCAGTGATGTAAAGGGACTAGAACATGTGTCATTATGGGGAAAGACAGACAGACAGGGGCATGGTAATGATGTGAACATTCAGATGTGCGTACACACAGAAAAAGAGCTTGTACTCTATCTCACAGACACCTGTGCAGGACGTTCTCTTCTCTCTCACACACAAATACAGACGTACACACACGCACGCAGGGTCACACGGTCTATTTCTGGATGATAACTAGACGTTAAGGACCCACGTTAAGCCTTACTGCTTCTGTGACTGGGGGATGGAGGGATGGGGAGAGGGACTAGGAGAGGAGTGAAAACAGCAGCTGTAATAGAAAACAAAAGTGGTTGTCTGGAGAGGGAGAGTGTGTGTGTGTGTGTGTGTATTTGTGTGTACTTGTTCGTGTGTGGTTTCCCAACTGCTCCAACTCAGAGAGATCTACCAGGACAGCAAGAACGAGAGGGAGAGTGCTTCCTCCTCCTCCCTCTTCACCACAATTTGTATTTCATTATTTCTCTCTCTCTCTCTCAATCACTCTCTCTCTTCTCCTCTCTTAAGGACATGTTATTGTACTGTTTTGTCAGGGCTTTCAAGGGCCTTGGAGAGATGTATAACCCTTACAGATTGACAAGGGGACTACAGTAACATGAAATTGTTGTTGTAGTACACTCTTAGAGAAAAGGGTTCCAAAAGGTTTCTTCGGCTGTCCCCATAGGATAACCATTTTTGGTTCCAGGTATAACCCTTTTTGGTTCCAGGTAAAACCCTCTGTGCAAAGGGTTCTACATGGAACCCCAAAAAGTTCTACCTGGAACCAAAAAGGTTTTTTCAAAGGGTTGTCATACGGGGACAGTCGAAGAACCCTTTTAGGTTCTAGATAGCACCTTTTTTTCTAAGAGTGTAGGAGACTGGTGGTATGACATGTCCTTTAATCTCTGACCATGAAATGTTCCTCCCCCTTGCCTCTTCCACCACCGGCTCCCTCTCGACACTGCCTAGAGGGATAAGTGTCCTCTCACAGAGGGGAGGAAGGGGGTGAAGCTTCTTCCTATAATGAAACGTCTAAAATTCTAATTTGTCAAATACAAAATGCTAACTGTTTTAAAAGAGAGGATTAACTGTGAGCCGTGGGAGAGCGGCTAATGTCACCCTGCACAAAATGAGTCCTGGCCTCCCTCTGTAATCTGTGTGCTCTCTCTGTGTGTGTGTGTGTGTGTGTGTGTGTGTATGTGTGTGTATGTGTGTGTGTGTGTGTTCTTAGAAGTTCGGATTCCTGTTCATACTTCTGAATGGATGAACGCTGTGAACACTTGCTGTTGTATTTCTGTAGCCTGTCTTGTGATATTCCTGACTTGTGAACAGGTGTTAAGAGCTGTATCAGCTGGGTTGATTTATATTATTTGACAGCCCTTTCCCAAAGGAGTGAGAGAGAGACAGAGAGAGAGAGAGAGAATTACAGACATGCACACCCATCCACAGAAATATACTTCAAAAGACAGAGATACTGATCGCTGACAGGTTTTAAGAGGTGCAAACTGAATCAAAGGCATTAGGCGAGACACAGAAAGACACAGAGACAGACCCCACGGTTCAGCCCTCCTAGTACTAATCACCTTGCCAGCCAGGTTTGCAGACAGGTTTGACGTCGATGTGTACCGCCACGCTCTCTGTGGATCTCTTCTGTCCGCAGTCGAAGGCTGTGACCAGGACCTCATACTGTTGCTGCTTATCAAAGCTCAGCTTCTCTGTGTTCCTGATGTTACCTACGGAGGACAGGAGGGGTCAGAGGTCAGGTTCTCTATGTTCCTGGTGTTACCTACGGAGGACAGGAGAGGTCAGAGGTCATGGAAGGTCACAATCAATAGGTTACTGTCCATCATATGAACTGAATTAGAAATGTAGCAACCATTGCCGTCCCCAGGACACAGAATGTCTATGTGTGTCATGCCCTGACTCAGGGGACGCTTATATGTTGAGTCAGGGTATGTATATTCCTTGTTGTGCTTTTTCTATGTGTGGGATCTAGTATGTATAGTTCTATGTTGGCCGGTGTGGTTCCCAATCAGAGGCAGCTGTCGCTCGTTGTCTCTGATTGGGGATCATACTTAGGCAGCCTATTGGCACTGTCTAGTTGTGGGATCTTTTTCTGTGTAAGGTATGTTGTGTGTTCTACCTTGGACGTCACGTTTCGGTTGTTGTTTTGTCGTTGTGTTTAGAAGTTAATAAACATGTACGTATATCACGCTGCGCCTTGGTCTGACCCGTCATTCAACGAACGTGACAATGTGAGTGTGTACTTGTGAGTGAGTACGCGTGTGTGTGGTGGGGGGGGAATAATACTGCATTTGTGTACGTATATTTACAGCCTTGCTTTGTATTGTCAGGGTAGACAAGGCTAGACAGCACAATGTCTAAGCGTTTAGCCTGACATTTGTAAATAGAATGAGTTCACAACCCTGAGTCTCAGTTTAGTGTTCACACTAGGCAGAAAGCATGGAGGGAGCTGTTGCAGTCCTAATGTGCTGCTTAATATTTGATGAGGTAGACTTCAGGCTGATGAGAACATGGCTGAATCAAACTGGGACTGAACATAACAGGCCGTTAAGCGTGTGTAGAATGTAGAATGCCATTAATTGTCCTCTAATGCTTGTTTTCAGCTATGTCAACGTGTAAGTTGATGTTATAATTGAAGGCGGGGGAATAGGCATCTCTGACAGGTGGAAAGCACTCTGCATTATTGTGTGTGTCTGACAGATGAGGCGACAGACAGTGAAATGGGATGAGGCTGCAGAACACACTCACTCACACACACACAATAATGCTTTCCATCTGACAGAGATTACTTGTTTTGGTATGTTGCATTGAAAGTGGCTAATATTGTGTTGATTCGATCACAATTCGCATGGTAGAGGGAAACGTTAAGTGTTAACTAAAAGGGAAAACTAGAAAGTTGAGTGCGTGGGCTGATATTTCTTCAGCGCAGCAGTCCTGGGGATCTGTGCGCCGTGCGCAGATTAGAGGGAACATTGCTAGTGAGTGGTGCATGGGGCCTGGCCAGAGTGTTCTGTATGTCTGAGAGGATCACTCTGTCATTACCCTCGGAGAGAACCTGAGTGGCTTATTAGAACAGCTCAGAGAGAGAAAGATACAGAAAGAGAGAGCGAGTGGGAGAGGGAGAGATTGTCCTCTAATGCTTGTTTACAGCTACAGTATGTCAACTTGTTAACAGTTGTTAATTGTGAAAGCAGTTTTTCATACATTCACTATCATTTCTATTCTTCCTAAAGTAGTGTCTCCATCTCTCCATCACAGATCATATCCCTACATACTGTACCGCTCCACCTGCACGTTATGTTGTTGTGTTCTGCAGCCACATCCCATTTCAGACACACTCACTCACACACAATAACGCAGAGTGCTTTCCGCCTGACAGAGATGCCTATTCCCCCCTTTTCAATTATAACATCAAGTTAAACATGCTTGTCAGCAGCCAAAACGTTCTGTGTTGGCTGACAACTGTGCAAAGCTAATAAAGGACATTTTTACCCTCCTACGTTTCCTCCTCTCTGTCCTCGTCTTCTCTCTCTCTCCTCCTCCTCTCTGTCCTCGTCTTCTCTCTCTATCCTCCTCCTCTCTGTCCTCGTCTTCTCTCTCTATCCTCCTCCTCTCTGTATCCTACTTTTATCTTTCTACATTTCTCTTTGATCTCTCTTTCCATCCTTCAGTCCATTATTCTCTCCTGTTTAGTTTTTCTCTTTTCTATCAGTCTCTTGTTCTGCCTTAATTTTCTCTCTCTCTCGCTCTCTCTCGCTCTCTCAAAAATTCAATTTAAGGGGCTTTATTGGCATGGGAAACATATGTTTACATTGCCAAAGCAAGTGAAATAGATAATAATCAAAAGTGAAATAATCAATCAAAAATTAACAGTAAGTTAAGGCCGTAGGGTGAGGCCGGGTGCTGCAGACTGTTGTAGTGCCCTCGCCAATTCGTTGATTTACACGTTGCAGAGGGCTGGGCTTAAGCTGCATCCCAGTCTCACCCCCCGGCCCTGTGGAAAGAAATGTGTTTTTTTGCCAATTTTAACCACACACTTGTTGTTTGTGTACATGGATTATATAATGTCGTATGCTTTCCCCCACAACACCACTTTCCATCAATTTGTATAACAGGCCTTCATGCCAAATTGAGTCAAAAGCTTTTTTGAAATCAACAAAGCATGAGAAGACTTTGCCTTTGTTTTGGTTTGTTTGTTTGTTTGTCAATTAGGGTGTGCAGGGTGAATACGTGGTCTGTCGCACGGTAATTTGGTAAAAAGCCAATTTGACATTTGCTCAGTACATTGTTTTCGCTGAGGAAATGGATGAGTCTGCTGTTAATGATAATGCAGAGGATTTTCCCAAGGTTGTTGTTGACGCATATCCCACGGTAGTTATTGGGGTCAGATTTGTCTCCACTTTTGTGGATTGGGGTGATCAGTCCTTGGTTCCAAATATTGGGGAATATGCCAAAGCTGAGGATGATGTTAAAGAGTTTAAGTATAGCCAATTGGAATTTGTAGTCTGTAAATTGTATCATTTCATTTAAGATACCATCAACTCCACAGGCCTTTCTGGGTTGGAGGGTTTGTATTTTGTCCTGTAGTTCATTCAATGTAATTGGAGAATCCAGTGGGTTCTGGTAGTCTTTAATAGTTGATTCTAATACTTTTATTTGATAATGTATATGTTTTTGCTGTTTGTTCTTTGTTATAGAGCCAAAAAGATTGGAGAGGTAGTTTACCCATACATCTCCGTTTTGGATAGATAACTCTTCATGTTGTTGTTTGTTTTCCAATTTTCCCAGAAGTGGTTAGATTCTATGGATTCTTCAATTACATTGAGCTGATTTCTGACGCGCTGTTCCTTCTTTTTCCATAGTGTATTTCTGTATTATTTTAGGGATTCACCAAAGTGAAGGCGTAGGCTCAGGTTTTCTGGGTCTCTATGTTTTTGGTTGGATAGGTTTCAGAATTTCTTTTAGGTTTTAGCATTCTTCATCAAACCATTTGTCATTGTTGTTAATTTTCTTAGGTTGTTTGCTTGACATTTTTAGATTTGATAGGGAAGCTGAGAGGTCAAATATACTGTTTTCTACTGTCAAGTTTACACCTTTATTATTACAGTGAAACATTTTGTCCAGGAAATTGTCTAGAAGGGATTGAATTTGTCGTTGCCTAATAGTTTATTGGTAGATTTCACCACTACTTTCCTTCCATCTATACAATGTCTTAATATTGTTCAGTTACTTTGGCTTTGATGCCTCATGATTGAGCATAGCTCTGTTCAAGTAGAGTGTGATTTTGCTCTCTCTCTCTCTCTCTCACTCTCTCACTTTCTCTCTCTCTCACTTTCTCTCACTTTCTATCTCTGTGGGTAATGACACCGAATGATCCTCTCAGACATACAGGACACTCTGGCCAGGCCCCATGCAACACTCACTCTGCATTTGACTCTAAACGAGCATGCCAAAGAAAACAATGGGACTGGAGCCTGTGACGCCACCTTCACTCCATTTTGGATTAAGAGCAGGAAGGAGAGGACATGACAGTAGGCAGTAAAGTGCTTGTGATCTGATTTGTGGAGATTGAAGGGGCAGTCTTGAGTCTTGAAACAGTGGGCAACGTTGTCCCTGATATCTCTGGCCACAGAGAGCATCCTGTACCTCAGGGAGGGACATCTGTCAAAGTGTTTACTTGTGTGTGTGTGCAAGTGCTTGTGTGTATGTGTGTGCACAGGCTTGTGTGTGTGGTCATGATGCAGTCCAAAGCATTTACTAACCATTGCGGTCGATGGCGAAGGGTGTGTTGGTGGTGGTGATCTGGTAGTTACAGATCTGGCTGTACTGTTGAGAACAGTCCTGGTCTGTAGCCTCCACCTGCAGGATGCTGTCATAGATTTTCCCCTCTGTCACTGCCGCGTGGTACTGGGCCTCCCGGAACACTGGAGAGAACTCATTCACATCATTCACCTGGATGTGTACCACCGCCCTGTGGACACCCGGGGGAGACAGAGAGGACAGAGGAGAAAGGAGCCAAAGGTCAAGGCAGGATAACGTTTTTAAAAAAAACTCTGGTTAGAGTGGATACGAGTAATTCAAGGGATGCCATGCAGGGTTTCGCAAAAAGGTGCAGGGTTTCCCAGCAAGGGATTGGGGTTCCCTTCACCGCAGTAACTCTACTCTCAGCACATCTGATTTAGTTCAAGACCATTGGTTAGTTCAATCAGGTGTGCTGGTGGTGGAAAAGAACATATGAAATGGCTGGGGGACCCAAGGAATGGGTTGGGAAATATTGCAAGAAGCAGTAAGAGCCTGTTGGCTGAGGCTTCTTTTATATGTTGTTGTGGTTAAGGTGACTTGACAAGATCCTTTGACAAGATTTACTCTAATGCCTTTGGCTAGTTAACCCAATGATACCAGGGTAATCTAATGCCTTCTGATGAATAACCATCTGGCTAGTTAACCCAATGATACCAGGGTAATTTAATTCCTTCTGATTAATTACCCTCTGGCTAGTTAACCCAATGATACCAGGGTAATTTATTGACTTCTGCTGAATAACCTTTGGCTAGTTAACCCAATGATACCAGGGTAATCTAATGCCTTCTTATGAATAACCCTCTGTTGAGTTAACCCAATGATACCAGGGTAAAATACTTCTACTCATCAGTTTTATTCATTGTTTATTATTATTGTACCATATCAGAGTCACCCCATTCATCACATTAGATTTATCTTGAATTGTACTTCATGAAATCTTAACCCACAATGTGTTAATCAGTACTCTTCCTCTGGTCATGTAGAATAAGTCAACTGATTTCATAATCAATTGACTGATTTATTGATTGACAAGACGGTGATGGATTGAGGTCACAAAAATGAAGTTTGCTGAGCTTGAAAAACATACAAACATTACCACAGTGAGCTGTGTGAGAAACGCACAACAGACCTGGTACATTGTTTAGGATTAAGATAATGCCAATCATAATAACACTGGAGTTATCCTCTTAGAGTCAGATCCAAAGCCCTGTCAGACATCTGCTGGGCCTGTGATTCCACAAGGACAACAACAGGAGACAGCAGGAGGCTGGACGCCTCCATAATGTATTTTCACACCATCTTATCTCTCTGTAACATAGCCTACGGACACTTTGTTTAGTTCCATCTGAACACACACACACACTTGCAATTCTACACCCCCCCAAATACAGACAGAACACACACACACACACACACACACACAAATGCACAATTATGCATACACCCACACAAAACAACCATTATAAATCAGGCAACAATTGCGCTAACGGTAATGCTAAGTGCTATCCCCAGCAGTAACAGTGCCACAGCCAGACAGGGTAATGCTAAGTGCTAGCTCCAGCAGTAACAATGCCACAGCCAGAGAGGGTAATGCTAAGTGCTAGCCCCAGCAGTAACAATGCCACAGCCAGACAGGGTAATGCTAAGTGCTAGCCCCAGCAGTAACAGTGCCACAGCCATACAAGGTAATGCTAAGTGCTAGCCCCAGCAGTAACAGTGCCACAGCCAGACAGGGTAGTGCTAGCCCCAGCAGTAACAGTGCCACAGCCAGACAGGGTAATGCTAAGTGCTAGCCCCAACAGTAACAGTGCCACAGCCAGACAAGGTAATGCTAAGTGCTAGCCCCAGCAGTAACAGTGCCACAGCCAGACAGGGTAATGCTAAGTGCTAGCCCCAGCAGTAACAGTGCCACAGCCAGACAGGGTAATGCTAAGTGATAGCCCCAGCAGTAACAGTGCCACAGCCAGACAAGGTAATGCTAAGTGATAGCCCCAGCAGTAACAATGCCACAGCCAGACAGGGTAATGCTAAGTGCTAGCCCCAGCAGTAACAGTGCCACAGCCATACAAGGTAATGCTAAGTGCTAGCCCCAGCAGTAACAGTGCCACAGCCAGACAGGGTAGTGCTAGCCCCAGCAGTAACAGTGCCACAGCCAGACAGGGTAATGCTAAGTGCTAGCCCCAGCAGTAACAGTGCCACAGCCAGACAAAGTAATGCTAAGTGCTGGCCTCAGCAGTAACAGTGCCACACCCAGACAGTACTGTATGTAGCATCAGCACCAGTGGTGAGCAGTAAATCTCTCTGCAGCTTGTTCTGTCATATTAATGTGCCACTCTCATAAACATCTCCCCCTCCTCCCCAGACCCCCCCCCCCCCCCCCCCCCCCCTCTTGACGGAGGCAAACATATGTTACACACCACTGGGGATTAGAGGGGGGTAGAGGAGGGAGGGAGGGACGGAAGGGGAGTGGCACAGCCACACATCTGGCTGAAAACAGACGCCTGACTTCCCTCCCTTATCTACTGGGTGAAAAACCACAGTTTGCCATCACAGCTGCAAGATTTGTGACCTGTTGCCACAAGAAAAGGGCAACCAGTGAAGAACAAACACCATTGTAAATACAACCCATATTTATGTTTATTTATTTTCCCATTTGTACTTTAACTATTTGCACATTGTTACAACACTGTATATATACATAATATGACATTTGAAATGTCTTTATTCTTTTGAAACTTCTGAGTGTAATGTTTACTGTTAATATTTATTGTTTATTTCACTTTTGTTTACTATCTACTTCACTTGCTTTGGCAATGTTAACACACGTTTCCCATGCCAATAAAGCCCTTAAATTGAAATTGAATTGAGAGAGAGAGTGAGAGAGACCTCTTCATTAAATAACCCCACAGAGCAACCCCAAGCAGAAAGTCAACTTCCCAGCACAGAGTACTACTCCCTCATTGAAATGAAGGATAAATTCACCCAGCTGGAGGTAAGGCAGGTGGAGCTGGAACAGCAGGTGAACACACTCCAGTCAGCACAGACCCAGACAACAGTCCAGCACAACAACACCCCCTTAACTAGACCTGGAGCGCTGGAGGTAGAGAGAGACATGTCTGCACTCTGGACTGTGGTGAGACAACATCAACAGGAGAAAGAGCAGGAGCAGGAGAAGAACAGAGCACTAGAGGAGAGGATCAGAGTGCTGGAGGAGAAGGTGAGAACGATGACGGGTGACATAGAACAACCCATTAGAGAGCTGGCCAACCCCGCAGGGAAGCCAGCAGAACAGCCCACCTCAGATCCTGGCCATAGTCTCGACACCGCAGCAGAAGAGTACATCCTAGACCCTGACCATAGCCTCGACATCACAGCCAGACAAACAAATGAAGAACCCCAAGCCCTGGGGACCCCAACCCCTCTGAGCAACCCCCCTGTCAGACACCCTAATAGCCCTCATGACGACCCCCCCACACCCACTGAGGACATACACAAGCCACAGATTGTACTCCTTATGGACTCAAACAGGAAATACATACAAGAAAATAAACTTTTTCCAAAACACACAGTGTCTAAACTCTGGTGTCCAAACACCCAGGGCGCCCTAGACCTTCTGTCTGAGGACCGACTAGGATCACCCAGCCATATAATAATACACACAAGCACTAACAACCTGAGAACACAGCAAGAAAGGTTGCCCACAGCACTTAAGGGAGTGATAGAAAAAGCTTCTTCTACTTTCCCCAACGCACAAGTGGTTATCTCAACCCTGTTACCACGAAAATACTTCCACCCTGCTACCATACAGCGGGTAAACGCAAGTATTTCCCGTGACTGTGCATCAAAACCAAATGTCTACCTGGCCCACCACTCCACCCTGGACGTGAACAGCCTTTATGACCAGGTCCACCTATACAAGGCAGCAGTACCCACCATCGCCCAGACCCTAAAGGATATCGCCCTCAATCGCAGACCCAACTGATCGCCCTCAATCCCCCCCCCCCCCCCCAGGACCTATACATAGAGGACCCCCGCAGAGATGACCTACATCCAGACCACAGCACCATCAGCCACATCTACACCCCCACCCCCCACCAATTAACTCCCCCCCCATGTCAACCATGCCCACACCCCATTTAGGCCCCCTCAGATCAGACCTATGTCCCTCCTACCCACCCCAAGCCCCCCACTCCCACAAAGAGTGCCTCAACATGAAAGTCACACATACGCCCAGGCTGTGAGCAGGCAAACAGGCCCAACACCCACTCTTACACTAGCCCAAGCCAATGGCATGTACCAGATGCTCAGCAGGCTCTGCTCACAATTACTGGCCTGAGGCCAAACCACACAACCAACAACATTAGACACTTTATGGAACACAAAGCCTTCACTATTTCATCCTGGAATATCCAAGGCCTGAGGTCATCTGCCTTTGGCCTAAAGAGCAGGAATCTGGACTTCACCAAAGAAATCGGAAATACAGACATTGTCATCCTAGAAGAAACATGGTATAGAGGAGACGGACACAATGGTTGCCCTCTAGGTTACGGAGAGCTGGTAGTCCCATCCACCAAACTACAAGGTGTGAAACAGGGAAGGGACTCAGGGGGTATGCTAATTTGGTATAGAGCAGACCTAACTCACTCTATTAAATTAATCAAAACAGGAACATTTTACATTTGGTTAGAAATTCAAAAGGAAATTATCTCAACAGAGAAAAATGTCCTCCTGTGTGCTACCTATATCCCCCCATTAGAATCCCCATACTTTAATGAAGACAGCTTCTCCATCCTGGAGGGGGAAATCAATCATTTCCAGACCCAGGGACATGTATTAGTCTGTGGCGACCTAAATGCCAGAACTGGACAAGAACCTGATACCCTCAGCACACAGGGGGACAAACACCTACCTGGAGGTGACAGCATTCCCTCCCCCATATGCCCCCCTAGGCACAACTATGACAACATAACCAACAAAAACGGGTCACGACTCCTGCAGCGCTGTCGCACACTGGGTATGTACATAGTCAATGGTAGCCTTCGAGGGGACTCCTATGGTAGGTACACCTATAGCTCATCTCTTGGCAGTAGTACTCTATACTTTATCACTGACCTCAACCCAGAGTCTCTCAGAGCGTTTACAGTCAGCCCACTGACACCCCTATCAGACCACAGCAAAATCACAGTCTACTTGAACAGAGCAATATTCAATCATGAGGCATCAAAGCCAAAGGAACTGAATAATATTAAGAAATGCTATAGATGGAAGGAAAGTAGTGTTGAAACCTACCAAAAAACAATTAGGCAACAACAAATTCAATACCTCCTAGACAATTTCCTGGACAAAATGAAGGTGTAAACTTGGCAGTAGAACACCTAAACAGTATATTTGACCTCTCAGCTTCCCTATCAAATCTAAAAATGTCAAGCAGACAACCTATGAAAATTAACAACAATGACAAATGGTTTGATGAAGAATGCAAAAACCTAAGAAAGAAATTGAGAAACCTATCCAACCAAAAACATAGAGACCCAGAAAACCTGAGCCTACGCCTTCACTATGGTGAATCACTAAAACAATACAGAAATACACTATGGAAAAAGAAGGAACAGCATGTCAGAAATCAGCTCAATGTAATTGAAGAATCCATAGACTCTAACCACTTCTGGGAAAATTGGAAAACACTAAACAAACAACAACACAAAGAGCTATCTATCCAAAATGGAGATGTATGGGTAAACCACTTCTCCAATCTTTTTGGCCCTATAGCAGAGAACAAACAGCAAAAAAATATACATGATGAAATGCAAATCTTAGAATCAACTATTAAAGACTACCAGAACCCACTGGATTCTCCAGTTACATTGAATGAACTACAAAGGCAAAGTCTTCTCATGCTTTGTTGATTTCAAAAAAGCTTTTGACTCAATTTGGCATGAGGGTCTGCTATACCAATTGATGGAAAGTGGGGTTGGGGGAAAAACATACAACATTATAAAATCCATGTACAAAAACAACAAGTGTGCGGTTAAAATTGGCAAAAAAACATACATTTCTTTCCACAGGGCCGTGGGGTGAGACAGGGATGCAGTTTAAGCCCCACCCTCTTCAATATATATATCAACGAATTGGCGAGGGCACTAGAACAGTCTGCAGCACCCGGCCTCACCCTACTAGAATCTGAAGTCAAATGTCTACTGTTTGCTGATGATCTGGTGCTTCTGTCACCAACCAAGGAGGGCATACAGCAGCACCTAGATCTTCTGCACAGATTCTGTCAGACCTGGGCCCTGACAGTAAATCTCAGTAAGACAAAAATAATGGTGTTCCAAAAAAGGTCCAGTTGCCAGGACCACAAATACAAATTCCATCTAGACACCGTTGCCCTAGAGCACACAAAAAACGATACATACTTCGGCCTAATCGTCAGCGCCACAGGTAACTTCCACAAAGCTGTGAACGATCTGAGAGACAAGGCAAGAAGGGCCTTCTATGCCATCAAAAGGAACATAAAATTTGACATACCAATTAGGATCTGGCTAAAAATACTTGAATCAGTTATAGAACCCATTTCCCTTTATGGTTCTGAGGTCTGGGGTCCGCTCACCAACCAATAATTCACAAAATGGGACAAACACCAAATTGAGAGTCTGCATGCAGAATTCTGCAAAAACATCCTCAGTGTACAACGTAAAACACCAAATAATGCATGCAGAGCAGAATTAGGCCAATACCCGCTAATTATCAAAATTCAGAAAAGAGCCGTTAAATTCTATAACCACTTAAAAGGAAGCAATTCCCAAACCTTCCATAACAAAGCCATCACCTACAGAGAGATGAACTTGGAGAAGAGTCCCCTAAGTAAACTGGTCCTGGGGCTCTGTTCACGAACACAAACAGACCCCACAGAGCCCCAGGACAACAACAACAACAACAACACAATTAGACCCAACCAAATCATGAGAAAACAAAAAGAGAATTACTTGACACATTGGAAAGAACAAACAAAAAAACAGAGCAAACTAGAATGCTATTTGGCCCTAAACAGAGAGTACACAGTGGCAGAATACCTGACCACTGTGACTGACCCAAACTTAAGGAAAGCGTTCACTATGTACAGACTCAGTGAGCATAGCCTTGCTATTGAGAAAGGCCGCCGTAGGCAGACCTGGCTCTCAAGAGAAGACAAGCTATGTGCACACTGCCCACAAAATGAGGTGGAAACTGAGCTGCACTTCCTAACCTCCTGCCAAATGTATGACCATATTAGAGACACATATTTCCCTCAGATTACAGCGATCCACAAAGATTTAGAAAACAAACCCAATTTTGATAAACTCCCTTATCTACTGGGTGAAAAACCACAGTGTGCCATCACAGCTGCAATATTTGTGACCTGTTGCCACAAGAAAAGGGCAACCAGTGAAGAACAAACACCATTGTAAATACAACTAATATTTATGTTCATTTATTTTCCTATTTGTACTTTAACTATTTGCACATTGTTACAACACTGTATATATACATAATATGACATTTGAAATGTCTTTATTCTTTTGGAACTTCTGAGTGTAATGTTTACTGTTAATATTTATTGTTTATTTCACTTTTGTTTACTATCTACTTCACTTGCTTTGGCAAAGTTAACATACGTTTCCCATGCCAATAAAGCCCTTAAATTGAAATTGAATTGAAATTTAAATTGAGAGAGAGAGCGAGCGAGAGAGAGATAGAAAGAGAGAGAGTGTGTGCATGTGTGTGTGTGTGTGCGTGCGTGCGTGTGTGTGTGTGTGTGCATTGGGGCCAGACCAGCTCCAGCCTCAAGCCATCCCCTGCTCCCTGGGTACAACACAACACAAAGCTGATGAAGAAAGATCCAACATAGGCAAGGGGAAACCTAAAAAGACAACACTGGATTCAAATGACCAAAGGGTGCAGAAAATCTCACACCATGAGAGTCTGTATTATCGAATAAAGACAGAACCCAATGGGGTCTTGTAGGCTACAGTTGAAGTCGGAAGTTTACATAAACCTAGCCAAATACATTTAAACTCAGTTTTTCGCAATTCCTGACATTTAATCCTAGTAAAAATGACCTGTCTTAGGTCAGTAAGGATCACCACTTTATTTTAAGAATGTGAAATGTCAGAATAATAGTAGAGAGAATGAGTATTTGGTAGCATTACCTTTAAATTGTTTAACTTGGGTCAAACGTTTCAGGTAGCCTTCCACAAGCTTTCCACAATAAGTTCCTCCTGACACAGCTGGTGTAACTGAGTCAGGTTTGTAGGCCTCCTTGCTCGCACACGCTTTTTCAGTTCTGCCCACACATTTTCTATAGGATTACGATCAGGGCTTGGTGATGGCTACTCCAATACCTTGACTTTGTTGTCCTTAAGCAATTTTGCCACAACAGTATGCTTGGGGTCATTGTCCATTTGGAAGACCCATTTGCGACCAAGCTTTAACTTCCTGACTGATGTCTTGAGATGTTGTTTGAATATATCCACATAATTTTCCTTCCTCATGATGCCATCTATTTTGTGAAGTGCACCAGTACCTCCTGCAGCAAAGCACCCCCACAGCATGATGCTGCCCCGTGTTTCACGGTTGGGATGGTGTTCTTCGGCTTGCAAGCTTTCCTCTTTTTCCTCCAAACATAACGATGATCATTATGGCCAAACAGTTCTATTTTTGTTTCATCAGACCAGAGGACATTTCTCCAAAAAGTACAATCTTTGTTCCCATGTGCAGTTGCAAACTGTAGTTTGGCTTTTTTATGGCGGTTTTGGAGCAGTGGCTTCTTCCTTGCTGAGCGGCCTTTCAGGTTATGTCGATATAGGACTCGTTTTACTGTGGATATAGATACTTTTGTACCTGTTTCCTCCAGCATCTTCACAAGGTCCTTTGCTGTTGTTCTGGGATTGGTTTCGCATCAAAGTACGTTAATCTCTAGGAGACCGAACGCGTCTCCTTCCTGAGCGGTATGATGGCTGCGTGGTCCCATGGTGTTTATACTTGCGTACTATTGTTTGTACAGATGAACGTGGTACCTTCAGGCGTTTGGAAATTGCTCCCAAGGATGAACCAGTCTTTTCTGAGGTCTTGGCTGATTTCTTTTGATTTTCCCATGATGTCAAGCAAAGAGGCACTGAGTTTGAAGGTAGGCCTTGAAATACATCCACAGGTACGCCTCCAATTGACTCAAATGATTTCAATTAGCCTATCAGAAGTTCTAAAGCCATGACATAATTTTCTGGAATTTTCCAAGCTGTTTAAAGGCACAGTCAACTTAGTGTATGTAAACTTCTGACCCACTGGAATTGTGATACAGTGAATTATAAGTGAAATAATCTGTCTGTAAACAACTGTTGGAAAAATGACTTGTGTCATGCACAAAGTAGATGTCCTAACCGACATGCCAAAACTATAGTTTGTTTACAAGAAATGTGTGGAGTGGTTGAAAAACGATTGTTAATGACACCAACCTAAGTGTATGTAAACTTCCGACTTCAACTGTACATGACAATATAGAGACCAATCCATTTCAATCCAAAGGAAGGTGTATCTACAGTGGGGGGAAAAAGTATTTAGTCAGCCACCAATTGTGCAAGTTCTCCCACTTAAAAAGATGAGAGAGGCCAGTAATTTTCATCATAGGTACACGTCAACTATGACAGACAAATTGAGAAAAAAAATCCAGAAATTCACATTGTAGGATTTTTAATGAATTTATTTGCAAATTATGGTGGAAAATAAGTATTTGGTCACCTACAAACAAGCAAGATTTGACTCTCACAGACCTGTAACTTCTTCTTTAAGAGGCTCCTCTGTCCTCCACTCGTTACCTGTATTAATGGCACCTGTTTGAACTTGTTATCAGTATAAAAGACACCTGTCCACAACCTCAAACAGTCACACTCCAAACTCCACTATGGCCAAGACCAAAGAGCTGTCAAAGGACACCAGAAACAAAATTGTAGACCTGCACCAGGCTGGGAAGACTGAATCTGCAATAGGTAAGCAGCTTGGTTTGAAGAAATCAACTGTGGGAGCAATTATTAGGAAATGGAAGACATACAAGACCACTGATAATCTCCCTCGATCTGGGGCTCCACGCAAGATCTCACCCCGTGGGGTCAAAATAATCACAAGAACGGTGAGCAAAAATCCCAGAACCACACGGGGGGAGCTAGTGAATGACCTGCAGAGAGCTGGGACCAAAGTAACAAATCCTACCATCAGTACCACACTAAGCCGCCAGGGACTCAAATCCTGCAGTGCGAGACGTGTCCCCCTGCTTAAGCCAGTACATGTCCAGGCCCGTCTGAAGTTTGCTAGAGTGCATTTGGATGATCCAGAAGAGGATTGGGAGAATGTCATATGGTCAGATGAAACCAAAATAGAACTTTTTGGTAAAAACTCAACTCGTCGTGTTTGGAGGACAAAGAATGCTGAGTTGCATCCAAAGAACACCATACCTACTGTGAAGCATGGGGGTGGAAACATCATGCTTTGGGACTGCAAAGGGACCAGGACGACTGATCCGTGTAAAGGAAAGAATGAATGGGGCCATGTATCGTGAGATTTTGAGTGAAAACCTCCTTCCATCAGCAAGGGCATTGAAGATGAAACGTGGCTGGGTCTTTCAGCATGACAATGATCCCAAACACACCGCCCGGGCAACGAAGGAGTGGCTTCGTAAGAAGCATTTCAAGGTCCTGGAGTAGCCAGTCTCCAGATCTCAACCCCATAGAAAATCTTTGGAGGGAGTTGAAAGTTCGTGTTGCCCAGCGACAGCCCCAAAACATCACTGCTCTAGAGGAGATCTGCATGGAGGAATGGGCCAAAATACCAGCAACAGTGTGTGAAAACCTTGTGAAGACTTACAGAAAACGTTTGACCTGTGTCATTGCCAACAAAGGGTATATAACAAAGTATTGAGAAACTTTTGTTATTGACCAAATACTTATTTTCCACCATAATTTGCAAATATATTCATAAAAAATCCTACAATGTGATTTTCTGAATTTATTTTCCTCATTTTGTCTTTCATAGTTGACGTGTACCTTTGATGAAAATTACAGGCCTCTCTCATCTTTTTAAGTGGGAGAACTTGCACAATTGGTGGCTGACTAAATACTTTTTTTCCCCATTGTATATATGACAAGGTAATCCTAGGCTTTCTTAGGCCTGACGTTGGGCCTTTTCTCTCCCCGTCAGCAGACCCCTAGAGTAGTGCTTGCACCATGACATGTGTCAGATACTACAGATGTAGGATCTTAATTTGATCACTCTGTTGTAGGATAACTTACCTGCAATACAGGAAATGTTTCAAAGCGGAAATGACAAACTGTAGAAGCCATTTTAAAATGTAGATTTTTTTGTCATTGACCTACACACAATACCCCACAATGTCAAAGTGGAATTAAAAATGAAAAGCTGAAATGTCTTGAGCCAATAAGTATTCAACCCCTTTGGTATGGCAAGCCTAAATAAGTTCAGGAGTAAAAATCTGCTTAACAAGTCACATAATAAGTTGCATGGACTCACTCTGGGTGCATTAATAGTGTTTAACATGATTTTTCAATGACTATCTCATCTCTGTACCCCAAACATACAATTATCTGTAAGGTCCCTCAGTCGAGCAGTGAATTTCAAACACAAATTCAACCACAAAGAACAGGGAGGTTTTCCAATGCCTCGCAAAGAAGGGCACTTATTGGTAGATGGGTGTAAAAAAAAAAGAAGCAGACACTGAATATCCCTTTGAGCATGGTGAAGTTATTAATTACACTTTGTCACTTTGTACACCCAGTCACTTCAAAGATACAGGCGTCCTTCTTAGCTCAGTTGCCGGAGAGGAAGGAAACCGCTCAGAGATTTCCCCATGAGGCCAATGGTGACTTTAAAACAGTTACAGAGTTTAACGGCTGTGATAGGAGGAAACTGAGGATGGATCAACAACATTGTAGTTACTTCACAATACTAACCTAATTGACTGAGAGAAAATAAGGAAGCCTGTACAGAATACAAATATTCCAAAACATGCATCCTGTTTGCAACAAGGCACTAAAGTAATACTGCAAAGTACTATGTTTGGGGCAAATCCAATACAACACAGTACCGAGTAATACTCTCCATATTTTCCAGCATATTGGTAGCTGCATCATGTTATGGGTATGCTTGCAATCGTTAAGGACTGGGGAGTTTTTCAGGATAAAAAATAAACGGAATGGAGCTAAGCAGAGGCAAAATCTTAGAGGAAAACCTAGTTTAGTCTGCTTTCCACCAGACACTAGGAGATGAATTCACCTTTCAGCAGGACAATAACCTAAAACCAAATCTATACTGGAGTTGCTTACCAAGAAGACAGTGAATGTTCCTCAGTGGCCGAGTTACAGTTTTGACTTAAATCTACTTGAAAATATATGGTAAGACCTGACAATGGTTGTATAGCAATGATCAACAACGAATTTGACAGAGCTTGACGAATACAGGTGTAGAAAGCTCTTGGAGACTAACCCAGAAAGACTCACAGCTTTAATCACTGCCAAAGGTGCTTCTATAAAGTATTGACTCAGGGGTGTAAATTAGATACTTCTGTATTTAATTTTCAATAAATGTGAAGAACTTTCTCAAAGCATGTTTTCACTTGGTCATTATGGAGTATTTTGTGTAGATGGGTGAAGAAAAAAATAATATTTAATCCATTTTGAATTCAGGCTGTAACAACAAAATGTGGAATATATCGATGGGTATGAATACTTTCTGAAGGCACTGTGTATCACAATGCACCATGATAGCTTATGCTAATGAGTGACAGCTCTTGGCTCACATCCTCTTCGCTTGTGTGTGTGTTTGTCCGTATGTGTATGCTTGTTGGTACGTGTATGTGTGTGTGTGTGTATGTACAGTGGGGAGAACAAGTATTTGATACACTGCCGATTTTGCAGGTTTTCCTACTTACAAAGCATGTAGAGGTCTGTCATTTTTATCATAGGTACACTTCAACTGTGAGAGACGGAATCTAAAACAAAAATCCAGAAAATCACATTTTATGATTTTTAAGTAATTAATTTGCATTTTATTGCATGACATAAGTATTTGATCACCTACCAACCAGTAAGAATTCCGGCTCTCACAGACCTGTTAGTTTTTCTTTAAGAAGCTCTCCTGTTCTCCACTCATTACCTGTATTAACTATACCTGTTTGAACTTGTTACCTGTATAAAAGACACATGTCCACAAACTCAATCAAACAGACTCCAACCTCTCCACTATGGCCAAGACCAGAGAGCTGTGTAAGGACATCAGTGATAAAAGTGTAGACCTGCACAAGGCTGGGATGGGCTACAGGACAATAGGCAAGCAGCTTGGTGAGAAGGTAACAACTGTTGGCGCAATTATTAGAAATTGGAGGTAGTTCAAGATGATGGTCAATCAACCTCGGTCTGGGTTGATCCATGCAAGATCTCACCTCGTGGGGCATCAATGATCATGAGGAAGGTGAGGGATCAGCCCAGAACTACACAGCAGGACCTGGTCAATGACTTGAAGAGAGCTGGGACCACAGTCTCAAAGAAAACCATTAGTAACACACTACGCCGTCATGGATTAAAATCCTGCAGCGCACGCAAGGTCCCCCTGCTCAAGCCAGCGCATGTCCAGGCCCGTATGAAGTTGCCAATGACCATCTGGATGATCCAGAGGAGGAATGGGAGAAGGTCATGTGGTCTGATGAGACAAAAATAGAGCTTTTTGGTCTAAACTCCACTCGCCGTGTTTGGAGGAAGAGGAAGGATGAGTACAACCCCAAGAACACCATCCCAACCGTGAAGCATGGAGGTGGAAACATCATTCTTTGGGGATGCTTTTCTGCAAAGGGGACAGGATGACTGCACCGTTATGAGGGGAGGATGGATGGGGCCATGTATCACGAGATCTTGGCCAACAACCTCCTTCCCTCAGTAAGAGCATTGAAGATGGGTCGTGGCTGGGTCTTCCAGCATGACAACGACACGAAACACACAGCCAGGGCAACTAAGGAGTGGCTCCGTAAGAAGTATCTCAAGGTCCTGGGGTGGCCTAGCCAGTCTCCAGACCTGAACCCAATAGAACATCTTTGGAGGGAGCTGAAAGTCTGTATTGCCCAGCGACAGCCCCGAAACCTGAAGGATCTGGAGAAGGTCTGTATGGAGGAGTGGGCCAAAATCCCTGCTGCAGTGTGTGCAAACCTGGTCAACACCTACAGGAAACGTATGATCTCTGTAATTGCAAACAAAGGTTTCTGTACCAAATATTAAGTTCTGCTTTTCTGATGTATCAAATACTCATGTCATGCAATAAAATGCAAATGAATTACTTAAAAATCATACAATGTGATTTTCTGGATTTTTTTAGATTCCGTCTCTCACAGTTGAAGTGTACCTATGATAAAAATTACAGACCTCTACATGCTTTGTAGGTAGGAAAACCTGCAAAATCGGCAGTGTATCAAATACTTGTTCTCCACACTGTATATGTCTGTCTCTGTGTGTGCGCACATGTTTGTGTGTGTGTGAGTGAGTGTTTGTGTGTGTGTGTGTGCATGTGCATGTGTGTCGATCCTCTCAGCTGCGAGGAGGTGCTGCCATCCGTTTAGAGAATTAGTCGTTCCCAAACCTCCGGCACAGGGAGGTGAGGAACACACGGCCTTCTCAGAATCACAAGTGACAAGTTTAATAACCGCTGCACGACAACCACTGCACGGGCAGAAACATGCCGGCTTTAGAATGAGTTGTCTAGATTAGCCCTGCAAGTCACTCTGGAGTCTGGAAAACCAGGAGGTCAGGGGTTAACATCCTAGATGAGCTGCTACTACCGTCGCTGACCGGGGCACTAAACCTCCTCCAACAGCCCTCCTCCAACAGCCATCCAGCACTTAACCCATGTAATCTCCGGCGCTGCTCACTCTTGGATTACATCCTACCTGACAGGTCGCTCCTACCAGGTGGTGTGACGAGAATCTGTCTCCGCACCACGTGCTCTCACCACTGGTGTCCCCCAGGGCTCAGTTCTAGGCCCTCTCCTATTCTATCTATACACCAAGTCACTTGGCTCTGTCATATCCTCACAGGGTCTCTCCTATCATTGCTACGCAGACGACACACAATTCATTTTCTCCTTTCCCCACTTCTGATAACCATGTGGCGAATCACATCTCTGCATGTCTGGCGGACATATCAGTGTGGATGTCGGATCACCACCTCAAGCTGAACCTCGGCAAGACGGAGCTGCTCTTCCTCCCAGGGAAGGACTGCCTGCCTCCATGATCTTGCCATCATGGTTGACAACTCCATTGTGTCCTCCTCCCAGAGTGCAAGGAACCTTGGCGTGACCCTGGACAACACCATGTCGTTCTCCGCCAACATCAAAGCGGTGACGCGATCCTGCAGGTTCATGCTCTACAACATTCGCAGAGTACGACCCTACCTTACACAGAAAGCGGCACAGGTCCTAATCTAGGCACTTGTCATCTCCCGTCTGGATTACTGCAACTCGCTGTTGGCTGGGCTCCCTGCCTGTGCCATTAAACCCCTACAACTTATCTAGAATGCTTTAGCCCGTCTGGTGTTCAACCTTCCCAAGTTCTCTCATGTCACCCCGCTCCTCCGCACACTCCACTGGCTTCCAGTTGAAGCTCGCATCTACTACAAAACCATGGTGCTTGCCTACGGAGCTGTGAGGGGAACGGCACCTCCTTACCTTCAGGCTCTGATCAGACCCTACACCCAAACGAGGGCACTACATTCATCCACCTCTGGCCTGCTAGCCCCCCTACCTCTACGGAAGCACAGTTCCCGCTCAGCCCAGTCAAAGCTATTCGCTGCTCTTGCACCCCAATGGTGGAACAAGCGCCCCCACGACGCCAGGACAGCGGAGTCACTGACCACCTTCCGGAGACACTTGAAACCCTACCTCTTTAAGGAATACCTGGAATAGTATAACAGTAATCCTTCTACCCCCACTCTCCCCCAACCCCCATACATTTTTTTTTTGCATAATTATTTCATTAGGATTTTCAAAAGCAGTAAATTGAAAACATTTCATCACACATGGTTAAAATTGAGAATTTTAGGTTTAAAATTGATTTTCAGAATAAAGTGCTCTGATTCAGAATTATTGTTCAGTGGGACAATCCATCAATGTGACTCAGTGGTAGTCAACGGTGATAAGCAGTGGTGGAAAAAGTACCCAAATGTCATACTTGAGTAAAAGTAAAGATACCTTAATAGAAAACGACTCAAGTAAAAGTAAAAGTCACCCAGTAAAATAATACTTCAGTAAAAGCCTAAAAGTACTTGGTTTTAAATATACTTAAATATCAAAAGTAAATGTAATTGCTAAAATATACTTAAGTATCAAAAGTAAAAGTAAAAGTATGAATAATTTAAGATTCCTTATATTAAGCAAGTCAGACGGCACCATTTTCTTGTTTTTTTAATTTACCGATAGCCAGGGGCTATCTCCAACACTCAGACATAATTTACAAATTAAGCATTTGTGTTTAATGAGTCCGCCAGATCAGAGGCAGTAGGGATGACCAGGTATGTTCTCAAGATAAGTGTGTGAATTAAACCATTTTCCTGTCCTGTTAAGCATTCAAAATGAGTACTTTTGGGTGTCAGGGAAAATGTCTGGAGTAAAAAGTACAATATTTTCTTTAGGAATGTAGTGAAGTAAAAGTAAAAGTTGTCAAAATATAAATAGTAAAGTAAAGTACAGATACCCCCCAAAAAACGATTAAAATAGTATTTTTAAGTATTTTTACTGAAGTACTTTACACCACTGGTGATCATCCATATTTGTTGCCATAGTGATTTGAGTTACATAACTTACATACAATACACAATAACATCTGAGTTACAGTACATAAAATGTGAGTTACAATACTCCCATGAAAAATTGGTAATGTAACCGAGTGGTTCAGGGTGATAGTCGTTGTTGTCAAGGAGGGAATCTTGGCTCACTGTACCTTTCAAAGACAGAGCTGTGAAAACATTCAACATCTGTTTGATTGAGAGCCAATTACACTGTTAACCACAGCATAACATGACTCAAGGCCTAAGAGTCATTTTCTGTTATTCAGCCATTCTGACAAGAGTAATACATACACAGTTATAAGATCTCCTTGAACTAGAGTCAAAGGTAACGATCTCCGCATGTGTATTTCCCACCGTAAAGCATGGAGGAGGAGGTCTTATGGTGTGGGGTTGCTTTGCTGGTGACACTGTCTGTGATTTATTTAGAATTCAAGGCACACTTAACCAGCATGGCTACCACTGCATTCTGCAGCGATACACCATCCCATCTGGTTTGGACTTAGTGGAACTATCATTTGTTTTCAACAGTACAATGACCCAACACATCCCCAGGCTGTGTAAGGGCTATTTTACAAAGAAGGAGAGTGATGGAGTGCTGCATCAGATGACCTGGCCTCCACAATCACCCGACCTCAACCCAATTGAGATGGTTTGGGATGAGTCGGACCGCAGAGTGAAGGAAAAGCAGCCAACAAGTGCTCAGCATATGAGGGAACTCCTTCAAGACTGTTGGAAAAGCATTCCAGGTGAAGTTGGTTAAGAGAATGCCAAGTGTGTGCAAAGCTGTCATCAAGGCAAAGGGTGGCTATTTGAAGAATCTGAAATATAAAACATATTTTGATTTGTTTAACACTTTTTTGGTTACACAAATACTAATTTTCACAAAGTCTGCTGCCTCAGTTTTGATGATGGCAATTTGCATATACTCCAGAATGTCATGAAGAGTGATCAGATGAATTGCAATTAATTGCAAAGTTCCTCTTTGCCATGAAAATGAACTTAATCCCCAAAAAACATTTCCACTGCATTTCAGCCCTGCCACAAAAGGACCAGCTGCCATCATGTCAGTGATTCTCTCATTAACACAGGTGAGAGTGTTGACGAGGACAAGGCTGGAGATCACTCTATCATGCTGATTGAGTTAGAATAAGAAACTGGAAGCTTTAAAAGGAGGGTGGTGCTTGAAATCATTGTTCTTCCTCTGTTAACCATGGTTACCTGCAAGGAAACACGTGCCGTCATCATTGTTTTGCACAAAAAGGGCTTCACGGGCAAGGATATTGCTGCTAGTAAGATTGCAACTAAATCAACCATTTATCAGATCATCAAGAACTTCAAGGAGAGAGGTTCAATTGTTGTGAAGAAGGCGTCAGGGCACCCAAGAAAGTCCAGCAAGCGCCAGGACCGTCTCCTAAAGTTGATTCAGCTGTGGGATCGGGGCACCACCAGTGCTGAGCTTGCTCAAGAATGGCAGCAGGCAGGTGTGAGTGCATCTGCACTCACAGTGAGGCGAAGACTTTTGGAGGATGGCCTGGTGTCAAGAAGGGCAGCAAAGAAGCCACTTCTCTCCAGGAAAAACATCAGGGACAGACTGATGTTCTACAAAAGGTACAGGGATTGGACTGCTGAGGACTGGGGTAAAGTCATTTTCTCTGATGAATCCCCTTTCCGATTGTTTGGGGCATCCGGAAAACACCTTGTCCGGAGAAGACAAGGTGAGCGCTACCATCAGTCCTGTGTCATGCCAACAGTAAAGCATCCTGAGACCATTCATGTGTGGGGTTGCTTCTCAGCCAAGGGAGTGGGCTCACTCACAAGTTTGCCTAAGAACACATCCATGAATAAAGAATGGTACCAACACATCCTCTGAGAGCAACTTCTCCCAACCATCCAAGAACAGTTTGGTGACGACCAATGCCTTTTCCAGCATGATGGAGCACCTTGCCATAAGGCAAAAGTGATAACTAAGTGGCTCGGGGAACAAAACATCAACATGTTGGGTCCATGGCCAGGAATCTCCCCAGACCTTAATCCCATTGAGAACTTGTGGTCAATCCTCAAGAAGCGAGCGAACAAACAAAAACCCACAAATTCTGACAAACTCCAAGCGTTGATTATGCAAGAATGGGCTGCCATCAGTCAGGATGTGGCCCAGAAGTTAATTGACAGCATGCCAGGGCAGATTGCAGAGGTCTTGAAAAAGAAGGGTCAACACTGCAAATATTGACTCTTTGCATAAACGTAATGTATTAATAAAAGCCTTTGACACTTATGGAATGCTTGTAATTATACTTCAGTATACCATAGTAACATCTGACAAAAATATCTCATAACACTGAAGCAGCGAACTTTGTGAAGACCAATATTTGTGTCATTCTCAAAACTTTTGACCACGACAGTACATGATTCCATATGTGTTATTTAATAGTTTTGATGTCTTCACCATTATTCTACAATGTAGAAAATAGTAAAAATAAAGAAAAAACCCTGAATGAGTAGGTGTCCAAACTTTTGACTGGTACTGTAGGTAGGATATAGGTAGAATATACAGTAGATATAGGTTATGTGATATTAGATGACAGAGACAACGAGAGAAAAAGCAGAAGCAGCAAAAAATACTAAAGGAGAGGCTGGCTATACGAGAAGAGAGGGAGAGGGAGAGAGGGATGAAGAGAGAGAGAGGGAGAGAGAGAGAGAGAGAGAGTGGGAGAGAGGGAGAGGAAGAGAGAGAGATAGGGAGGGAGAGAGGGAGAGATGGAGAGAGGGAGAGAGCGAGTGAGCGAGTGAGCGAGAGAGAGAGAGAGAGAGAGAGAGAGATGAAGAGAGTTTAAGCGAGAGCTCGACGGTCCCTGTGTCATCTCTGATCCCGTGGCCTGTTCTCTTTAGTGGCACATTTTCTTGACTGCTCTCCTTCTGTGGAGCTGACATGTCATGTGTAATTTGGACTGAGCCAGAGGCAGGGATTTTTTTCTCCTCTAAATCTGAGAGCCGCGCTGACTGACACTTTCCTCTCCGCTCGTCCGGATCCCTGAAAATGCCAGACTGCTCCTCCGGGACACAGACAAGAGAAGGAACGCCAGCGAAGGACAGGCTATTAAAGCTAAGACTCTCATCCCTGAGTGCTCACACAGAACCTGTGTCATAGAATGTATGTCTACTTTTAGTTGTGTTTCTTCATACGTCCCACAATCAGGGATGCAGGGAAAGTGAGGAGAGACACACAAAGAGCGGAAATTACACAGTCATAAGAGACCATGGAGAAAGCATTTTCAGAGGAAGCCTTAGCTCATAGATGCTCCTGTAAGTGTGGTGAATCGTTTCCATCAGTGCACCACTTTAAAATAATTTACTGGCTGTTTTCATCCTACACTGCTGAAACACTACAGGGATGAACCTGGGGCCAGCCAGGATCAGACATTGAGGTGAAGGGGGTCAGGGAGAAAGTGGGATGTCCCAAATACCTTTTGCAGCCAGAATGACATGCACTTCTGTTACTTACAGTAATCAAATGTTATTTGATTACAGTAGGCTTGGCTTCAGATTGCAGTGTTGCAGGGAGCATGGTATTGAATTAATATGCTTCATAAAGACAAACAGACAAAAATACATCCTGCCTCATAAACTCACTTGTGTGACTTCTTCCCCCCGGTGCCCCCGGGTCCTGCTCCACAGTCGTGTGCCTGGATGATAAAGGTGTACTCCTTCTGCAGCTCACAGTCCACCAGGCCCCTGGCCCTCAGCTGGCCCTCACCAGACGTCCCGTTCAGCACCACTGCCTCGAACGGAGCCTCCAGACCATGGATGTTAAACGCACAGATCTCCCCTGGAGAGAGAGCGAGAGGAGGGGAGAGAGGTGAGGGACTGTGTATTTACTACCACATGATTTCCACTTGACCGTTAAAGTCGAAAAGTAGTGGTGGAGAGAGGAGGGGTGTGTTGCTTTCTTTATGTGAGAGAGTGTTATACTGTTATGGAGATATGCAGTGTGGGGTCTGAATACAGTTTCTCTACAAAACTCCAGGAAGTTTTATTTAGACTCATCTGAGGAGACATCCATTTATACAGCATGTGCAGTGGGCTCATGTAATCACTCAGCAGCTCTGGGGATTTGACTTCTCCCTCTAGTTGAGCACTGTAAAGAATACCTCTGGTAATTCCAATTCCCTGGAAGGTTCCGGTTTAATTTTCGAGCAGACAGGTAGAGAAACAACAACAACTACAATAACAATAAGTATCCACAGCAGAGTCACCCACAAAGCCACCCTCTCTGGAACAGGACTAACAAACTCACTCATTCAACAACTAATCACTCTCCTGAAGATGCCAAGGACAAACCAACCCGCCCACATTCTGCGGCTCACTCCCATCACGCGTTGTCACTCCAGACCATACAAACAATCAACAATTGAGTAACTAAAAGCTTGATTAAAAAAAACACTACCTCTCAAAGTCACCCTGGTTTGTTTGAGAGACAACGAGGAAACAGCAAATCAATTTACAAAGCTACACAATGAGGCATACCAAAACAAAAGAGCAAAAAGTCGTCTGACATTTATGAGCAGGTCAGATAAAGCGGAGTCTATTTTGGAGTTGGCGAGGCAAGTGCTTTAGAAGCGTGGCACTTGCCCGCTTTTTACTGGGGGATTTGAGGAAATCACTTAGCACGAGCTGTAAACTCTGACCTGAGACGGCTAATTGCGCCGATATCATTTCAACTAACAGGAAGGGCTAAATTGGATTCCGCCAGAGCTTTGTGTGCGCATCGCTGCTGGCCAGTTGTGATAAGAGCAACTTCATTTTCCCCTCCTTCCCTTTCTCTTCCCTTTCATCCTGGTCGAACATAATCCCATCTCCTTCTACAGCGGGAGTGTTGAAATGACAATTTGTCCACAGTGGAGAGAGTGAGAGTGAGAGTGAGAGTGTGAGAGAGAGAGAGAGAGAGAGAGAGAGAGAGAGAGAGAGAGAGAGAGAGAGAGGAGAAGAGATAGCAGAGGTAGATAGTAGAGAGCGAGAGAAGCGAGCGAGAGCCGCTCTCTCTCGCTTCTCCTATTCTCTCTCGCTCTCGCTCTCTCTCTCTCACTATCTCTCCGCTCTCTCTCTCTCTGAGAGAGAGAGAGAGAGAGCTACTCAGTAGGCTGTTTAAGACATCCCCTGTCTTACCAGAACAATAACGTATCAGAAATAAATGGGCTCCTACAATGCATAGGCGTTCTGTGTGGAAAAATAATCATAAAATGGCGGCAAAGCAAATGGCGTGTGACGAGGAGAGAGATAAGATGTAACAGTCTCGATGGGTGAGGTTGCCTTGCCACCACAAAAACCCCAAATGAAAAATCAATCACTGTGGTACGAAAAATGAACCTAATATACACCCTTACGAAAAAAGTTTGCAGTCAGAGACCACTATAACTGCAGGACACTGCAAATACTGCATAAAAAATACTATTTTGTAGTGTAACTGCAGTTACAGCGCAGTATAAGTGCAGTTCAACTGCAGGACACTGCAGTTATTCTGCAATGACTGCGTTCAAAATACCACAGTCAACTGCAGTTACTGCATTTTTACTGCAGTTTCAAAACTGCAATCTTTTTTTGTAAGGGCACAGCCAAGAGAAGAAGTTTCCCATTAGTAAGGTGAATATGCTAAAGATCTGCTCAACTTTTCCACCCCTACCTCAGCGCTTGGCAGGACGAGGAACCCCTACACCCAGTTAATGATTACATTTTACCTCAGGGAGCGGAGAGGGGTCAAGGTGACCAACGTTGACCGTCATGGCAGACCTCCTCTTTTTCAAAGTTGAATGAATAAACATATCGCCTCGCGCTGGGCTGATAGCTGCTTATCACATCTCCAGGCTGATATCAGGTCCCCCAGCAGAGGACATCCTTTCTGAGGGACAGATTAGGTTTGAACCGTTGGCCCCGGCTCGGCTTCGGCAGCAGCATGGTAACAGGAACAGATGTTGGGTGGCTGGCACTTGGCAGAGCTGTGGGGCTCGCCACCCTAATTGCTGCGCTAAATTGTTAGCTAAATATGTGTCTCCGTGTCACATTAGCCTTTTATGAGATAGATTTATGATTAGAAAAACCCAGGCAACGGCCTGGCTGTCTTCAAGGAGAGCCTCTGCACTGCCACGTTCTAATCTAATGGATGCAAATGAATGAGACATTACTAGTAGAGGGTAGTGAGAAGGAGCAGGGACTGGTTGTCATGGTTCTAGTATAAGTTTTACAGAGCTAGCTGCCCAGTGGTGGTGTGTGTTTGTGTCGCCTGAGGGCCATGTCAGGGCAACAGGGCTAAAACACTCTGGGGGACCACAGTCATTATCAGACCTGACAGAGCATTTCTGATAAGACGAACCGGATCAGAACACACTCATATGCATGGGTCAAAGCACGCATGCACACACAGCACCCTTAAGTGTGTGAGATGTGGAGGTGGAGAATATCAGTCTGAGGTCATTGATAAGAGCAGAGAGGAGAGGAGAGAGGGATGGTGGGAGGGGAGATGAACGTTTGGGAGGACGGGAACATGGGCATTGCCTAAGGCAAGCTCTGATTTCACTGCTGGAGAGTGACCAAACACACACACACACACAGCGGTTATGCCAGAACATCCTCTTACTGTTAGAACACACACGACAGACAGGTATCTAATCACATGATACAATATCAATGTTATTCAATAGTTTTAGAACTTTAATTATACATTAACTGACTGCTACCAGTAAGTGTAGTATTACAGTAGTTGAGCAGCTTACAGAGATAATAACACGTTTCTACCAACAGTAATAACATTATCAGTAATGGGTTTATTGTAATTGTGTGGTAAGTTACTGTAGGCTAGCAGTGCTTTATACAACTCAGATTTTGCATCTAATTACCTAGTTATGTATTGTTCTACACCTTACCTCTGCTTCTCTCTCCCTGTACCCCCATCACACACACACCAATTGGCTCTTGATTGCCCCCAACCTCCTCTCTGCACTTCACACACATATTTCTCTCACACCCTCTCCACCCTCGGCCCTCTCAGCTGCAGGGCATAGATAGACTGTCAGCCACATAGCTCCAGAGACAAGGCCAAATTGAAAATGCTGTAATTATGCTCTTCATGAAATTAGTCAGACGAGGAATGAAAAAAACACACACTAGAAGAGAAGCTGTCTGTCCGTTTCTGAAAAATTAATTTTAATCAAGCTTGTGTGTTCTGGCTAGAGCCGGAGCTGGAGAAACCAGAGTGGTGTGAGATTCTGTGTGTGTGTATGTTTGTGTGTGTGTGTGTGTCTGTGTGTGTTTGTGTGTACAGGAGATTTTAATTAAAAATAATCTCTCCACGAGCACAGAGGGGGGACTCAGACATGATTCGCTCGACCTTGTCCCTTCACCCTTAATTACATAAAGGCTGCTCTGAGGGAGTTAATGTCATCCCACTGTCTCTCTGACTGACAGAGATAACCCACTGTCTCTCTGACTGACAGAGAGAACCCACTGTCTTTCTGATTGACAGAGAGAACCCACTGTCTCTCTGACTGACAGAGAGAACACAGAACACACTCTCTGCTCTGTGCGTCTGACGGAACACAACTGTACTCATCACACAGCTCCAGTCCACAACACAACATGGCTGTACTGCTGCATTCTGGACCCAAATAAGTTTTAGGCTGTGTACCTAATAGCTGTTTGTAGTGCATCAGACCATGAGCCTTAATCTCTTCTCTACAGGCAGTACACTGGACGACACACAGGGTCCTAAACACATCAATGCTGTTTTACTCTGACTGCTCAGGGGCAGGTTGGGTGTTTAGTAATGCCGACACTGTGTGAGGCCCCAAACACCCACTTCCCCTATGTCAATATAGTTAGTCACAAAACACCAGCAGGATACATGTCAATTAACTCAGCATAGACACAGGAACAGGGTCAAAACAACACCACACACCGCCACCACCCAACCTCCAACCAACTGTTGATAACGGACCACCAACAGACGCAGCACCAACACAAGAAACATTAGAGAAAACACACTCCCAGACAGTAGCAGGATATATCAATCAGTTAACCAGGCATGTGACCACTACTCTGTTCCTCAGAGACCATCCACCACCTACTGTCAGCTAACAGAAATCAGACAGCCACACAGCATAAACACAACACTGCAGATGTTTCTCCCACTGAGACCCGTATTATACAGGACTCCATGGGAGGGAGGGAGGGAGGGAGGGAGGGAGGGATAGAGAGATGGAGGTATGTTCCTGGGTAAGAAAGAGTAGCTTTTTATTCCCAGTTATAAATCCCTCTTTGTATACATGGCGAAAGTTGCTAAAAGTAGTCATAATGATTTAATTATATATTTTTCAAATTCAGTTTCTATGCAGATGGTAGGCTCTATAGATTGAAGCTAGTTTGAGTCCATGTGCTAACTGGCTAAACGTACACTTTTCACTTTCAATAAACAATGTCATGATTGTGCCAATGTGTTTGTCTTGAACTACCATCTGTTGTTGTGACTGCAGAAAATGGCAGAAGACATATGTTTATCTTATAATGTATAAGGTTTCCCTTATGGGATAGTTTACCCAAATTACTGAATTACAAGGCATGACACCAAGCCATGCTTTGCTGTCCCTGTCACTTATGCCACACGCTAACGTTTTAGCATTTATGGCACAAATACCATTCAAGTCATGGGACTAATATTTTTTTTATAATTGTCATGTTCAAATCATCTATATGTGACTTTGTTGAGCTTCACAATCCATTTTAGATACTTTTGGATGATTTGGACATAATGCGCAAAAAAAATAATATATCAGTCCGATGACTTGAATGGGATTTGTGCCACAAATGCTAAACCATTTGCATGTGGAAACAGTGCTAGGGAAACTAAAGCAAAGCATGAATTGCTGTCAAACCTTGTCCACAGACTGCTTACAGGGTAAGGAAACCAATGTGCCATTTTGTAATTTGGGTGAACTATCCTCTTGTGGTAGTTACCCAATTCAGTCGAGTTATGGTCTTTAGCCTACTCCAAGACATTAATTAACTACAAGCACTATGTATTTTATTAATGTAAGTCCAATCACTACAGAATTACACAAAAGCCCTGGCCTCTCTGTATAAGGACAGGCAATGACTGAAAGAGAAGAAAAATGGACCAAAACACAAACAGAACACAGCTAAGGCAATCACATTAAAGCACACTGGAAATCAATAGTTCCTATTTTCTACTTCCCTGTGTAGAATGGCCTGGGGGAGAGAAAGCATGTGTCCTCGCTCCTCTCATGCAAGGCCATTTAGAGTTCAATGCGTTCAAATATCCCTACTAGAGTTTACGATCCTTGTTAAAACCCCGGAGGATAGTACTTATCCAAAGGCCTATTGTCACGGTCGCCATAATGAACGGACCAAGGCGCAGCGTGATATGAGTACATACTTTAATTGGTACTTTTCAACAATTAACAAAACAACAAAACGATACGTGAAGTCCTCGGTCACTAACACAAACCTACACGGAACAAGATCCCACAAAACACAAGTGCACAACAGGCTGCCTAAGTATGGTTCCCAATCAGAGACAACAAGCAACAGCTGATTCACGTTGCCTCTGATTGAGAACCACCCCGGCCAACATAGAAACACATAACCTAGAACAGAACATAGAAAACGAAACATAGACACTACACAAAGAAACTAACACCCTGGCTCAACATACAAGAGTCCCCAGAGCCAGGGCGTGACAGTACCCCCCCCAAAGGCGCAGACTGCGACCGCGCCAGCATAAACCCAACAGGGGAGGGGCCGGGTGGGCATTCCACCTCGGAGGCGGATCCGGCTCCGGGCGTGACCACCACCCTCTAACAACCCCCCCATAGCACCCCTGGTCTGGTCTGGCCCCGCTGGCTGGAACTGGACATCGGTGGAGTGGATTGCTTCGGCTCCGGTGTGGAGCAGCTGACCGGTACCTGACCAGGCACCGGTGAAACAGGCACGGGCTGTGCCGGACTGACGACGCGCACCACAGGCTTGGTGCGGGGAGCAGGAACAGGCCTGACCGGGCTGGCGACGCACACCACAGGCTTGGTGCGGGGAGCAGGAACAGGCCGGACCGGGCTGTGGAGACGGACTGGAGGTCTGGAGCGAAGAGCTGACACAACCCGTCCTGGCTGAATGCCTATTTTTACACACTCTGTGTGAGGCATCAGCACAGGACGTACAGGGCTGTGTACTCGTACTGGCACTACAGCACGTGGCACTGGCGCAGGATATCCGGGACCGAGGAGGGGTACTGGAGGCCACGAGCATTGAGGAATCAGTCCTGGTGAATGCCCACCTTAGCACGACACGTGCGTGGTGCTCGCTCCATGCTGTGTGCCCCCCCCAAAAAAAAATTCTTGGGGTTGCCTCTTGCGTGTCCGACGTCGGCCCGGTTGGCGCCGCTGCTCCTCTCTATGGCGCGCCTCCACCGTCTCCTCCCACAGACGGCGATCCATTCCGGCCTGGATTTCCTCCCAAGTCCAGGACCCCTGCCCGTCCAAGATCTCCTCCCAAGTCCAGGCTGTCTGCTCCTGGACACGCTGCTTGGTCCTGTTTTGGTGGGATCTTCTGTCACGATCGTCATAATGAACGGACCAAGGCGCAGCGTAATATGAGTACATACTTTAATAGGTACTTTTCAACAATTACCAAAACAACAAAACGATACGTGATGTCCTCGGTCAATAACACAAACCTACACGGAACAAGTTCCCACAAAACACAAGTGCACAACAGGCTGCCTACGAACGTCAGGGAGAGACCAAGGCGCAGCGTTGAATGCGTACATATTTATTAATAGAATGATCACACGATCAAAACAACGGACGATAACGTGATGTCTACGGTTTAACACAAACCAAACAAGAACAAAATCCCACAAACCCGAATGAAAAACAGACAGTTTAAATATGGCTCCCAATCAGAGACAACCCACGACAGCTGACACTCGTTGCCTCTGATTGGGAGTCACTCTGGCCAACATAGAAATAAACACCCATAGAAACAAAACCCATAGATCTACACACCCTGGCTCAACATAACAGTGTCCCCAGAGCCAGGGCGTGACAGTACCCCCCCTTAAAGGCGCGGACTCCGACCGCGTCAACCAAAACCCACATGGGAGGGACCGGGTGGGCACTCCGCCTAGGCGGCGGATCCGGCTCCGGGCCTGATCCCCGCTCCCTCTCCAACCCCCCAAAGTACCCCTGGTCCGGTCTGGCCCCGCTGGCCGGAGCTGGACTGCACACTGGTGGAGCGGATTGCTCCAGCTCCGGCGTGAAGCATCTGACCGGTGCCGGACCAGCCACCGGTGGAACAGGCACGGGCCGTGCCGGACTGACGACGTACACCACTGGCTTGGTGTGGGGAGCAGGAGCGGGCCGAGCCGGGCTGTCGAAGCGCACCCCTGACTTGGTGCGGGGAGCAGGAACGGGCCGAGCCGGGCTGACGAAGCGCACCACTGACTTGGTGCGGGGAGCAGGAACGGGCCGAGCCGGGCTGACGAAGCGCACCACTGACTTGGTGCGGGGAGCAGGAACGGGCCGAGCCGGGCTGTCAAAGCGCACCCCTGACTTGGTGCGGGGAGCAGGAACGGGCCGAGCCGGGCTGTCAAAGCGCACCCCTGACTTGGTGCGGGGAGCAGGAATGGGCCGGACTGGGCTGGCGACGCGCACCGTAGACTTGGTGCGAGTGGCAGGAACAGGCCGGACCGTACTGGGAACACACACCACTGGCCCTACGTGGGGATCAGGAACAGGCCGGACCGGACTGGCAACACACGCCAGTACCTCTCGCCGTGCCTCTACAACCTCCTTCCCCCTGGTGACCAGTGACTCCCGTAACCTGGCGGCCTCCTCTGCCAACCCGCTGGACCTCTCTATCGCGGCCTCCTGCTGCCCCGACGTCGTGAGCCCCCCCCCTAAACATTTTCTGGGGGTCTCTCCTCCCCGTGGGCCAGGCCTCCATCGTTCTCGTCCAACTCTCGCTCCTCTGTCTCCAACTCCCGCCATTCAGCTCCTCAATGGGCTTGACCCAGTCGAAGCTCTTCCTCAACTGGTCCCAAGTCCACCCTCTCTGCTCCTCACTAGGCTTGATCCAGTCGAGGTTGCCACGGAGATCTGCTAGCGATGGCTCCTGGACACGCTGCTTGGTCTGGATTTGGTGGTTTCTTCTGTCACGAACGTCAGGGAGAGACCAAGGCGCAGCGTTGAATGCGTACATATTTATTAATAGAATGATCACACGATCAAAACAACGGACGATAACGTGATGTCTACGGTTTAACACAAACCAAACAAGAACAAAATCCCACAAACCCGAATGAAAAACAGACAGTTTAAATATGGCTCCCAATCAGAGACAACCCACGACAGCTGACACTCGTTGCCTCTGATTGGGAGTCACTCTGGCCAACATAGAAATAAACACCCATAGAAACAAAACCCATAGATCTACACACCCTGGCTCAACATAACAGTATCCCCAGAGCCAGGGCGTGACACTGGCTCAACATACAAGAGTCCCCAGAGCCAGGGCGTGACACCTATTCTCTTCAAAAGGGGACTGATAGGAGGGTGAGCGACAGCAGCCAGTCATTTGGCCCTGCCTCTGGCCATGGAGCCTTTCTATTATATGGAGGAGCAACAAAGCACTATAGTATCATGATATCTTCTGGGTGAATGACTGGAATTAGCATCAGTCACGTACTGTAGCTTCCCCTTACAATGTAAATATCTCTACCCAAGGCTGCTGACTCCAATTCACAACGAAAAATCAATAAGACTATTAATTCAGTGTTACATACAGTGGGGAAAAAAGTATTTAGTCAGCCACCAATTGTGCAAGTTCTCCCACTTAAAAAGATGAGAGAGGCCTGTAATTTACATCATAGGTACACGTCAACTATGACAGACAAAATTAGAAAAAAAAATCCAGAAAATCACATTGTAGGATTTTTAATGAATTTATTTGCAAATTATGGTGGAAAATAAGTATTTGGTCAATAACAAAAGTTTCTCAATACTTTTTATATACCCTTTGTTGGCAATGACACAGGTCAAACGTTTTCTGTAAGTCTTCACAAGGTTTTCACACACTGTTTTGGCCCATTCCTCCATGCAGATCTCCTCTAGAGCAGTGATGTTTTGAGGCTGTCACTGGGCAACATGGACTTTCAAATCCCTCCAAAGATTTTCTATGGGGTTGAGATCTGGAGACTGGCTAGGCCACTCCAGGACCTTGAAATGCTTCTTACGAAGCCACTCCTTCGTTGCCCAGGCGTTGTGTTTGGGATCATTGTCATGCTGAAAGACCCAGCCACGTTTCATCTTCAATGCCCTTGCTGATGGAAGGAGGTTTTCACTCAAAATCTCACGATACATGGCCCCATTCATTCTTTCCTTTACACGGATCAGTCGTCCTGGTCCCTTTGCAGAAAAACAGCCCCAAAGCATGATGTTTCCACCCCCATGCTTCACAGTAGGTATGGTGTTCTTTGGATGCAACTCAGCATTCTTTGTACTCCAAACACGACGAGTTGAGTTTTTACCAAAAAGTTATATTTTGGTTTCATCTGACCATATGACATTCTCCCAATCCTCTTCTGGATCATCCAAATGCACTCTAGCAAACTTCAGACGGGCCTGGACATGTACTGGCTTAAGCAGGGGGACACGTCTGGCACTGCAGGATTTGAGTCCCTGGCGGCGTAGTGTGTTACTGATGGTAGGCTTTGTTACTTTTGTCCCAGCTCTCTGCAGGTCATTCACTAGGTCCCCCCGTGTGGTTCTGGGATTTTTGCTCACCGTTCTTGTGATCATTTTGACCCCACGGGGTGAGATCTTGCGTGGAGACCCAGATCGAGGGAGATTATCAGTGGTCTTGCATGTCTTCCATTTCCTAATAATTGCTCCCACAGTTGATTTATTCAAACCAAGCTGCTTACCTATTGCAGATTCAGTCTTCCCAGCCTGGTGCAGGTCTACAATTTTGTTTCTAGTGTCCTTTGACAGCTCTTTGGTCTTGACCATAGTGGAGTTTGGAATGTGACTGTTTGAGGTTGTGGACAGGTGTCTTTTATACTGATAACAAGTTCAAACAGGTGCCATTAATACAGGTAACGAGTGGAGGACAGAGGAGCCTCTTAAAGAAGAAGTTACAGGTCTGTGAGAGCCAGAAATCTTGCTTGTTTGTAGGTGACCAAATACTTATTTTCCACCATAATTTGCAAATAAATTCATTAAAAATCCCACAATGTGATTTTCTGGATTTTCTTTTCTCAATTTGTCTGTCATAGTTGACGTGTACCTATGATGAAAATTACAGGCCTCTCTCATCTTTTTAAGTGGGAGAACTTGCACAATTGTTGGCTGACTAAATACTTTTTTTCCCCACTGTACATCTCTCTCTGTTGAGGAGTCTCACCTACTTACAGCACATCGCTACTGTAGTGTGCCTAGTGACTAGTGCTTCCACACCATTAAAGATAATGGTGGAAAAGGAGCTGGCACTTTGGGATGAGCAGGAACAGAAGTCAATATAGAGGATACATGTGGAGTTGATGGAGTTAGAGAGGTAGGATGGTGCAGACTGTAGGACTGCCTCAGGTGACACCGCTCTCACTGCAGTTTACCTTCATGGGAAGAGAGAGAGGAGAGGAGGAAGAGAGGAGAGAGAAGAGAGGGAGAGGGGAAGAGGAGAGAGGGAGAGGGAGGGGTGAAGAGAAGAGGAGATGAAGAGAGGGGAAAAGAGAGGAGAGAAGAAGAGAGGAAGAGTGGAAGGAGAGAGAGGAGAAGAGGGAGAAAACAACCGTGACAGATTCTATGAATATTTGTTGTGAAAATATGTTTCAGGGAACTTTATGAGCCTGTAGTGTTGTCCCCTAGAGAATCCTGCTGAAAGAGCATTTATGATTGACTCTTCAGATCAGTCAGACAGCCAATCAGCAGCCAGATGACTGCTTTGCTAATCCCCAGGTAAAGTTTTTTGTATGTGCATGTGTGTGTTTCTGTGTGATTGTGTAGGTCCTATGTTGGAGTGTGTGTGGATTTCAGAAGTCTTATCGGGGATCAGAAGTTTATACAGGGTGATGTTCTGGCCAATGAAATTGTAAAATATGCAAGGCTTTATGAGAGTCTGTCTGAATTGAGTTCCCTGCATGCACACCGTGTAATCCAAACTAAAATGCTTAGAGGCAAAACGTTCTCTCTGCTTTCATTGGAGAGAAGTTTTGTTGCAGAGGGAGAAGTCATAAAAAATGCACATAACTTTTTCCACTCAGTTCTTTTGGCACCGGTGGGCCACCATCGCTCATTGATACTGTTCAAATTGAGCCAGGGACTAGGGAGTGGAAAGATAGGGCAGGCTCTGCCAAATGTGTTTGTGTATGAGGCGGAGTGAGGGAGAGAGATGAGAGAAAATGATAGGCAGATGATTTCACAGCAACTGAGGAAAAAAAACGGAGGAAAAACTGGCAAAGGCTCATTGGACTCGACTTCGTGCTATACCTACACCTGTCTCTATTTGTGTGTATGTACAGTGGGGAAAAAAAGTATTTAGTCAGCCACCAATTGTGCAAGTTCTCCCACTTAAAAAGATGAGAGAGGCCTGTAATTTTCATCATAGGTACACGTCAACTATGACAGACAAATTGAGATTGTTTTTCTCCAGAAAATCACATTGTAGGATTTTTTTATGAATTTATTTGCAAATTATGGTGGAAAATAAGTATTTGGTCACCTACAAACAAGCAAGATTTCTGGCTCTCACAGACCTGTAACTTCTTCTTTAAGAGGCTCCTCTGTCCTCCACTCGTTACCTGTATTAATGGCACCTGTTTGAACTTGTTATCAGTATAAAAGACACCTGTCCACAACCTCAAACAGTCACATTCCAAACTCCACTATGGTCAAGACCAAAGAGCTGTCAAAGGACACTAGAAACAAAATTGTAGACCTGCACCAGGCTGGGAAGACTGAATCTGCAATAGGTAAGCAGCTTGGTTTGAAGAAATCAACTGTGGGAGCAATTATTAGGAAATGGAAGACATACAAGACCACTGATAATCTCCCTCGATCTGGGGCTCCACACAAGATCTCACCCCGTGGTGAGCAAAAATCCCAGAACCACACGGGGGGACCTAGTGAATGACCTGCAGAGAGCTGGGACAAAAGTAACAAAGCCTACCATCAGTAACACACTACGCCGCCAGGGACTCAAATCCTGCAGTGCCAGACGTGTCCCCCTGCTTAAGCCAGTACATGTCCAGGCCCGTCTGAAGTTTGCTAGAGTGCATTTGGATGATCCAGAAGAGGATTGGGAGAATGTCATATGGTCAGATGAAACCAAAATATAACTTTTTGGTAAAAACTCAACTCGTCGTGTTTGGAGTACAAAGAATGCTGAGTTGCATCCAAAGAACACCATACCTACTGTGAAGCATGGGGGTGGAAACATCATGCTTTGGGGCTGTTTTTCTGCAAAGGGACCAGGACGACTGATCCGTGTAAAGGAAAGAATGAATGGGGCCATGTATCGTGAGATTTTGAGTGAAAACCTCCTTCCATCAGCAAGGGCATTGAAGATGAAACGTGGCTGGGTCTTTCAGCATGACAATGATCCCAAACACACCGCCCTGGCAACGAAGGAGTGGCTTCGTAAGAAGCATTTCAAGGTCCTGGAGTGGCCTAGCCAGTCTCCAGATCTCAACCCCATAGAAAATCTTTGGAGGGAGTTGAAAGTCCGTGTTGCCCAGCGACAGCCCCAAAACATCACTGCTCTAGAGGAGATCAGCATGGAGGAATGGGCCAAAATACCAGCAACAGTGTGTGAAAACCTTGTGATGACTTACAGAAAACGTTTGACCTGTGTCATTGCCAACTAATGGTATGTAACAAAGTATTGAGAAACTTTTGTTATTGACCAAATACTTATTTTCCACCATAATTTGCAAATAAATTCATTAAAAATCCTACAATGTGATTTTCAGGATTTTTTTCTCTCATTTTGTCTGTCATAGTTGACGTGTACCTATGATGAAAATTACAGGCCTCTCTCATCTTTTTAAGTGGGAGAACATGCACAATTGGTGGCTGAACAGCGCCAGAGAAGATAGCTGCCGTTTTACAGCCCTCTAACCAATTGTACTATTATGTGTGTTTTTCCGCGTTATTTGTAATTTATTTTGTACATAATGTTTCTGCCATCGTCTCTTATAACCAAAAAGAGCTTCTGGATATCAGGACAGCGATTACTCACCTCGCATTGGACGAAGATTTTTTCTTCAACGAGGCGGCAGCGAAGGATATCCTACAAACACCCGACAAGGCCCAAATCCCCGTCATTCGCGTGAGGAAGAGACGGAGATATCGCGGACGCAGATCCGGGTGCCTTGTAAGGATCCGACGGCGAGCGAGTAAACTGCCTCTCCCATCAATCCTATTAGCCAACGTTCAAGCTTTTGAGAATAAAATGGACGATTTAAGATTACGGTTATCCTACCAACGGGACATTAAAAACTGTAATATCTTATGTTTCACGGAGTCGTGGCTGAACGACAACAATGATAACATTCAGCTAGCAGGCTATACGCTACATCGACAGGACAGAACGACAGACTCTGGTAAGACAAGGGGTGGCGGTCTGTGTATATTTGTAAACAACAGCTGGTGCACAAAATCAAATACTAAGGAAGTCTCGAGGTTTTGCTCGCCTGAGGTAGAGTATCTTATGATAAACTGTAGACCACACTATTTACCAAGAGAGTTTTCATCTATATTTTTCATAGCTGTCTATTTACCACCACAAACCAATGCTGGCATTAAGATTACACTGAATGAGTTGTACAAGGCCATTAATCAACAGGAAAACGCTCATCCAGATGCAGCGCTCCTAGTGGCCGGGGACTTTAATGCAGTGAAACTTAAATCCGTTCTACCTAATTTCTACCAGCATGTTAAATGTGCAACCAGAGGGAAAAAAACTCTAGACCACCTTTACTCCACACACAGAGACGCATACAAAGCTCTCCCTCGCCCTCCATTTGGCAAATCTGACCATAACTCTATCCTCCTGATTCCTGCTTATAAGCAAAAACTGAAGCAGGAAGCACCAGTGATTCGGTTAATAAAAAAGTGGTCAGATGACGCAGATGCTAAGCTACAGGACTGTTTTGCTAGCACAGACTGGAACATGTTCCGTGATTCTTCAGACAGCATTGAGGAGTACACCACATCAGTCACTGGCTTCATCAATAAGTGCATCGATGATGTCGTCCCCACAGTGACCGTACGTACATACCCCAACCAGAAGCCATGGATTACAGGAAACATCCGCACTGAGCTAAAGGGTAGAGCTGCCGCTTTCAAGGAACGGGACTCTAACCTGGACGCTTATAAGAAATCCCGCTATGACCTCCGACGAACCATCAAACAGGCAAAGAGTCAATACAGGTCTAAGATTGAATCATACTACACTGGCTCTGACGCTCGTCGGATGTGGCAGGGCTTGAAAACTATTACAGACTACAAAGGGAAGCACAGCCGCGAGCTGCCCAGTGACACAAGCCTACCAGACGAGCTAAACCACTTCTATGCTCGCTTCGAGGCAAGCAACACTGAAGCATGCATGAGAGCACCAGCTGTTCTGGATGACTATGTGATCACGCTCTCCGTAGCCGATGTGAGTAAGACTTTTAAGCAGGTCAACATTCACAAGGCCGCAGGGCCAGACGGATTACCAGGACGTGTACTCCGAGCATGTGCTGACCAACTGGCAAGTGTCTTCACTGACATTTTCAACATGTCCCTGACTGAGTCTGTAATACCAACATGTTTCAAGCAGACCACCATAGTCCCCGTGCCCAAGAACTTTAAGATAACCTGCCTAAATGACTACCGACCCGTAGCACTGACGTCTGTAGCCATGAAGTGCTTTGAAAGACTGGTCATGGCTCACATCAACAGCATAATCCCAGAAACCCTAGACCCACTCCAATTTGCATACCGCCCCAACAGATCCACAGATGATGCAATCTCTATCGCACTCCACACTGCCCTTTCCCACCTGGACAAGAGGAACACCTACGTGAGAATGCTATTCATTGACTACAGCTCAGCATTCAACACCATAGTGCCCTCTAAGCTCATCACTAAGCTAAGGATCCTGGGACTAAACACCTCCCTCTGCAACTGGATCCTGGACTTCCTGACGGGCCGCCCCCAGGTGGTAAGGGTAGGTAACAACACATCTGCCACACTGATCCTCAACACAGGGGCCCCTCAGGGGTGCGTGCTCAGTCCCCTCCTGTACTCTCTGTTCACCCATGACTGCATGGCCAGGCACGACTCCAACACCATCATTAAGTTTGCCGACGACACAACAGTGGTAGGCCTGATCACCGACAACGATGAGACAGCCTATAGGGAGGAGGTCAGAGATCTGGCCGTGTGGTGCCAGGACAACAACCTCACCCTCAACGTGACCAAGACAAAGGAGATGATTGTGGACTACAGGAAAAAAAGAGGACTGAGCACGCCCCCATTCTCATCGACGGGGCTGTAGTGGAACAGGTTGAGAGCTTCAAGTTCCTTGGTGTCCACATCACCAACGAACTATCATGGTCCAAACACACCAAGACAGTCGTGAAGAGGGCACGACAAAGCCTATTCCCCCTCAGGAGACTAAAAAGATTTGGCATGGGTCCTCAGAACCTCAAAAAAATCTACAGCTGCACCATCGAGAGCATCCTGACTGGTTGCATCACCGCCTGGTATGGCAACTGCTTGGCCTCTGACCGCAAGGCACTACAGAGGGTAGTGCTTACGACCCAGTACATCACTGGGGCAAAGCTTCCTGCCATCCAGGACCTCTATACCAGGCGGTGTCAGAGGAAGGCCCTCAAAATTGTCAAAGACTCCAGCCACCCTAGTCATAGAATGTTCTCTCTGCTACCGCACGGCAAGCGGTACCAGAGTGCCAAGTCTAGGTCCAAAAGACTTCTCAACAGCTTCTACCCCCAAGCCATAAGACTCCTGAACAGCTAATCATGGCTACCCGGACTATTTGCACTGCCCCCCCACCCCATCCTTTTTACGCTGCTGCTACTCTGTTAAGTATTTATGCATAGTCACTTTAACTCTACCCACATGTACATATTACCTCAACTACCTCAACTAGCCGGTGCCCCCGCACATTGACTCTGCAACGGTACCCCCCTGTATATATAGCCTCCCTACTGTCACTTTATTTTACTTCTGCTCTTTTTTTCTCAACACTTTTTTTGTTGTTGTTTTATTCTTACTTTTTTGTTTAAAATAAATGCACTGTTGGTTAAGGGCTGTAAGTAAGCATTTCACTGTAATGTCTGCACCTGTTGTATTCGGCGCATGTGACCAATAATATTTGATTTGATTTGATTTGATTTGACTAAATACTTTTTTCCCCCACTGTATGTGATATCAACAGAGAGGTATATTTTCTCGGTGATTTAAATATTGACTGGCTTTCATCAAGCTGCCCACTCAAGAAAAAGCTTCAAACTGTAACCAGTGCTTACAACCTGGTTCAGGTTATCAGTAAACCTATGAGGGTAGTTAGAAACAGCACAGGAATGAAATCATCAACATGTATTGAACACATCTTTACTAATGCTGCAGAAATCTGCTTGAAATCAGTATCCAGATCCATCGGATGTAGTGATCAAAATATAGTAGCCATATCTAAGAAAACCAAAGTTCCAAAGACTGGGTCTTATATAGTGTATAAGAGGTCATACAATAAGTTTTGTAGTGATTCCTATTTTGTTGATGTAAAGAATATTTGCTGGTCCGTGGTGTGTAAAGACGAGCAACCAGACGCTGCACTTGACACGTTTATGAAATTGTGTATTCCAGTTACTAATAAGCATGCACCCATTAAAGAAACTGACTGTAAAAACTGTTAAATCCCAATGGATTGATGAGGAATTGAAACATTTTATGGTTGAGAGGGATGAGGCAAAAGGAATGGCAAATAAGTCTGGCTGCACAACAGATTGGCAAACATATTGCCAATTGAGAAAACTTTAGACTAAATTGAATAAAAAGAAGAAGAAACTACACTTTGAAACAAAGATACAGTTGAAGTCGGAAGTTTACATACACGTAGGTTGGAGTCATTAAAACTCGTTTTTAAACCACTCCACAAATTTCTTGTTAACAAACTATAGTTTTGGGAAGCCGGTTAGGACATCTACTTTGTGCATGACACAAGTAATCTTTCCAACAATTGTTTACAGACAGATTATTTCACTTATAATTCACTGTATCACAATTCCAGTGGGGCAGAAGTTTACATACACTAAGTTGACTGTGCCTTTAAACAGCTTGGAAAATTCTAGAAAATGATGTCATGGCTTTAGAAGCTTCTGATAGGCTAATTGATATCATTTGAGTCAATTGGAGGTGTACCTGTGGATGTATTTCAAGGCCTACCTTCAAATTCAGTGCCTCTTTGCTTGACATCATGGGAAAATCAAAAGAAATCAGCCAAGACCTCAGAAAAGTCTGGTTCATCCTTGGGAGCAATTTCCAAACGCCTGAAGGTACTACGTTCATCTGTACAAACAATAGTACGCAAGTATAAACACCATGGGACCACGCAGCCATCATACCGCTCAGGAAGGAGACGCGTTCTGTCTCCTAGAGATGAAAGTACTTTGATGCGAAAAGTGCAAATCAATCCCAGAACAACAGCAAAGGGCCTTGTGAAGATGCTGGAGGAAACAGGTAGAAAATTATCTATATCCACAGTAAAACGAGTCCTATATCGCCATAACCTGAAAGGCCGCTCAGCAAGGAAGAAGCCACTGCTCCAAAATCGCCATAATAAAGCCAGACTACGGTTTGCAATTGCACATGGAGACAAATATCGTACTTTTTGGAGAAATGTCCTCTGGTCTGATGAAACAAAAATAGAACTGTTTGGCCATAATGACCACCGTTATGTTTGGAGGAAAAAGGGGTAGGCTTGCAAGCCGAAGAACACCATCCCAACCGTGAAGGACGGGGATGGCAGCATCATGCTGTGGGGGTGCTTTGCTGCAGGAGAGACTGGTGCACTTCACAAAATAGATGGCATCATGAGGAAGGAAAATTATGTGGATATATTGAAGCAACATCTCAAGACATCAGTCAGGAAGTTAAAGCTTGGTCGCAAATGGATCTTCCAAATGGACAATGACCGCAAGCATACTTCCAAAGTTGTGGCAAAATGGCTTAAGGACAACAAAGTCAAGGTATTGGAGTGGCCATCACAAAGCCTCAATCCAATAGAAAATGTGTGGGCAGAACTGAAAAAGCGTGTGCGAGCAAGGAGGCCTACAAACCTGACTCAGTTACACCAGCTCAGTCAGGAGGAATGGGCCAAAATTCACCCAACTTATTGTGGGAAGCTTGTGGAAGGCTACCTGAAATGTTTGACCCTAGTTAAACAATTTAAAGGCAATGCTACCAAATACTAATTGAGTGTATGTAAACTTATGACCCACTGGGAATGTGATGAAAGAAATAAAAGCTGAAACAATTCATTCTCTCTACTATTGTTCTGACATTTCACATTCTTAAAATAAAGTGGTGATCCTAACTGACCTAAGACAGGGAATTTTTACTAGGAATAAATGTCAGGAATTGTGAAAAACTGAGTTTAAATGTATTTGGCTAAGGTGTATTTAAACTTCCGACTTCAACTGTAAATTACATAAAGAATGATAGTAAAAAGCTTTGGAGCACCTTAAATGAAATTTTGGGAAAAAAGGCAAACTCAGCTTCATCATTCATTGAATCAGATGGCTAATTTATCACAAAACCAACTGATATTGCCAACTACTTAAACATATTTTCATTGGAAAGATTAGCAAAGTTAGGCATTACATGCCAGCAGCAAACGCTGACACTACACATCCAAGTATATTATGACCAAATTATGAAAGACAAGCATTGTAATTTTGAATTCTGTAAATTGAGTGTGGAAGAGGTGAAAAAAGTATTGTTGTCTATCAACAATAACAAGCCACCGGGGTCTGACAACTTGGATGGAAAATTATTGAGGATAATAGCGGACGATATTGCCACTCCTACTTGCCATATTTTCAATTTAAGCCTACTAGAAAGTGTTTGTCCCCAGGCTTGGATGGAAGCAAAAGTCATCCCGCTACATAAGAATAGTAAAGCCCCCTTTACTGGCTCAAATAGCCAACCAATCAGCCTGTTACCAACCCTTAGTAAACTTTTTGAAAAAATGGTGTTTGACCAGATACAATGCTATTTTACAGTAAACAAATTGACAACAAACTTCCATCATGCTTATAGGGAAGGACATTTAACAAGCACAGCACTTACACAAAAAACTGATGATCGTAAAAAGATTGTGGGGGCTGTTTTGTTAGACTTCAGTAAATCTTTTGACATTGTCAATCATATTCAGCTGCTGGAAAAACGTATGTGTTATGGCTTTACACCCCCTACTATATTGTGGATAAATAATTACCTGTCTAACAGAACACAGAGGGTGTTCTTTAATGGAAACCTCTCCAACATAATCCAGGTAGAATCAGGAATTCCCCAGGGCAGCTGGCTAGACCCCTTATTTTTTTCAATCTTTACTAATGACATGCCACTGGCTTTGAGTAAAGCCAGTATGTCTATGTATGAGGATTACTCAACACTATACATGTCTTTCCCCCTTCTGATAACCAGGTGGCGAATCGCATCTCTGCATGTCTGGCAGACATATCAGTATGGATGACGGATCACCACCTCAAGCTGAACCCTGGCAAGACGGAGCTGCTCTTCCTCCCGGGGAAGGACTGCCCGTTCCATGATCTCGCCATCACGGTTGACAACTCCGCTGTGTCCTCCTCCCAGAGTGCGAAGAGCCTAGGCGTGACCCTGGACAACACCCTGTCGTTCTCCGCCAACATCAAGGCGGTGACCCGCTCCTGCAGGTTCATGCTCTACAACATTCGGAGAGTACGACCCTGCCTTACACAGGAAGCGGCACAGGTCCTAATCCAGGCACTTGTCATCTCCCGTCTGGACTACTGCAACTCGCTGTTGGCTGGCCTCCCTGCCTGTGCCATTAAACCCCTACAACTCATCCAGAATGCCGCAGCCCGTCTGGTGTTCAACCTTCCCAAGTTCTCTCACGTCACCCCCCCTCCTCCGCACACTCCACTGGCTTCCAGTTGAAGCTCGCATCCGCTACAAGACCATGGTGCTTGCCTATGGAGCAGTGAGGGGAACGGCACCTCTGTACCTTCGGGCTCTGATCAGTCCCTACACCCAAACGAGGGCATTGCGTTCATCCACCTCTGGCCTGCTGGCTCCCCTTCCTCTGCGGAAGCATAGTTCCCGCTCAGCCCAGTCAAAACTGTTCGCTGCTCTGGCACCCCAATGGTGGAACAAGCTCCCTCACGACGCCAGGACAGCGGAGTCACTCACCACCTTCCGGAGGCATTTGAAACCCCACCTCTTTAAGGAATACCTGGGATAGGATAAAGTAATCCTTCTACCCCCCCCCCCCCCCACTTGTAAAGTGGTTATCCCACTGGCTATAGGGTGAACGCACCAATTGGTGAGTCGCTCTGGATAAGAGCGTCTGCTAAATGACGTAAATGTGCCCTTGAGCAAGGCACTTAACCCTAATTGCTCCTGTAAGTCGCTCTGGATAAGAGCGTCTGCTAAATGACTAAAATGTAAATGTAAAATGTCAGCTACTACAGCAACTGAAATGACTGCAACACTTAACAAAGACCTGTAGTTAGTTTCAGAGAGTGTGGCAAGGAATAAGTTAGTCCTAAATATTTGTACAACTAAAAGCATTGTATTTGGGACAAATCATTCACTAAACCCTAAACCTCAACTAAATCTTGTAATAAATAATGTGGAAATTGAGCAAGTTGAGGTGACTAAACTTCTAGGAGTAACCCTGGATTGTAAACTGTCATGGTCAAAACATATTGATACAACAGTAGCTAAGATGGGGAAAAGTCTGTCCATAATAAAGCGCTCCTCTACCTTCTTAACAGTGCTATCAACAAGACAGGCCCTAGTTTTGTCGCATCTGGACTACTGTTCAGTCGTGTGGTCTGATGCCACAAAACATTTTTTTTTTGCAATTGGCTCAGAACAAGGCAGCACGGCTGGCCCTTGGATGTACACAGAGAGCTAACATTAATAATATGCATTTCAATCTCTCCTGGCTCAAAGTGGAGGAGAGATTGACTTCATCACTACTTGTATTTATGAGAGGTATTGACATGTTGAATGCACCGAGCTGTCTGTTTGAACTACTGGCGCACAGATCGGACACACCCCACAAGACATGCCACCAGAGGTCTCTTCACAGTCCCCAAGTCCAGAACAGACTATGGGAGGCGCACAGTACTACATAGAGCCATGACTACATGGAACTCTATTCCACATCAAGTAACTGATGTAAGCAGTAAAATTAGATTTAAAAAACAGATAGAAATATACCTTATGGAACAGCGGGGACTGTGAAGCAACACAAACATAGGCACAGACACATGCATACACACACACACGGTAACATACGCACTATACACACACGTACACATGTATTTTGTACTGTAGATATGTGGTAGTGGTGGAGTAGGGGCCTGAGGGCACACAGTGTGTTGTGAAATATGTGAATGTATTGTTATGTTTTTAAAATTGTATAAACTGCCTTAATTTTGCTGGACCCCAGCATCAACTGCTGGGGATCCATAATAAATACAAATACAAATAGCTGTCCCTCTCTCCTCTCCCAGAATATCCTCCTATCCCTCTCTCCTCTGCCAGACTATCCTCCTCTCCCTCTCTCCTCTGCCAGACTATCCTCCCCTCTCTCTCTCCTCTGCCAGACTATCCTCCCCTCTCTCTCTCCTCTGCAAGTGTATCTCCCTCTCCCTCTCTCCTCTGCCAGACTATCCTCCTCTCCCTCTCTCCTCTGCCAGACTATCCTCCTCTCCCTCTCTCCTCTGCCAGACTATCCTCCCCTCTCTCTCTCCTCTGCCAGACTATCCTCCTCTCTCTCTCCTCTGCCAGTGTATCTCCCTCTCCCTCTCTCCTCTGCCAGACTATCCTCCCCTCTCTCTCTCCTCTGCCAGACTATCCTCCTCTCTCTTCTCTGCCAGTGTATCTCCCTCTCCCTCTCTCCTCTGCCAGTGTATCCTCCATCTCTCCTCTATACATTTCTTTATCTCCCCTCTGAATTAATCTTCCATCTCACTCTCCCTAAAAAACTGTTCATCCCACCATCTTTCCTCTAATCCTCTGCTCAAACAGAAGTGGGATAATTTTGGGCCAGGGGACCAAATGCCAACCTTCCCCTCTCTGCCCACAGCCACACACACACACACACACACACACACACACACACACACACACACACACACACACACACACACACACACACACACACACACACACACACACACACACACACACACACACACACACACACACACACACACACAGCGATGATTAAAGGCTGATTAAAGACGGCAATACAAAGCGTGTTTTTATATTTGAGTGTTTGTACTGGTTTATGATGAAAGCTCCTCATGTTAGATCTAAAGTCATATTTTCCACAGTGTTAGTTCCAATGCCACTAATCTACTGAAAACACACCATCTGATAAGATCAAAACAATGGTGGACTTGAGCTACAGGGGGTGCCGTTTTTTGTTCCAGCCCCAACACAGATACTGTGATCCACTTATCATGGTCTTTAGTCAGGTGTATTAGTGCTGGGCCAGAACAAAAACATGTAGGATTGGAGTTCCCCACCTGTGTCTTAAGCGATCTGTTACATATGAATCACATGAACTCAATGACATCAAAGCTCAGTTGGTAGAGCATGGTGCTTGCACTAACAGGGTTGTGGGTTCGATTCCTGGGGCCACCCATAAGTAAATTGTATGCACGCATGACTGTAAGGTGCTTTGGATAAATGTGTCTGCTAATTGGCATATGTTATTGTTATATGACATCAACCCTGTCCTCACTAGAAAGCTGTGGCCAGAGCTAGAGGACCCCATGCTAACCAATGGAAATGGGCCTGACAGGAGGAACAAAGGCTTTGATTGACTCTGCTTGGCTCAAATTGTTGGGTTATTTTCTCAGTGTGAGTGTTCCAAAACCAAGGGCTCTCAAATAGTACTCCAAACCACCAGTGTAATTACTGCCTCACCATTGTGTTTCTGTCTCCATACCATGTCATTTCCTGGTCTGATCCAGTCCGATCCAGCCGGGCTGGTCTGAGTGCAGGTCACACAGAGACTGTAGCTTTACAGTTAACTCAGCAGGCTAGCTCAGGTCAAAAACAACTCTTTGAACAGGTTTTTCTGTGATGATGAAAAAAACTGAGGGAAAATGCTTTCGGACCAAAAATATGAAAATCTTTCTCCATTTGCCAAACAAAAGGCACAATGACTGTACACATGAAACACGCTAGGCTAACAAGGATAGAAACGTGCCCTGGATACTGTTTGTCTGTTATTACAGCTGGCGCTACCGTGGAAACGCAGGCTAATTAGCAGCTAGCGAAGGCGTGAGACTGGATATTAATGCTAATTTAGTTCTATTAACGACTCGGATCTCCCCTCACAACGGCAGTAGAGGTCAACACCACCCCAACACCCAGACGGATGTTGGTCTATCTGTAGATGTCTTGAATCACATTTAGTGATGGATTTAAGATGGTCATTCTGGATTGATATATGGGTTCTGTGAAGTTCGGTGGGTGTTCCACCTTGACATTGTGATATCAATTAGCATATCTCGAGATGTGGTAACAACCTCAATATTGCCATTTCCTTTCATACAGACACACGCACCTCAGCGTCACCCCTTACCAAGTCACTGCCTTGCCTATTCAATCCACCCTTCCCCTGAATACTTTTACAAACTGCTTTCATTATGGTTCCTCCTCCCCAGTAAAGCTAAGGGGCCTCATTTATAATCGTTGCGTAAATGTTACACTAAATATCTGCATGTGCCATTTCTGAAAAGACTGTGCAGGCACACAAATATTGAGATTTATAAACTTGCCGCATGCCATACATACGCATGTTTCCCGTTATAAATCAGATCTGTCGTGAAACTGTGCGCGCGTGAACGAGCATCAAAACACCCATCATTCACCTTTTGTGGTGACAATAACCCCCTTATTTGCTGCATACTTTGGAATTATTTGAATTAGGCCAAGTCAGTTCAGTGTTCTAACAGTCAGAGACAACATCAGTAAAGTCAGTTCAGTGCTCTAACAGCCAGAGACAACATCTGTAAAGTCAGTTCAGTATTCTAACAGACAGAGACAACATCAGTAAAGTCAGTTCAGTGTTCTAACAGACAGAGACAACATCTGTAAAGTCAGTTCAGTGTTCTAACAGTCAGAGACAACATCAGTAAAGTCAGTTCAGTGTTCTAACAGACAGAGACAACATCTGTAAAGTCAGTTCAGTGTTCTAACAGTCAGAGACAACATCTGTAAAGTCAGTTCAGTGTTCTAACAGTCAGAGACAACATCTGTAAAGTCAGTTCAGTGTTCTAACAGCCAGAGACAACATCAGTAAAGTCAGTTCAGTGTTTTAACAGTCAGAGACAACATCTGTAAAGTCAGTTCAGTGTTCTAACAGTCAGAGACAACATCTGTAAAGTCATTTCAGTGTTCTAACAGCCAGAGACAACATCAGTAAAGTCAGTTCAGTGTTCTAACAGACAGAGACAACATATGTAAAGCAGGCTGTTGAGGTTGAGGTATCAACAACAGATCAATACATGGAAAACATGAGCGACGTCTTGTGAATGCCAATACATATCTGCCTGAGAGGGTTATGATGGTAGCTATGTTAAGTTGTTTACAAAACAATCTATCATCCACCGGAGGACTGCTGCAGTATACTTAGGAAGATAAGATAATGATAGTGATGGAAAGAATAACAGCAGCAACAACAACAGCTGTCGTAAATGGAATTTTTGAAATTTCATATTTTTCTTTTGAAGTCATTGTGAAGCAATGCATTCTGGATACGGTTTCTCGCCCCTTTCTCCCACTTCAAAGACCGACCTATAAAAATAAAAATAAACTCCCAGCGGTCTGTATGTGTGTGTGTGTGTGTGTGTTTTTGGCGATCTGTAAGTCCACGGTGGTGAAGCTGTCACTAAGACAACGTTGTCTGGTAAATGTCAGCATGTCACAGAGGAGTGACACGTGTGATCTGGGGCAGCTCGGGGGCCGGGACGTCAGGAGGGCAGGGAGACATGACAAGGACAAGCTCCTATAAACAAGCCTAATCCTCTCATACAGAGCTGTGTGTGTGTGTGTGTGTGTGTGTGTGTGTGTGTGTGTGTGTGTGTGTGTGTGTGTGTGTGTGTGTGTTTGTGTGTGTGTTTGTGCACAGAGAAGAGCAATATCAGCAAACAGGCAGCTAGGGAGAAGAGAGGAAATTAAATGGAGTTTCAGAGCGAATCAGTGATACATTAGTAGCGCTTGTCAGAGGAATGTATTTCAACTCTATAGATATTATGTGTTGCGGAGGGGGAGTGTCAGGCAGGCAGGCAGGCAGGCAGACAGACAGACAGACAGACAGACAGACAGACAGGCAGGCAGGCAGGCAGGCAGGCAGGCAGGCAGGCAGGCAGGCAGGCAGGCAGGCAGGCAGGCAGGCAGACAGACAGACAGACAGACAGACAGACAGACAGACAGACAGACAGACAGACAGACAGACAGGCAGACAGCCAGGTAGACAAGCAGACAGGCAGACAGACAGGCAGACAGACAGGCAGACAGACAGGCATACAGGCAGACAGCCAGGTAGACAGGCAGACAGGCAGCCAGGCAGACAGGCAGACAGACAGGCAGACAGACAGGCAGACAGACAGGCATACAGGCAGACAGCCAGGTAGACAGGCAGACAGGCAGCCAGGCAGACAGGCAGACAGACAGGCAGACAGACAGGCAGACAGACAGGCATACAGGCAGGCACACAACACACACACTCTGACTCAGGCTGACATGGGTAAGTGGTTGCCTGTCCATCAATAATGCAAAGCATTCTGGGAGTAGCTATGTGCCCTTATTACAGAAACCAGCGAGGGAGAGGGCTACAGCTACACAGGCACTGTTCACACACATAACACACTCCTGATCAAATAGAGTAACACAAAATACACATGTAAACAGAGGACCATCTCTGATTAATCAAGGGAGACAATACCATATATCATTCACACAGAGATTAATTAGGCAGCAGTGTGTGTGTTTGTGTGTGTGTGCGTGTGTGTGTGTGTGTGTGTGTGTTAGGTTTAGGGTTAGGATGAGGTTTAGGGTTAGGGGTTAGGGGTTAGGGAAAATATGGTTTTGAATGGGAATCAATTATGTGTCCCCACAAGGTTAGTTAAACAAGACTGTGTGTGTGTGTGTGTGTGTGTGTGCGTGCGTGTTTCTGCATCCGAGTGTGTACATTATATTAAAAGATGAGAGAGGAACATGGAAGACTGCACCCAGCTACATCAGCATCTTTCCCCTGATGGAGTCATTGTCTGTCAAGTCATGGTTCTCATCTCCTATTAGCTACACACCATATAGTATATCCCACTGTCCTAGAAATATATTACACTTCAATTTCAATATGACAATACCAGGCCGGTTCACAAAGGCTAAGCCATCTCCCTGAGTGCTTGTCCTCTTCTCTGTATGAGAGCCAGGGTGGTTGTCGGTCCATTAACATGAAGTCAGAGGCGCATGGGGACTGAACTCTCATTCACCACTGAAATGAAGATGGAGGAATGTGTCACCTCAATACAGTAATACTGACTAAGCCGCTTCTTAAAAGATCACGTGCATGAGCTATGAGGGGGAGAGCGAGAGAGAGGGAGAGAGGGAGAGAGAGCGTGAGAGAGCGAGACAGAGAAAGAGAGAGAGAAGGAAAGAAATAAAGAGAGAGAGAGAGAGAGAGAGAGAGAGAGAGAGAGAGAGAGAGAGATAAAATGAAAGAGTGAGAAAGACACAGAAAGAAAGAGAGACAGTGGTGGGATTATAATTAAATCCCTCCTCTCTCTCTCTCTGGATGTCTTTATTACATTACTAGAGAGTGAGAACTGGAGACCCATCATTGACCTTCTCTAACTTAATTTACTTTAATATCATTCCCATGATTTGATCTCATCTCTGATGCCCTGCAGGATACTAGGATATCTCCCAGCCATGTCCTGAAACTGCCCCTAGTGACTGATCGAAGGACAGTTTGACATTCCCCCACTTAATGGTTAAGGTTATGATTTGGTGTGGGTAAGCTGATCCTAGATATTTGCCAAATGGCAACTTCTTTCCTGGAGTAATGAAACTCCTATATCTCCTCAACAGATCCAGTGAGATCCCACTAGATCACCCCCAGCCCCTTAACCAATCACATTAGAGCTCTCCCAGGCCCTCGAACCAATCAAAATGTATCTAATGAGCAGTGGCTGATTAGCAGACATTGTTCTGAGCAGAAGCAGCAGCAATTAATTCATCAATATTCAAATTAACCACCAGCTTCTTACCATATGATTAATTACATTATTTTATTTCAGTTAATTTTTCATTATGTGTCATTCACTGCAATCACGACTTGAACATCTGAGAGTCCATTTGAGGAGAATCTGCCAAGCTATGAAAAACAGCATCGAGAGAGAGAGACGAGAGAGAGAGAGACGAGAGAGAGAGAGAGAGAGAGAAGAGAAGATAGAGAGATCGAGAGACGAGAGAGATAGATAAGACTAGAGACTAGCAGAGGAGAGCTAGAGATATATATTGCAAGATGTTATAGAGAGAGATATCTGAATATATCTCTAGTCGGAGAGAGAGAGAGCAAAAGAGCAAGAAAGAACACGTTAGAGAGAAGAGAAAATAACTAAAATGTCTTCTTCTTCCCGGCGACACATTTATCCCAAATCAAACAGCCCAAATGAAAGGAGCAGACCAAATCTAATGCACCTAAACCACACAGCCCAAATCAAACACCCAATGAAGCACCCTAAGTCTCCTCATTCATTTCACATACACCATAATTCAGAAACAAGGCCTTTACCAGCGCTAAAGACACCACAGAGGAAGAGAGTTCAAACTAGGAAAGAGATACAGTACAGTCATCCAACATTCAACAGAGTGAATTATGGAACATTGATGATCTTATTTGCTTCTCTATATCCCTCTCTTTTGTCTCTCTATCTCTCTCTCTCCCTGCCTCTCCCTCCATCTCTCTCTCCCCCTCTCTCCCTCCCCAGGGAGACAGTAGAAATATGACTGCCGGTAACAGTCGTGTTCATCCTCAACCAGCTCTGGGATGTGAGCGCCTGCTGAATATAAAGAGGGATTTGTGTGAAACAGACATTTAGTCACCCAGGACAGAGGAGAGAATGAGAACGAGGGTAAATGAGGTCAAATGTGTCATGAGAATGACCATCTACAATTAGAAATTCCTAAACTGAAATTGTGTTCCAGAAGCAGATACATGACTTGTTTTCGAGCCTCAGCTTTTGGATAAAAAGTTATTTGGAACATATTTTAATCTGACAATGTTTGTCCTGTGTTCACCTTGTTATAGGCCTAGCCATAGAAAATGATGAAGACACAGTGACAGCAGACCATGATGGATGAAGTGTACTGTCTGTGTGAGACTGAAGGAGGTTATGTGCAGAGCAGCAGTCCCTGGAGTAGCTTTAGACAAGAAACTTTTCTCAGTGCCATGTGAAAGCACACAGGTGTACACACACACACACACACACAGACACACAGACTTGTCAAAGCACTTCATACACTGTTGATGACGTCCTATGTGACAAAGGAGTAGCCAGTGGAAGTGGGTCTCTTGGGGTGATTGACATATTGAGTGGTGACTCAGCAGTGCTTCGAGCAGTGGGACCTTTTGTGATTGACGACTGCAGAACAACAATGACTGTCACCCACATGGAGTTATGAAGGGAGAGAGGTGAGGCGCCCTGGGGAAAATGGGACTCTGGGTTCTAAAAGGCTATTAGCAGTAGCACACACACACACACTCATGCATGCACACAGAAACGAATCATACACACTCCTCGTATAAAGATAGCAGAAACTGTTCTACAACCTTCAGAAAAGAACCCAGATACGTACTCTCTGATTGTCTTTTCACTCATATCTCTTTCCTCTTGCTCTCCTTCCTGCTTTCTACACCTTCTCTTTTCCTCTGAGATTGTTCTTGAACCTCGCTATCAATCATCATGGAAGGTTTCACAGTGAAACGGAAGCGTTTACTGACAGTGTGAGGTGTTAGATGAAGTGTTATTCTCACAGCCGCAACGCTTCCATGACACAAATAAAATCAACACTGTCTACCTTCTCAATCTCTCACATCCACTCTGGCTGACTCCAAACTCTTCTTAACACAAGAGTCAACAGCTAAGGAGCTACAAAGTCAACTGCCTATGAAATGAAGTCGTAAATTCAATCTGCATTCTACCAGCATCAACCTCTCTGAACGTAACAAATGGGACTGTATGCATCTAATGTACTGGGGCTAATATGTTTATGTTTATTCTCTCTGTTGTTGTTATTGCTGCTCAAAGTGAGAAAGTGTGGGCTGTAGCAAGTGTTGCAGAGAGCAAAGTGTATTTTTACTCAGTCTAACGCCCCTCTTTCATCAAAAGCTCCACAACACCACCCTATTCTAATTACAACACCACAGAGCTGTGTACACATTTATTCCAAGTTAAATGACGCATTTCATCCACAAAATTACAAAACCTTCTTAACGTTGTTATTTCTTCAACAGCAAACCCCCCAACCCACCTCTCCCTTCTCCCCTTCTCTTTTTTGCCAGTGTCACGTACTCTCCCCCCTCCAGCTACAGTACACAGTTAGTGATTTTCCAATCTTCATTAAATACATGGTCGTTATTAACGACACATTTCTGAACACCAAATGGGAGCGGAGAGAGAGAGAGAGAGAGAGAGAGAGAGAGAGAGAGAGAGAGAGAGAGAGAGATAGAGATGGGCTGTGTTGTGATTACAATTACAGGCCACAGTACTCCCAGCTTCTCACACACTGCAGGGGAGAGAGGAGGAAACACACCCACACACACACACACACGTTGGCAAGCTGGCACACACACACTGATCACCATCACAATTGGAGGGGGGTGCTGACAAAAAATGTTTTGCCTGCGCTACAGACGCTATATCGGTCCGCTAATACAGGACTAGTAAAGGCCCAGTGCACCATTCTTTTTAAAATTCATATATTATTCAGGGGGGGCTGCAGCACCCTCAGCACCCCTACTTCCCGCAGCTATTGCCAGGCCCCAGGGTGAGATGAAGGAGTGATAGCCAGGCCCCAGGGTGAGATGAAGGAGTGATAGCCAGGCCCCAGGGTGAGATGAAGGAGTGATAGCCAGGACCCAGGGTGAGAGGAAGGAGTGATAGCCAGGCCCCAGGGTGAGATGAAGGAGAGATAGCCAGGCCCCAGGGTGAGATGAAGGAGTGATAGCCAGGCCCCAGGGTGAGATGAAGGAGAGATAGCCAGGCCCCAGCGTGAGATGAAGAAGTGATGGCTAGGCCCCAGGGGGAGATGAAGGAGTGATAGCCAGGTCCCAGCATGAGATGAAGAAGTGATAGCTAGGCCCCAGGGTGAGATGAAGGAATGATAGCCAGGCCCCAGGGTGAGATGAAGGAGTGATAGCCAGGCCCCAGGGGGAGATGAAGGAGTGATAGCCAGGCCCCAGGGTGAGATGAAGGAGTGATAGCCAGGCCCCAGGGTGAGATGAAGGAGAGATAGCCAGGCCCCAGGGTGAGATGAAGGAGTGATAGCCAGGCCCCAGGGTGAGATGAAGGAGAGATAGCCAGGCCCCAGGGGGAGATGAAGGAGTGATAGCCAGGCCCCAGGGGGAGATGAAGGAGTGATAGCCAGGCCCCAGCGTGAGATGAAGGAGTGATAGCTAGGCCCCAGGGTGAGATGAAGGAGTGATAGCCAGACCCCAGGGTGAGATGAAGGAGTGATATCCAGGCCCCAGGGGGAGATGAAGGAGTGATAGCCAGGCCCCAGGGGGAGATGAAGGAGTGATAGACAGGCCCCAGGGGGAGATGAAGGAGTGATAGACAGGCCCCAGGGGGAGATGAAGGAGTGATAGACAGGCCCCAGGGGGAGATGAAGGAGTGATAGACAGGCCCCAGGGGGAGATGAAGGAGTGATAGCCAGGCCCCAGGGGGAGATGAAGGAGTGATAGTCAGGCCCCAGGAAGGAACTCATCCAGCCTAGACTCTCATCTGCCTTCTGGGGAAATCTCCATAGTAACACACACAAACATAATGTACTTTACTGTCCTATCTACATTAAAATGAGGCAAGAGAGCTATCATTCAAGTCCCTACACAAAGAAATCTACATTTTAGTCATTTAGCAGACTCGCTTATCCAGAGCGACTTCCAGTAGCAAGGGAATATATTTATGTAACATTTCATATTGGTCCCCGTGGGAATCAAACCCACAACGGTGGCATTGCAAGCGCCATGCTCTACCAACTGAGCCACGCAGAAACTAATCTACCACACTAAAATCTATTTTTTATTATAATTATTTCTTTTTTTTTGTCATTTAGCAGACGTTCTTCTCCAGAGCGACTTACATGAGCAATTAAGGTTAAGTGCCTTGCTCAAGGGCACATCGACAGATTTTTCACCTAGTCGGCTCGGGGATTAGAACCAGCGACCTTTTGGTTACTGGCACAACGCTCTTAACCACTAAGCTACCTGCCACCCCAAAATCTACCATATTAAAACTCACCAACTTGCTATGAATATTGATACATGTATGGATATATGGCTGGATAGATAAACTAAAAGACCACCAAGATCATACCTCACATTGATTATCATAATCGTCATAATCTTCATCATCATCATCATCAACAACACAGACCAACAGAGAGAGAAAGTCTTCAAACCATTTTCAACACCACAGTAAGACGGCCCTTTGATGAAGACCGCAGAGCAGACATGATTACACGTGACAAATCAACACCTAGAGCATGCTGCCCATGCAGCGGAACGGAGTGTGAAGATGAAACTCCCTGAGGTGTGATGTGTCACCACTGGTATGCCAGCGTTCAGTTTCCCTAGACTTTATGATTCCACTGAACCAACACCTCTCCCACCGCCACCCTATCCCCCATCCTACCAATCACATCAAATCCACCAAGCCAAACAACTAAATCTAAATCAGGGAGTTTCATTACAGCGAATCAGACTTTATTTTACTACACTCTTAATTTAATCAGGCTCACTTTTTTTGAGCCAATTCATATATTTTCATCACAGGTTTTTCACCTCTCTGTCTCTCCTGCGCCTCTCTGACAGATGGTAAGTAACCAGAGGAAATAAATAGTTTATTCTATGGTTCACAACGGAGGTGAACTGCTAAAACATTTTGTGGCAGCAGTGGGACCCAGGTCTTACAGAGGAAGTGGTGGATGATTTCTGAGTATGTTTTTATATAAGCACGAAAGGCACTACATGCGCTTTAAGACATAGAAATGTGCGAGAGTTACATATGCTGTAGGTAGTTGGCCTTGCCTGAGGGGAATACAATTACGGCTGTAACATTTATTTAGAGTTTCTCTTCAAGGCAAGGTCAGATTTTGCCTGGAGAGTTTATTCTAGTGGTCGCATTCTGGGTGGGTGTACAGAAAGAACTGACACTTTCCACTTTACAGCTCTCTTTGAGCCAAGCGTTGTTTTGGGTCATCCGTGACATACTTCATTTCAGATACAAAAAAAGCCCTAAATACTTGCTGGGTTTATAATTTAATGATTAATGTATGCATGAGTCAAGTAATGATTGAATTGAAAGTTGCAGCAACTTGAGCAGATGAGCACACAATTATCCAGACAAATTGTTGAATCCAAGAGTCAGTGAGTTTAAAAATGTTGGTGATCTTCTCCAGGGTTGGAAAGCAGCAGCGTGCAGCGTTTAGCAAGCCTCTGATTGGCTGCTGAGCTCAGTCAGATTAGGCAATGGAAGCAGTGGAAGAGGTCAAGGCTTCTGTTACAGAAATGAGAGAATGATGACGGGGTGGATTGTGTGAACACAAGAAGGGAGAGGAGGCAGGCTGAGGGACGTATGATGTGGGGAAACAGAACGGCTTTCAGATGTGGGGAAACAGAACAGAGACAAACAGGGCTTTGAGGAGAACTGAAGGTGAACTCAAGGCAATCTCATTTTAAAATACCACCAGCCATTAGGCAAATTAAGGGATGACAAAAGAGAGAGATGGATGGACGGAGGGAAAAAGCTGGGTAGGATTTAAGAGTCTCACATCCAGCAGTAGTAAGACTAATAGTGATTGGCTTTAAATGTTATCATTGGGTCTTAGTCTGGCTACCACAGGAGTTCATGGCTCACCAATCTAATTTGTATAACAGCTTACAAATCCCGTTTTTCCATTGCTAGGTCTGGTTTGAAAACAAATACACTCATCAACACAGCAGGCTTAGCTGAAAACATCCACACATCCACACAGAAATACTAACATCAACACATTGATTTAAAAAACATTTGTCTGAGCAGAAAGGATGTATATGTTCCTTAAACCAATAATGCTGACACACCAAAACCAGCCCCATCCAGTGCGAAACATCCCAGGCTCATTTGTTGATTGTTGTTTTTCCTCTGAGGCCTCTCCAGTGTAATGAGCTATAGGAACTGTTTGTCTGGCGCTGAGCCCCACCAGCACAGTACCATCCTTTCCTCTCTGATTAATCACATTACAGTTAATTAAATATCGGCAGATCGCTCCAGTCCAAGGCTCGGCCATTAAAGTTTATACGCTAGACACATTTATCACTTCCTGTTGGACACATTCATCACTTCCTGTGTCTCTTTTATCACGCAGACTCATCGTCGCTTCCCGTGTGTCAAACAGCAGATGATGAACGCCCAAACCACTCATCTTCTCCCATCTTTTCTCTCCATCTCTTTCCATTTTCTCGCCCTCAGCTCTTTGTGCTTTCCCTGCCTTTCATTTGAATGAAATATGACAGCTCCAATGAAAGACTACGCAGCGTGGTGAAGCACTGGCCCTTTTCATTTATTATTTTGTCCGCTTGTAACTGTCAGGATGTGAAAGGGGATCAGGCAAGGGGAGAATGACAGGGATGAAACAGCAGTGTCGAGATGAAAATACGGAGGAGAGGATAAATACAACACAGACAGACGTTCCCTGAGAGAGGCGTTGTGACACTCTAATAAACTCCCATAATGCCGATGGACAGGATGATGTTCTGTGCCTGTCAATCATGCAAAGCACTCCTCCTATTTTTAGCCAGGACTTAGTGTGCTCCGATGACCCCAAGGGTTGTTTGAAAGGACAGTGGAAGAGACCAACTAAACACATTGGGTGTGTGCACGTTGTTGCCCACTGGGGTAATTATACTGTAATGCATTACAAATGCATTCAGTTTTACAAGCCAAAATAATCACCTCTGTGCAAACGCAAGACGCCTCCTGAAAACGAGAGGTCCTGTTTATTTGGGGAAGAGCTCAGAGCCCAGAGGTGGTGAAAGCATAGTTAAAAGCCAGACTGTGATTAAACACTGCAAATAAAACACTCAGACACTTGATGATTACTTAGCAAGGAGGGCTCCTTCCTATAAATTATTCTGCTTTCTGCAGGGCGAGACAGGAAGCTAGTCTGGAGATAGGACCTCTTTCTGCAGGGCGAGATGGGAAGCTAGTCTGGAGATAGGACCTCTTTCTGCAGGGCGAGATGGGAAGCTAGTCTGGAGAGAGGACCTCTTTCTGCAGGGCAAGATGGGAAGCTAGTCTGGAGAGAGGACCTCTTTCTGCAGGGCGAGATGGGAAGCTAGTCTGGAGAGAGGACCTCTTTCTGCAGGGCAAGATGGGAAACTAGTCTGGAGATAGGACCTATTTTCTTCCATCAAGCTCTTTAGAGACCAAACCTCAGGACAAGGCTCCTTTTGAGTGAAATCCGCTCTCATGTGTTAATGTCCCTCTGGCTTTTTACGATGGGCACTTTCGTCTAGAGTGTGCCAGAGTGACATCAGCCCGATGACCCATCCTGTCTTACATTAATGGGAGGGGTAGTTTAATGACGACAGTGGCCCTGGCTATATAAAAGGGTCACACCAATAACAGGGTGAGCGTCTGTGTCTCCACTGACCCCGAATGAGGTCCAAATCAATGAAAACAATGCTGTAACTTACGACAAAGGCACTCCATTGTCTGTTTATTTGGAGCAAAACAGAGTTTAAGAGTTGTTGTTTTGTCAAATGTTTTCACTCTCTCTTTCAGTCCAGCTGCTGAACCAATAAGATGACTTTATTTTCTATTTTATTTCCTGTTTACCTTGTTTCATCTTCTGTGTATTTGGATGATTCACTCAAGGAAAAAAACATGTCAGAACTTTCAGAATCATGGTTGTAGGCAGAAATAAGACTTATAGTAAGCCAGATCACACTGGGCCACTTTTTGGACAAAGTCAAACTTCAGTTTCCTCTCTAAGCTCAGGGCTCATGAATTACTTAGCGAAGAGAGGGAAAACCCACACGGTAGCTCCATCTGGATTATGCAATACACTTTCTCACAGAGATTGCGTAATTACAGTGCTTATAGCTTCTTAATGTTGAAAAAGCTCATCACACAAGGGATTCACACAACACAACTACTGCATAATACATCATGACGCGCTAGAGCTTCAGTCACCGGCATATCGTTCTTATTATCATCACACTGATTATAGAGCGATTACACTCCTCATCCAAATTAACATATTGAATTAAAGAAATCCTTCATAATGCAGGTGGCACTTATTATTGCTGCGGTCCTGACCTCTCATAACACCGGGAGCTGTCAGATGTAATAAATGTGAATAGATGCATTGCAGTAAAGGAGCTTTTTGGATGCCTGGGGTGGACTACAAGTAGACACCGACAGCAGCAGTGACAATGCAGAAGCAGTGATGAGGGAGGGCCGAGGCAGAGAGGCAGAGGCAGAGAGGTTTTAAATATGAATGGAGAAATCACAGCTCATTTCACACACATCTTTACAGACACATCATGCCAGGCTGCAGGCACTCAAGGTCTGCCCTCAATCCCTCTAGTGATAAACACCTTCACACGAAGTCAGACGCTGCTCTCGCCCTGAGCTCAGAGAGAGAGAGGGAAAAAATGGAGAGGGGTAGGGGGAGAGGGTTAGGGGGACAGGGGTAGGGGGACAGGGGTAGGGGAAGAGGGGTAGGGGGACAGGGGTAGGGGGAGAGGGGTAGGGGGACAGGGGTAGGAGGAGAGGGGTAGGGGGAGATGGGTAGGGAGACAGGGGTAGGGGGACAGGGGTAGGGGGAGAGGGGTAGGGGGACAGGGGTAGGAGGAGAGGGGTAGGGGGAGAGGTGTAGGGGGAGAGGGGTAGGGTTTAAAGGGGTAGGGAGACAGGGGTAGGAGGAGAGGGGTAGGGGGAGAGGTGTAGGGGGAGAGGGGTAGGGTTAAAGGGGTAGGGAGACAGGGGTAGGAGGAGAGGGGTAGGGGGAGAGGTGTAGGGGGAGAGGGGTAGGGTTAAAGGGGTAGGGAGACAGGGGTAGGAGGAGAGGGGTAGGGGGAGAGGTGTAGGGGGGAGAGGGGTAGGGTTAAAGGGGTAGGGAGACAGGGGGTAGGAGGAGAGGGGTAGGGGGAGAGGTGTAGGGGGAGAGGTGTAGGGGGAGAGGGGTAGGGAAGAGGGGTAGGGGGACAGGGGTAGGGGGGCAGGGGTAGGGGGAGAGGGGTAGGAGGAGAGGGGTAGGGGAGAGCGGTAGGGGGAGATGGGTAGGGGGATGAGGGGTAGGGGTAGAGGTAAGAGGATGCAACAAAATCTAAGAGGGAAGTCACTCTCTCTCATACAGGAGGTTGGTGGCACCTTAATTGGGGAGGACGGGCTTGAGATAATGGCTGGAGCGGAATTAATTGGTTTCCATGTGTTTGATGCCATTCCATTTGCTTTGTTCCAGCCATTATTATGAGCCGTCCTCCCCTCAGCAGCCTCCACTGTCTGTATCTCTGTCTGTCTCTCTGTCTCTTCTCTCCACCCATGTCCTTCTCTCCCTCACCCTCTCCTCTATAACTCTGTCTCTCAGTCTGAATCTCCCTACCTGTCCCTTTCCCTCTGGACTCTGTCCCTCCCTGACAGTCTCTAGCTACCTTTAAATGTTAATGGCACTGAGTTCAACTAAGGTATGCTGTCCTGGTGCTGCTCCCATTACAAGTGAAGGATGTTAAGTCCTATACACCAACCTCTACTGTAGCATGTCTAGATGAAAACTACATGTTTTTTCTCTCTCTGATCTCAAGTATTTGGTGCATAAGGGCAGCAGGTAGCCTCAGGGTTAAAGCATTGGGCCAGTAACCCGAAAAGTCACTGGTTCGAATCCTGGAGCTGACAAGGTGAAAATAATATGTTGCTGTGCCCTTAAGCAAGGCACTTTGCTCCAGGGGCGTTTGTGTGTATGATTCCCACAACCTAACCCATGCATCTCCCACCCCTTTAACTTAATCTTTCATCAATTGAGACTAATGCAACTGACCTTTCTTCTGTCCATAACCCTTACAATGAACATAGCTACATCACCATCAAAACTAGATAAATAATCACACTTCACCATTTATCACTATTCTGTGATTGTATTTCCTATCACTCTACCCTATATGTAATTACCGTGTACCTAAACATATCTCACCCATCAAATATACATAGCATGTTTCATTTATCTGCCTTGGTTCACTGTCACATCATATGTGATCTGAGGTCATTTAGAGTCATCCTGTTATGACATGCCCAGTGATTCAGAGTGTGTGTGTGTGTGCATGAACAAAGATAGCCATAGGCACACACACACACACGCAAACACACACACACACGCACGCACACACACACACACACACACACACACACACACACGCACACACACGCACACACACACACACACACACACACACACACACACGCACACACACACACACACACACACACGCACACACACGCACGCACACGCACACGCACACTGTTAGAGGCCAGAAATGGTAGGTGCTGAAACATTTTATTAGAAGAAACTAAATAATTAATTAATTGTATTATTCAAGAGTTGAATTACATCACAATGTAATTAAAGATTGTATCTTGTCTTCTGGGTGTGTTCTTGATAAGGCGAGCTTCCGGTACAAACTCTGTATAATGAGATTACAGTTGGGTAAAGATTGGTGGAGGACAGTAATTACACTGTAATTAATTGGACAGCAGATCACCTCATTTGTTCTGATTGGCCCCTGGATCTGATCTCTCAGCCTGTGATTAGCCTCTACCTACCACCTTGACCCCTGACCCCCGCCCTCAGGGTAGTTGCCATGGTGTTAGTGACAGTGATGTGTTGTATGTCTGACAGTCAGATCCATGCAAAGCCATATTATTATGAGTCTCATTGTGGTTAATCACATATTATTACATGGTACATCGCTCTGCCAATCAATTAATCAATCAAGCAACCAAAGGCCTTTTCAATCTAGGCCTTTGTAATGAGGCGGATGCTACATTGCTGAAGGCAGAGTCACATCTAATGATCAATTGAAATGAATAGAAATGATGAATAAGAAAGCAAAACAGGACCTGGGAATAAGACGGGAGGATTGTGCTGAGGGCTGGTAGTAAAGGAATTCTCTCTTCTCCTCCATCCCTCTTTCCTTCCTCTCCTCCCCATGCCCTCGGCTCCTGCTCCCCATCTCCTTCTCTCCCCTTCCCTTCCTCTCTCCCTCTCGCTCCCTCTCTCCGGTCCCTCTCGCCACACACACACACAAACACACACACACACATGCGCAGGCACGCACACAGGGGACTGAGGCGAGCATATATGAAGACTTCATATGATGTAGAAGAGAGGAGCAGTAAACATAATGTTTTCATTGTCTATCTTGTCTACATGTCACCAATATCATAGTTGTAGACCATAGCTATCAATCACCATTGCTGTATTCCATATTCCTCCTTTATGCCTTTCTCTTCCCATCTTTCTCACTCCCCCATCTATCTCCTACCATCTTCTACTCCCCCCTCAATCTCCTACCATCTTCTACACCCCCCTCTATCTCCTACCATCTTTTACTACCCCCTCTATCTCCTACCATCTTCTACTCCCCCCTCTATCTCCTACCATCTTCTACACCCTCCTCTTTTTCCCACCATCTCCCTCTCTCCCCTACCCCCCTCACTCTCTACACTCCAGGGTTGTCAGTTTGTCGGGTCTTTGATTTACATGCTAGGGAACATGTGGAAATTACATTAGTCGCAATAACATGAGAAATAAAAAAACCCGGACAGAGATAGATGGCTGAGCTAATGAAGCAAAAGTGGGGCTCGGATAGTGAGCTCCACACACATCCCAGATGGAAGATCCCGGAATAGATCTGTGAGTTTCTCCCACTTATTTCATTCCATTTAGAAAAATTAGTGCAGACAGTTGAAGCTGACAGGAGATTTGAAAAATATACACTACTGGTCAAAAGTTTTAGAACACCTACTCATTCAAGGGTTTTTCTTTATTTTTACTATTTTCTACATTGTAGAATAATAGTGAAGATATCAAAACTATTAAATAACACATATGGAATCAAGTAGTAACCAAAAAAGTGTTAAACAAATCAAAATATATGTTATATTGGAGATTCTTCAAATAGCCACCCTTTGCCTTGATGACAGCTTTGCACACTCTTGGCATTCTCTCAACCAGCTTCACCTGGAATTATTTTCCAACAGTCTTCAAGGAGTTCCCACATATGCTGAGCACTTGTTCGCTGCTTTTCCTTCACTCTGCGGTCCGACTCATCCCAAACCATCTCAATTTGGTTGAGGTCGGGGGATTGTGGAGGCCAGGTCATCTGATGCAGCACTCCTTCTTGGTAAAATAGCCCTTACACATCCTGGAGGTGTGCTGGGTCATTGTCCTGTTGAAAACAAATATAGTCCCACTAAGCCCAAACCAGATGGGATGGCCTGTCGCTGCAGAATGCTATTGTAGCCATTCTGGTTGAGTGTGCCTTGAATTCTAAATAAATCACAGACAGTGTCACCAGCAAAACACCCCCACACCATAACACCTCCTCCTCCATGCTTTACGGTGAGAAATACACATGCGGAGATAATCCGTTCACCCACACCGCGTCTCACAAAGACACGGCGGTTGGAACCAAAAATCGCAAATTTGGACTCCAGACCAAAGGACAAATTGCTCGTGATTCTTGGCCCAAGCAAGTCTCTTCTTATTATTGGTGTCCTTTAGTAGTGGTTTCTTTGCAGCAATTCGACCATGATGGCCTAATTCACACAGTCTCCTCTGAACAGTTGATGTTGAGATGTGTCTGTTACTTGAACTCTGTGAAGCATTTATTTGGGCTGCAATTTCTGAAGCTGGTAACTCTAATGAACTTATCCTCTGCAGCAGACGTAACGCTGGGTCTTCCATTCCTGTGGCGGTCCTCATGAGAGCCAGTTTTATCATAGTGCTTGATGGTTTTTGCGACTGCACTTGAAGAAACTTTCAAAGTTCTTGAAATTTTCCGGATTGACCTTGATGTCTTAAAGTAATGATGGACTGTCGTTTCTCTTTGCTTATTTGAGTTGTTCTTGCCATAATATGGACTTGGTCTTTTACCAAATAGGGTTATCTTCTGTATACCCCCCCCCCACTACCTTGTCAAACGCATTAAGAAGGAAATAAATTCCACAAATTAACATTAAGAAAGCAAACCTGTTAATTGAAATGCATATTTTGAAGAATCTCAAATATATAATACATTTACATTTGTTTAACACTTTTTGGATACTACATGATTCCATATGTGTTATTTCATAGTTTTGATGTCTTCACTATTATTCTACAATGTTAAAAATAGTAAAAATAAAGAAAAACCCTTGAATGAGTAGGTGTTCTAAAACTTTTGACCGGCAGTGTATATGAAAGATTTCAGCGCTGATTGTGTATAAGTTTTCATAAGTTTCTCCTAATCAGGTCAAATGGTCAGGAAAACCTCCAGGCCCTAATTATGTAGAACTAGTCATATGATTAAGGTTGGGCTGGATACATGGACTGAGGTAGTGGGTACATGGACTGAGGTAGTTAAAACATGGACTGAGGTAGTGGTACATGGACTGAGGTAGTGGATATATGGACTGAGGTAATGGATACATGGACTGAGGTAATGGATACATGGACTGAGGTAGTGGATATATGGACTGAGGTAATGGATACATGGACTGAGGTAATGGATACATGGACTGAGGTAGTGGATACATGGACTGAGGTAGTGGATACATGGACTGAGGTAGTGGATATATGGACTGAGGTAGTGGATACATAGACTGAGGTAATTAATACATGGACTGAGATAGTGGATACATAGACTGAGGTAGTGAATACAGTACATGGCCTGAGGTAGTGGATACATGGACTGAGGTAGTGGATACATGGACTGAGGTAGTGAATACATGGACTGAGGTAGTGGATACATGGACTGAGGTAGTGGATACATGGACTGAAGTAGTGGATACATGGACTGAGGTCGTGGATACATGGACTGAGGTAGTGAATACATGGACTGAGGTAGTGAATACGTGGACTGAGGTAGTGAATATACATGGACTGATGTAGTGAATACATAGACTGAGGTAGTGGATAAATGGACTGAGGTAGTGGATATATGGACTGAGGTAATGAATACATGGCCTGAGGTAGTGGATACATGGACTGAGGTAGTGGATACATGGACTGAGGTAGTGAATACATGGACTGAGGTAGTGGATACATGGACTGAGGTAGTGGATACATGGACTGAGGTAGTGGATATATGGACTGAGGTAATTAATACATGGCCTGAGGTAGTGGATACATGGACTGAGGTAGTGGATACATGGACTGAGGTAGTGAATACATGGACTGAGGTAGTGGATACATGGACTGAGGTAGTGGATACATGGACTGAAGTAGTGCATACATGGACTGATGTAGTGAATACATAGACTGAGGTAGTGAATACATGGACTGAGGTAGTTACAGTATATGATGTATGTTGAAATAAGCTCTACATTTCCTCTACAGTAGAGCCTGAAGGCCAGAACACTCATAACAATAACTGTGACTGCCTGGGAGAGCAATACTACAATTTATAATCACTCTCCGTGAGTTTCTATCCTACAGGTGTGCTATCTTAATTTGAACAGTTTCTCACAGCAGAAAAATAATCATGCAGCAACAGGAAATGTGAATTATTATGTGGATATAATTAATGGATATTTTTGTAGAGGTTGATACATTTTTTTTGTCAGGGAAAATCAAGTCTGAAATGTTCAACTGGAAATTACAAACTTTAGAAGCCTTTTTAAACCTTGAATACACAACAAGTTTGCATGTCCTGCTGCACAATAAAATTATCTGCGACAACAGAGTGATCAAATTAAGATGGTACATCTGTAAGTAGAACTGAATGGTGCTCCCACTCAATGCTATGCTATGTTCTGTGAACCATATAGTCAACAAAGCCAACTGATTATTCTTTAGGATGGCTGCTGCTTTCTTGGCCCTTGTGTAAGAACTTTATGATCCATACTCCCTCCCAGTGAAATTCTTTAGAGAGCTTCAGTTGATAGAGGTACATGTGTATGTGTGACTCAAGGACGGAGAGATAAATAAGAAATATGAATAGATAGATAGAACATACAAGGGACATGTGGTCAGTAAGGAGTGTGTGGGAGAGCATTGTGGTGTCCTGAGCTGCATTTGTGTGTCTGTGTGTGTGCTTCCTTGCTTGCATGCGTGCGTGTGGGTATGAATGAATGTGTGAGTATGTGTGGGTGTTTGAGAGAGAGTTTGTGCGTGCTCTGTCGATGAGAACTGCCTGAATTTGGAATTTAAAAGGAGCCTCTATCTGTTGCCCTCATGTTAGGCGATGTGTGGAAGTTAAAAGCAAGTGCCTCTCCCATTTCTTCTCACAGCAGCAGTGATGGCTGGGAAATATGCGAGAGGAGATTACATTGAAGTGTGGCTCTCAGTGTTTCCTGCCTAGCTTGAAGGACTGAGCGGGGTGGAAATGAGACTGAGCTAGCCTGAAGCGCCCTGAGTTATCAGGGGAGATAGAGACAGACACAGACAGAGAGAGAGAGAGGAGAGAGAGAGGAGAGAGAGAGAGAGAGAGAGAGAGAGAGAGAGAGAGAAGAGAGAGGAGGAAGAAGAGAGAGAGAAGAGAGAGGGAAGGAGAGAGAGAGAGAGAGAGAGAGAGAGAGAGAGAGAGAGAGAGAGAGAGAGAGAGAGAGAGAGAGAGAGAGAGAGATTCATATACGTTTCTGTGAAACTCAAACACTGGAGGAGTCTGGAGGAGGAAAGTGTTGCAGATAACAGGGAAGTGGAGAAAAAGAGGGGAACAGGAATGAACTAAACTATCAGAAGCCAGAGTTATAGACTGGGTGGCTGATTTTAAATACAGATGTAGGATTTGAGCCAGTTTACTACAGCAGGAAAATAATCCTCCAGCAACAGGAAATGTGAATTATTATGTGTATTATAATTAATGGACATTTTTGTAGGGGGTTGCTACCTTTTTTTGTAAGGGAAAATCACATCTGAAATGTATAAGTGGGAATTACAAACTTCAGAAGCCTTTTTAAACCTCAAATACACTACAGGGTGATCAAATTTAGATCTGTATAAACTGGAAGCCTTGAGGGCCTGTATAATAATTATAAAGAAACACAGACACACATACACCGATTTGCTCCGCTAAGTCATAATTGCTGCCTATTTCTGTAGCATTGTAACATATATATTTTCTGCAACATTCTATCATCATCTAAATAATTTGCATCTATATGGACTGACCCATACATATGCTGCAATAGACTGGTACACACTACTCAGGGACACTCATCATATCTGGCATAATTTCAGTAAACCATTAGTTGTACTGTAGCATTTCCAAGAAGCACATTAGTCCACAGTAGAGCGCTTCCTCCTACAGAATTACTCATATGGGCTTATGGCATCAGTCAGACAAGGACTCAATGTACCCAATCTTCAGTGCGTGGTATTGCTTTTATCTCAATGCTTTAGTTCAAGGTCTTACAGATACAACCAAATGACAAACAACTTAAGGTTACTTGTACTTACTAAGAGTTTTGAACCTGTTATTTGTTTGTATTAGATTCAGAGGTGAATAACACATAAAAACACTCCACCTTCAAATCTTTTATCATCACTTTATCTTTTTAATTCTACCTTTCATTTGACCTTTTATGTGTCGTTCGCTCTGTTGGCGGACTTCCAAATGTAAAGTTGTCTGTTCAGTCTAAAGTGAAGGGAAGTGAAGTGTTCAGTATGCTTTAGATTAGAGACCATAAATTGGCAGCACCAGATGGACTCACTAATTGGGCATAAAGAGTAGTTGCTAAGTCAAATCAAAGTCCCTTTTTATTAGATTAAAGAATAATTCACTTTTACATTTTCACAAAAGCATTTCTCCACCCAGAGATGGGCAGTATATATGTATTTCAATTGCTTCTGAGTATTTTGTAATTTGTGTTACTCTGGGCTGAACTACACTCCAATATATTTTGTAACAAGATACTTTCGTGAGCTGTAATTTGTATTTTCAAAATACAAAATACCATTCAATACAAGTATTTTGTAGTTTATTTTGATACATTGATCTTTATAGTATTTTGTCATTGTATTTTGTCATTTTTGCCCATCCCTGTCTCCACCTATGCATTTTGAATCATAATGTAAAATAAATAAGCCTTATTTGCTCTGAGAAATCTCTCATTAGCTTTCATTCAGAAAAGTCAACTTCCTCTGCTAAGGCCTGCACCTCCTGTAGACAGACTAGAAGCAGGAGTCTGTAGCTCTCCCAGTGTTAGGGGTAACGTGTTACAAAAGTCATGTAATCAGATAACTTTTATGAGTAACTGAGTAAAGTAAAACATTAATTTTTCAAATTGGGTAACATTATTAGTTACTTGGTCAAACAACACGTGCGTTACTTTCCAAATCAAGTTTTCAAGTTTTTAATGTCACATGCACAAGTACAGTAAAATGCAAGCTCTAAACCCAACAATGCAGTAATCAATAACAATGTAATACTACAAATAACAAGGTAGAACAAAAACACACAAGAAATAGAAATAAAAAATAAGAAGAACACGATCGATAGAGGTAGATATGTATAGGGGTAAGGTGACTATAGGATATATGATAAACAGAGTAACAGCAGCGTATATGATGATTGTATGTGAGGGGGTGTGTGTAGAGTCAGTATAAATATATGTGTGTTTGAGTAAATGATGGAGTGAGTGTTTGTATGTGTATTGGAGTGTCAGTGTGTGTAGTGTGTAGGGCCCTGTTAATGTGCATAGAGAGAGAAACAAGAACAACATACAAAGGTCAGCTATTTAGTTAGCTATATATCAGTCTTATGGCATGGGGATAGAAGCTGTTCAGGAGCCTGTTGGTGTCAGACTTGATGCACCGGTACCTCTTGCCGGGCGGAAGCAGAGAGAACAGTCTATGGCTTGGGTCTATGGTCTCTCACTACTTATAGCTGTATAGTCCATTTGTTTGTGTTGTTGGTCTTGGCTAGCTTAATGTTCCGGTTGCTAGCTAGCTAGCACTCACTCACGTGGCTGCTAGCGCCGTCATGAAAAAGGGCATGAGGGAAGCCCTACAACATTACGTTTTTCTAAGTAGTGAGAATGCTCAAGAGCAGGCAATTTGAAAAGTAATATTTAGACATGTTGTAACCAAGGTAATCATGGGGTAACCAAGGTAATCATGGGCTGTTTTCCCCCAAGGCTGGCGGGGGCCGCCGGTGTTCTATCTTATACTGACTGGGAGTATAACAAGAACTGGTGGCTCGAGAGAAAGATTTTGAATGAAAAGATAGGAAATCTGTACAGATGTTTGGCTTACAGTATTTATTATGGCAAATGAAGCAGCCCATATACACTACCGGTCAAAAGTTTTAGAACACCTACTCATTCAAGGGTTGTTCTTTATTTTTTTACTATTTTCTACGTTGTAGAATAATAGTGAAGACATCAACACTATGAAATAACAAATATGGAATCATGTAGTAACCAAAAAAGTATTGAACAAATCAAAATATATTTTATATTTGACATTCAAATATTTGACATTCAAATAGCCACCCTTTGCCTAGACGACAGCTTTGCACACTCTTGGCATTCTCTCAACCAGCTTCACCTGGAATGCTTTTCCAATAGTCTTGAAGGAGTTCCCACAAATGATGAGCACCTGTTGGCTGCTTTTCCTTCACTCTGGAGTCCGACTCATCCCAAACCATCTCAATTTGGTTGAGGTCGGGGGATTGTGGAGGCCAGGACATCTGATGCAGCACTCCATCACTCTCCTTCTTGGTAAAATAGCCCTTACACACCCTGGAGTTGTCCTGTTGAAAAACAAATGATAGTCCCACTAAGCCCAAACCAGATGGGATGGCGTATCGCTGCAGAATGCTGTGGTAGCCATGCTGGTTAAGTGTGCCTTGAATTCTAAATAAATCACAGACAGTGTCACCAGCAAAGCACCCCCACACCATAACACCTCCTCCATGCTTTACGGTGGGAAATACACATGCAGAGATCATCCGTTCACCCACACCGTATCTCACAAAGACATGGCGGTTGGAACCAAAAATCTCAAATTTGGACTCCAGACCAAAGGACAAATTTCCACCGGTCTAATGTCAATTGCTCGTGTTTCTTGGCCCATGCTAGTCTCTTCTTCTTATTGGTGTCCTTTAGTAGTGGTTTCTTTGCAGCAATTTGACCATGAAGGCCTGATTCACACAGTCTCATCTGAACAGTTGATGTTGAGATGTGTCTCTGTTACTTGAACTCTGTGAAGCATTTATTTGGGCTTCAATTTCTGAAGCTGGTAACTCTAATGAACTTATCCTCTGCAGCAGAGGTAACTGGCCTGCTGGCTCCCCTTCCTCTGCGGAAGCATAGTTCCCGCTCAGCCCAGTCAAAACTGTTCGCTGCTCTGGCACCCCAATGGTGGAACAAGCTCCCTCACGACGCCAGGACAGCGGAGTCACTCACCACCTTCCGGAGACATTTGAAACCCCACCTCTTTAAGGAATACCTGGGATAGGATAAAGTAATCCTTCTACTCCCCCCCCCCCCCCCCCCAAAAAAAAAATTGTAAAGTGGTTATCCCACTGGCTATAGGGTGAACGCACCAATTTGTGAGTCGCTCTGGATAAGAGCGTCTGCTAAATGACGTAAATGTGCCCTTGAGCAAGGCACTTAACCCTAATTGCTCCTGTAAGTCGCTCTGGATAAGAGCGTCTGCTAAATTACTAAAATGTAAATGTAAAAATGTAACTCTGGGTCTTCCATTCCTGTGGCGGTCCTCATGAGAGCCAGTTTCATCATAGCGCTTGATGATTTTTGTGACTGCACAAAGTTGTTGAAATGTTTCCGTATTGATTGACCTTCATGTCTTAAAGCAATGATGGACTGTCGTTTCTCTTTGCTTATTTGAGCTGTTCTTGCCATAATATGGACTTGGTCTTTATTCCCCCCCTATGTTGTCACAACACAACTGATTGGCTCAAACGCATTAATAAGGAAAGAAATTCCACAAATTAACTTTTAAGAAGGCACACCTGTTAATTGAAATGCATTCCAGGTGACTACCTCATGAAGCTGGTTGAGAGAATGCCAAGAGTGTGCAAAGCTTTCATCAAGGCAAAGGGCCAAGCTGCTTAGCGATGGTCTTGTAGCCCATTCCAGCCTTGTGTAGGTCTACAATTTTGTCCCTGACATCCTTGGAGAGCTCTTTGGTCTTGGCCATGGTGTAGAGTTTGGAATCTGATTGATTGATTGCTTCTGTGGACAGGTGTCTTTTTTACAGGTAACAAACTGAGATTAGGAGCACTCCCTTTAAGAGTGTGCTCCTAATCTCAGCTCGTTACCTGTATAAAAGACACCTGGGAGCCAGAAATCTTTCTGATTGAGAGGGGGTCAAATACTTTTATCCCTCATTAAAATGCAATTCAATTTATAACATTTTTGACATGCCTTTTTCTGGATTTTTTTGTTGCTATTCTGTCTCTCACTGTTCAAATAAACCTACCATTAAAATGATAGACTGATCATTTCTTTGTCAGTGGGCAAACGTACAAAATCAGCAGGGGATCAAATACTTTTTTCCCTCACTGTAGTATATTACTTTTTCAAGTAACTAATGACAACAATGATCTCCTCCCACCTCTTCTTCTTCGGTGGTTCACTAACCCGTCAGGAGACAAAACACGAGGTGGTAGAGAGAGAAAAAAATATAATTGCAAAGACGATTTGGTTCAGTGAGGAAGCAGATTGCATTTCAGTACTTCATTAATAAATGAGTTATGGAGCAGTGGCAGAATGATGGTCTCTGTGCTCAGGACAGGGTCTACAGAACGCTACAGTAAACTCAAGGCCATAACTACAGACCAATTACAGTGCAATTCTGGTATGTAGAACATGCAATGGAAGCTGTTTCACTGAAGTTGGCCAGGATATGAGACAAAAGCATTCTGAAGCAGCAATGTTTCCGTCCACAGCTGGAATGAAGGCTGTGTTTTGTCCCTAAAGGGTTAAGGAATATAGCATCTATATATACTGTGTACTTAATCACATTTTGAGTTTGAGTGAGAGTGAGTGAGTGAGTGAGTGAGTGAGTGAGTGAGTGAGTGAGTGAGTGAGTGAGTGAATGAGTGAGTGAGTGAGTGAGTGAGTGAGTGAGTGAGTGAGTGAGTGAGTGAGTAGTGAGTGAGTGAGTGAGTGAGTGAGTGAGAGAGAGAGAGTATCCGAGGCACTGCCCAGGGGTCAAAGTCCAGTCCTCCACAAAATGGCATAGCACATGAGGGATAGTGTTTAATTACCAGGCAGAGAAAAGGAATGAACGAAGCGAAAGAGGAGAGGCATTGGTCTGCCTCGGAACAGACCTGATATTTCTCTGTCTCGCAAAAATGTAATAAATCTGTTTCTTTTTAATACAATTTTTTCAAGCAATGTCTTTGAACTCCTGGAATCTGAAGGAATATAGACACAGCGGTGCATGTTCAAAACATCTGTTAGCGTATTAAAAGCAACCCTCTAGCCTCTGCCATCTTTTCCTCCACTCATTCAATTATTTTTCAAAGGCACAAAAGGTCTTTAGGGCATCTCTAATCCAATATTTTCAACATCTTAATACTTAATCTTTAATCAATCTGTCTAAATTAACACGCCAGATAGGTACCATTTATACTCTATGACAGCAAATATGTTCATTCAATGAATTGAATCACTGGTGGGACAAGTTAATACACTGTCAGGGCTTTTGCTACAAAAGCACATACTAGGCTACACATTATGCAGGTTTACTACTATGCTAATGATATCTATTCACCATCCACTACTAGCCTGCTGTATGGTGAGGAGGAGCCGCTACCAGCTAGATGCTACCCACTAGGCACAACCCGCTAGGCGCTACCCGATTGGCTAATGAGAGGCTGTTTAATGCTATCTATCCACCATTCAGCCCTAGCCTGCTGTATGGTGAGGAGGAGCCTCTAACTGCTAGGCTGTTTGTAATTAGCAGTGTGTGGAGGAGCGTTACGCTAGCTCTCTGTCTCCCATTCAGACCGACAGCACAGAGGCGAATTAATCACAACACATTAGACTCACTGTGTGCACGTATCTGTTTACCCTGCTTCATTATGAGGATCCTCAGACGCTCATCACATTACCAGACAGTCCCACCCAAATAGAAGACTCCTGCTGTTAGCTACCAGTGAATATGGAGGGACAGAGTGTCTGTCTGAAATAGGATACTTATCAAATAAATTAAAATGAAGTAAATGTATGTGTGATGGTGTTTAGTGAGCCCAGATATTTTATTGAAGCTAGTGATATAGAAATATTTTGCCTGAGGGTGTTTGTCAGGTTACGATCATTGGTTTTGATTGAACACGGCACCAAGATTACTGTATCTGTGTAATTGAGGTAAATAGGACAGTGCATACCATAGAACCGGGGTATTCAAATCTTACCCTACGAGGTCCGGACTACTGCTGGTTTTCTGTTCTACCTGATTATTGATTGCACCTACCTGGTGTCCAAGGTCTAAATCAGTCCCTGATTATAGGGCAGGGTTCTTCAATTCCGGTCCTGGAGGGCCAAAACACTTCTGTTTTGTATTTCTACCTGGTAGTTAATTGCACTCACCTGGTGTCCCAGGTCTGAAATAGCCCCTGATTAGAAGGAGAGGATGAAAAACAGAGGTGTTTCGGCCCTCCAGGACCGGAATTGAAGAACCCTGTTATAGGGGAAGAATGAAGAAAAAGCAGTGGAACTAGCTTCGAGGTCCAGATTTGAATTTGAGGGCCATCGAACATACTAACATATCACATGTAGATGTGAACATGTGCACCTGCAGTTACAGTCCCTATAGGTATACTTAAATGATCAACAACGATCCCTAAGAACAACTCATTCCACAGAAAAAGCACAGACTCAACATACTGTAGGAACAAGCTAACTAACACAGACATAGTCACACCACACAGAGCAGCACAGAGGGGGAGCAGTGAAACTACTTTACAAGATGAGCTGGATCACTCAAGTGATGGGAAACGGTAGTTGGTTTGTGTGCATATGGGTGTGTATGGTGCACTGGAGTCTTGCAAACCTTTCAGCATTGCCCTTGTATTGATTCAGCTATGAGGACTGGGGTGAAGGTGTGGTTGCCTTTTTGTTGTTTGTGAAGACATGCTTATAGTAGAACACCAGAGGATAGGAAGACTGACTGATTTCCCAAGTGAACATTCAGAAAGTGTGCGTATGCATTTTGTGTGTGTCTGCATGTGCGTATGTGCTCGTGTCTCCCCGCTGCGTCACTACCCATTCAGCCACATTAGTAAGTGAGGAGAGGCTGTAGCCTGTGGCTGTAATGCAGGTCTCTGTACAGCCTAGCCATTAACCCCACCTCACCCAGTACTTAATGCTGTAAAATAGCAGCCGTACAAACAGCCTCTCTGGAATAGCAGTATAATGGGCACAGTTGGTGGGAGCTGATTGACTAATTATCCACTATAGCTTAAAAGTTCATGTAGACACTTAAAAAGCCCATGTGAGGTTTAGCAGTTGGAATTGTTGGACATGATTTCCAATGGGCCTGTTATGGGCCTGTGTGTGTGTGTGTGTGTGCTGGCTGACATTGTGTCAGTAAAAGAGAGGGAGAGAGAGGTATTAAGTCAAGGCATTGTAATTACAGTTTTTCTCAATTGCTAAAACACAATTTCTGAAACCTTGCTCCATTTCCTGAAAACATTACACTTTTTTCAAAACACTACACACAAATCTTTGCATTTGGCACAATTTTCATGCAGAAAATCTATTGTTTTCACAATGAACACACTGCCATTCAAATATGCACACTGACTCATCACATGGGCAAACACCCGTCACACAGTTTTACAATTAGCAATCAGAGCTTTAACATAAAAGGGCAAAAGGTGAGCTCTTCTGTTTTGGAGCAATGGATGCCAACATTGGAAACAGAGGCAGAGCCAGAGGAGTGAGAGTAAGAGGACGAGGACAAGGACGAGGAAGGCCAAGGACCGTAATCTCTGATGAGATCCGAGCCACTTTGGTTGATCATGTGGCCAACCATGGTCTTACAATGAGGGAGGCTGGGCAAAGAGTACAGCCAAATTTGAGCAGGTACACTGTAGCATCCATCATCCGGACATTCCGAAATGAGAATAGGTAAGAAATCTCCTCTCACTAGAAAATTGCAGTACTGTACAGTAGTACAGTATTGCCTGTGGACTGTTCTGTAGGACTGTAAAATTTTTCTAGTGTTTCAAGTATTTGGGAAATGTATTTCTACTTTGTATTTACAGCATTTTACTATTTGTTTGGCAGAACTGCAAGATTACCAACACAAGGTGGTCGGGAACGTGTTCTATCTCCTGAACAGGAAACTGAAATCATGAACATGGTCCTAGAAAATAACGGCATAACATTACGGCAAATACAAAGAAAAATAATAGAAAACAATGAGATATTTCAAAATATTGATAGGGTAAGCTTATCAACACTGGACCGTGTCTTGCGCAGAAATAATCTCAGGATGAAGCAGGTCTACAGGGTGCCATTTGAACGCAATTCAGAAAGAGTCAAAGAATTGCGATATAACTATGTGCAAGTGAGTCCTATGCAATCCCACAATTGATGAATACTCTCAACACTGTATAAATTATACATATTTCAGTATTGTAATCATAATGATTGTGCATCACAATAGTGACCACTCCATGTCTATTTCTGATATTGTCATGTGTGTTTCAGAGAGTCCTTGAGGTAGAGGTGGCTGCAGTGGAGCACCAGTTCATCTTCATTGATGAGGTTGGATTCAACCTCACAAAAATACGAAAGAGGGGAAGGAATATCATCGGCCAGCGTGCCATTGTTCAAGTCCCTGGCCAGCGCGGAGGGAACATCACAATGTGTGCAGCGATTACCCACCACGGCGTCATCCATCACCATGCTACCCTTGGCCCCTACAACACCGCCCATCTGATCACATTCCTGGACACCCTACACAACACACTCATTCCACCAGATCAGGTAGATGGCCCAGAGCAGCTCAGGTACGTTGTCATTTGGGACAACGTAAGTTTCCACAGGGCTGCTCTGGTTCGTAACTGGTTCACTGCCCACCCACGCTTTTTAGTTGTTTATCTCCCTCCATATTCTCCATTCCTCAATCCTATTGAGGATTTATTTTCTGCCTGGAGATGGAAAGTGTATGACCGAAATCCACAAACGCGTATACCTCTTCTCCAAGCTATGGAAGACGCATGTGGAGATATAGCAGCTGATGCTTTTCATGGCTGGAATCGCCATGCTAGGCGATATTTCCCCCGCTGCTTGGCCAGGGAAAACATTGCTTGTGATGTGGATGAGGTGCTGTGGCCAGACCGCAACAGAAGAGAGGATGCAGCATAGTTTCTTTTTTTTTCTTTCTTTTTTTTACTGTAACTGTATACATTAAATTCTTCTGTTTTGTATGTAGACCACTGTATGTGCAACTTTGTGTTGGTTGGGAATGGGATGTACACTGTGTACATTGTTTTTGTGGGAAAAATGAAATATATTTGTTACCGTGTGTTCTGAGTATAAAAACAATATTTTCAATTATTTTACAACACACTTATGTATGTACTGTCTGTAGTAATGGCAACACTGAACCAAAAAAAGGCCTAAGTCATTATGATGAATGGAGAAGAAGTGTTTTCCATTCATCATAGTGTTTTACATTGAGCACATCAGTGTTCAACTGGTTCTTATAAATGTCTATTCATATGGTGGTTTGTGTGTGTCATTTGAAAAAAAAAAAACATTTTGATAAGAAATAACATTGTTTTGAATGTAAAGTTTCATTTTGCTGGAGAATTGAGGGGTTTTGCCCATTGTGTGTGTGTTTTTTGATTTGTGTGTAGAGTTCTGAGAATATGAGGCATGCTTTCAGAAAATGTGTGTAAACAATCGAGAAAAACTGTAAACACAAAACCTCATCTTCAAGCACTATTTACAAAACCTCTGACTCCTCTCGCAAAATGAAACATTCGCCTCAAAACAGTTTTACCTGTGTTCAAAATCAAACACTGCTCTCAAATCATAAACAAAGTGATCAAAATGATATACACTCTCAAGCAGTCAATAAACAATACACCGAAAAATTTAAAACACATTGTTCAAAACATACAGTTCTCAGGGAGAAGTACATTTTTAATCTCAAAACAAATTTCATATTTTTCCGTCATTGTCTTTTGATGAACGAAAACATGTTCTATCATAGTAGCTCAAAATTGATCAGAAATTACTACTCTGCTTTGCTCTTTGCAATATTGTTTTTTGTTCTTCCTCCTCCTTGTACCCCTATTTTTACAGTACTGTACCATGCATTTCACAAATGTGTCCTTTGTCTCTGTGATACTGTAATTCTTGTTCTTTGTTGATATGAACCTGCAACCAGTCAAAATCTATTGAGCAGTCAGTACTGTTAACAAATGGAAAGCACAATGTTCAGGGCCATACAATTTGTCCATTGTACAGTATACAGCCTACAATGCACTGTACTACAGTATACAATACTAAAAGGGACAAAAATCAAAGGAGTAAACAATGTGCTTCTTCTTGTCTTTGGGCTGGGTCAGGCCAGAGCACTTCGTCGACATCACAATATTGTCCCTCCTGAGGCAACGGGGGAAGAAGCCTCTTGTGTGCCGTATCCAGCCCTGACATGATTCCTCACCTATATCACCACAGGCTAAATCCATGGATTGCAGCAGATTTACTCTGGTGTAGGGTTGTCTATCATACTCTTTCCATCTCCAAGAGGAGAAAAACTCCTCAATCGGATTCAGGAAAGGCGAGTATGGAGGGAGGTACAAGTTCATAAACTGCCCATTGATGTTAAACCATTCCCTTACCTGAGCAGCTCGGTGGAAACTGACATTGTTCCACACTATCACATAGGTGGGAATGGGATTCTCATTTAGCTCTTGACCCTGCTGCTCTTGAACCTGCTGCTCAAATAAAATATATCTTAGATTGACAATAAATCTTAGAAGGTGCTGGGTGTTATATGGCCCGAGTGTAACATGGTGATGTAGAACACCATGGTTGCTGATAGCAGCACAGATTGTGACATTGCCACCTCGTTGACCAGGGACTTCAACAATGGCCCGCTGTCCAATCATGTTTCGGCCTCTCCTTCTCCTCTTTGTTAGATTGAAGCCTGCTTCATCGACAAAGATTAACTCATGGGGTCTGTCCAAGGATTCCAAGTCAAATATTGTCTGTGTAGAAATACAATATAATATATGTAGGATTTTGTAAGTCGTACAGAGACAGTGCTATACTGTAGAGTACAATTAGGCCTACTGTATGCACTTCTGATTCACATACATTGTTTGTACTGAAGAGTAATGTCATTCACATAGTATGTGTTAGTACTGTAGACAATCTGGATTACAGTAAATGTTTCTGAATGTACACTTACTTGCACATACTGAGCTCGCAGTTCTTTCACCCTTGGTGAGTTGCGCTGAAAAGGTACTCTGTATACTTGTTTCATTCGCATCCTGTTATGTCTATTGAAACAGCTGCATATAGTGTAGTACAGTAAATTTGCAATTACAAAAATACAGTAGTATACTGTACCTGTTCTCTTCTCTGAATGTCCTTACTATGGTGGACACAGAAAATCGGCTCAAATTGAGTTGCACTCTAAGTCCTGCTTCCCTCATTGTCAGTCCATGGACAAGAACATGGTCTATGACTGTTGCTCGAATTTCATCAGATATTTCCACTCTTTGTCTTCCTCTTCCTCTTCATCCTCCTCTTCCTCTTTCTTGCCCTCCTCCTCCTCGTCCTCCTCGTCGCCCACCTCGCATACGCACTCATGCTCGTCCTCTCACATTGTTTCTTCTATCCATTCTCAGATTTTCTCCTTCCCACCTTCAACAACCTGTTTGCTCTCTGAACTGGCTTATATTGGTTGTGTCACATCATTTGAAACAGGTTAAATCAATTTTGAGTGGTTGTGTTCAATCAATGACATGTGTTCTCTGTTTGTATTTGATTGTTGCCACTTGTGTTTACCAGTATGGATGACATGTGCATTAGAGTGCAGAATGTGTTTTGAGAATGAGAATGTGTTTAGAGTTTTGCTGAAAAGTCTAAGTGAGATCTGCAAATTGTGTTTTACCATGTGAAATGGTTTAAGGTATTGACAACAGACTGCATAATTAGCTAAATGAGTCCAGGCAACTGAGAACTTTGTTCAGCCAATGGGTTTTAGTGTTTTAGCAATTGAGAAAAACTGTAATGAGGTTGAATGTTATCTAGGCAAAGCCCCCTAAAACGTACTATTGTGAGCCCCAGACTGTGTCTCCATAAAATACTCCTGACCACAGCTGAGAGAGAGAGAGAGAGAGAGAGAGAGATATGCCCACTCAGATCAGACCTATGCCCCTCCTACCCACCCCATGCCTCAACATGAAAGTCACACATACGCCCAGGCCGTGAGAAGGCAAACAGGCCCAACCCCCACTCTTACACTAGCCCAAGCCGATGGCATGTACCAGATGCTCAGCAAACTCTGCTCACAATTACTGGCCTGAGGCCAAACCACACGACCAACAACATTAGACACTTTATGGAACACAAAGCCTTCACTATTTCATCCCGGAATATCCAAGGCCTGAGGTCATCTGCCTTTGGCCTAAAGAGCAGGAACCTGGACTTCACCAAAGAAATTGGAAATACAGACATGTCATCCTACAAGAAACATGGTATAGAGGAGACGGACCCACTGGTTGCCCTCTAGGTTACAGCGAGCTGGTAGTCCCATCCACCAAACTACCAGGTGTGAAACAGGGAAGGGACTCAGGGGGTATGCTAAATTGGTATAACTCACTCTATTAAATTAATCAAAAAAGGAACATTTAACATTTGGCTAGAAATTCTAAATGAAATTATCTCAACAGAGAAAAAAGTCCTCCTGTGTGCTACCTACATTCTCCCACTAGAATCCCCATACTTTAATGAAGACAGCTTCTCCATCCTGGAGGGGGAAATCAATCATTTCCAGACCCAGGGACATGTACTAGTCTGTGGTAACCTAAATGCCAGAACTGGACAAGAACCTGACACCCTCAGCACACAGGGGGACAAACACCTACCTGGAGGTGACAGCATTCCCTCCCCCATATGCCCCCCCAGGCACGACTACGACAACATAACCAACAAAAATGGGTCACAACTCCTGCAGCTCTGTCGCACGCTGGGTATGTACATAGTCAATGGTAGGCTTTGAGGGGACTCCTATGGTAGGTACACCTATAGCTCATCTCTTGGCAGTAGTACTGTAGACTACTTTATCACTGACCTCAACCCAGAGTCTCTCAGAGCGTTCACAGTCAGCCCACTGACACCCCTATCAGACCACAGCAAAATCACATTCTACTTGAACAGAGCAATACTCAATCATGAGGCATCAAAGCCAAAGGAACTGAATAATATTAAAGAAATGCTATAGAAGAAGGAAAGTAGTGTCGAAACCTACCAAAAAACAATTAGGCAACGACAAATTAAATCCCTTTTAGACAACTTCCTGGACAAAACGTTCCACTGTAATAGTAAAGGTGTAAACTTGGCAGTAGAAAACCTAAACAGTATATTTGACCTCTCAGCTTCCCTATCAAATCTAAAAATCTCGAACAGAAAACCGAAGAAAAGTAACAACAGTGACAGATGGTTTGATGAAGAATGCAAAAACCTAAGAAAGAAATAGGAGAAACCTATCCAACCAAAAACATAGAGACCCAGAAAACCTGAGCCTACACCTTCACTATGGTGAATCACTAAAACAATACAGAAATACACTACGGAAACAGAAGGAACAGCATGTCAGAAATCAGCTCAGTGTAATTGAAGAATCCATCGACTCTAACCACTTCTGGAAAAATTGGAAAACACTAAACAAACAACAACACAAAGAGCTATCTATCCAAAACGGTGATGTATGGGTAAACCACTAATCCAATCTTTTTTGCCCTTTACATGACGTGTTTTCACAGTGTTGTAGGAACGAGTTTAAATCCATTAGATTGGTAACTCTTGGTGCCACAGAGTCTGAAGGCCAAGGATTTCAGGATGTCGAGGTAGCTCACTGGTGTTTATCTTAGAATGATTGATAGATGGAATATCCTGCCTGTGGTACAGGATGGTACCATCTCGGTTGGGAGGGTCCTCCAGTTATGGTTGCCAGATGTTGGTTAAAACTTGTTTATCTTGAAGTCTATAAACTGAGAGATCTCTTTGTCTCTCATTCGGATAGTAAGATGCAACCCACGTGCAGCTTTCTATGCTGAATCCGGTACCATATCTATTAATTACATGTATCAACTCTCCATCTAAGTCTTAAGTAACTTTTTGCATATTTAATTCCTTGATACCAGAGAACTCATCAGAACAATTGGGCGTCACGAACACTTTACAGTTGAACGACAGACAAGCAGACTGTCACGGTTTCGGCCGAGGCTGCCTCTCTCCCTTGTTCGGGCAGGCTTCGGCGTTCGTCGTCTCCGGAATTCTAGCTGCCACCGATTGATGTTTCATGTTCGTTTGCTTTTGTCTGTTTGTTTCTACACCTGTTTCTGTTTTGTAGTAATTAGTGTCCTATAAGTTTCTCGTTGTGTTTGTCTTGTGTTGTGTGTGATTGTTACCGTCAGTCTGTGTATTGCTCGGTTGAGCGTTATTTTCTCCACTGTTTGCTGGAGCGTTCGTTGCACTTGTGTGTGCACTTATTTCATCCTGACGCACCTGTTTGTGCGCATTGTCTTTTCGCCTTCGTGCGTATTTTGCTGTCAGGCTTATTTTGTCCTGTTGCCTGTGTTTAGGCAGGAATACAGCTTTTTGGAATTCAGTCTGCTTCCTGCGTTTGATTCCTACACCACACCTACAACACGACCTGACACAGACTTTCATTTTTTTTAGATTATGTTAAAATCTGCTCATCTGTGGTAAAGCTGAACTGAAATTCAATATTTTTGAGGGGGAAGATGAGTTGTATTATTTAATGGGGATGTGAGGAGAAATATCAAATTAGACAATGACATGGTTTTATGATTCGAAATAGGATGCGTTCAGATTAATGAGTAAAACAACAGAGGATAAACGAATGGGCGCAGGAATGCCCTTAATGTGTAAGGCATTATAAAGAGAGTGGGTTTTAGTCCCTTACTGTTTAAAGTACATTATAAAAAGATTGGGCGCAGGCATACCTTAGTATGAAAGGCATTATAACACTCGTGCGTTCCTGGTCTGGTCGGGTGAGGTTGTGTTTTCTCTAGCAGGAGGTAAGCTTGGCTTCTTATATGGTGTTGAGTAAAGCTTAAACCATGTATTTAGATTGTAGGTAGGTACTGTAATTAGGTATTGTAGGTAGTTTATTTAGGTAGTTATTGTAGGTTATTGTAGGTAATTATTGTAGGTAAGTATTGTATTCGGCTGAGCCCGGTGAAGCACGAGGCTAGCTAACCCACTACCTGGACCAATAAAGCTAGCTAGCTAGCGGGTAGCTACTGGTAACTTTTAGCAACTGTGGATAGTTGTTTCCAATGTTATTTCACGCTTAAGAGTACCTGTAATTAAGCCAGCTAGCAACCTACCATTTAGCTGTTTTTCTAACCTCATTATCTGAAGCATTAACATTAGGTAGTTAGTAGCTACTGTACTCGAAATGTAGCTAGCTTGTTGCTACCTGGATAGCTAACTAAACAATAGCTGGAACGACCTAGCTGTAATATTTGGAGACGCTTTCTCTCCGTTGGGACAGATGCGAACTGGCTAAATCGATTCAGTAGCTAGCTTTACACTTAACTGGCTAACAGTAGCTACTAAGGGTAAGTTACAACCTACATTTATTTTTGTTTTGTTTTTACATACTGGTAACGAGTCGTTCAAGGGAATTCGGGACATGGGTGACTAGTTAACGTTAGCTTGGCTCTCTCTGTGTGTTTCGTGCCATCGGAGGAGGGTTGGTTCGTTGGCAGAGAGCAATGGCTAGCTAGTATGCTAACTATTCTAGCTAACTAACTGGCTGAATAAGTTGACGACGTACTCACTGAAACTGTCAAAACTAACCCAAAACTTTACACAACGTTAGACACAGACACAAATGATCTGTTTGGCGTGTTAACACACTGGTTTGTTGTAACAGAGTATTGGTGCTAAACCGTGTTATTGGAGGCTGGCATGCTAGTTGGCTATGGCATCATAGGATTCGGTGCCCTGGACGGTTTTCACGGAAGAATACTGTACCAAGTTAGCTAGCTGAATAAACTAAAGTCTGTTAGAGTCTATTCCTAGAAAACATTGAACCACTGTAGTTTACTACAATTATAATTTCTAAAGTGGAAGTTGGGAGAGTTATATTTGAGTGTTTCAGTGAAACGTAAGTGAGGGAGGCCCCGCTCTCTCGCTTTCCCAGATGTTTAGTTCATTTCATTCCGATCTCCTTTGCATTATTGTAGCCTTGTTCTGTAGCCTGTCAACTATGTGTCTGTCTATCCCTGTTCTCTCCTCTCTGCACAGGCCATACAAACGCTTCACACCGCGTGGCTGCTGCCACTCTAATCTGGTGGTCCCTGCGTGCACGACCCACGTGGAGTTCCAGGTCTCCATCAGCCTCTGGAACTGCTGTTCTCCGGCCAACAAGGCAGAGTTCATCTCAGCCTATGCTACCCTCCAGTCCCTCGACTTCTTGGCGCTGACGGAAACATGAATTACCACAGAAAACACTGCTACTCCTACTGCTCTTTCCTCGTCTGACCATGTGTTCTCGCATACCCCGAGAGCATCTGGTCAGCGCGGCGGTGGCAGAGGAATCCTCATCTCTCCCAAGTAGACATTCTCTCTTTTTCCCCTGACCCATCTGTCTATCTCCTCATTTGAATTCCATGCTGTCACAGTCACTAGCCCATTCAAGCTTAACATCCTTGTCATTTATCGCCCTCCAGGTTCCCTTGGAGAGTTCATCAATGAGCTTGATGCCTTGATAAGTTCCTTTCCTGAGGATGGCTCACCCCTTACAGTTCTGGGTGACTTAACATCCCTACATCTGCCTTTGACTCATTTCTCTCTGCCTCCTTCTTTCCACTCCTTTCCTCTTTTGACCTCACCCTCTCACCATCCCCCCCTAGTCACAAGGCAGGCAATACGCTTGACCTCATCTTTAATAGATGCTGTTCTTCTACTAATCTCACTGCAACTCCCCTCCAAGTCTCCGACCACTACTTTGTATGCTTTTCTCTCTCGCTCTCCTCCAACATTACTCACTCTGCCCCTACTCCGATGGTAATGTGCTGTCGCAACCTTCGCTCTCTCTCTCCCACTACTCTCTCCTCTTCCATCCTATCATCTCTTCCCTCTGCTAAATCCTTCTCCCTCCGATCTCCTGATTCTGCCTCCTCAACCCTCCTCTCCTCCCTTTCTGCATCTTTTGACTCTCTATGTCCCCTATCCTCCCGGCCGGCTCGGTCCTCCCCTCCTGCTCCGTGGCTTGACGACTCATTGCGAGCTCACAGAAGAGGGCTCCGGGCAGCCGAGCGGAAATGGAGGAAAACTAGACTCCCTGCGGACCTGTCATCTTTTCACTCCCTCCTCTCTACATTCTCTTCCTCTGTTTCCGCTGCTAAAGCCACTTACTAGCACTCTAAATATCAAGCCTCTGCCTCTAACCCTAGGAAGCTCTTTGCCACCTTCTCCTCCCTGCTGAATCCCCCTCCTCCTCCCCCTCCCTCATCCCTCTCTGTGGATGACTTCGTCAAACATTTTGAAAAGAAGGTTGACGACATCCGATCCTCATTTATTAAGTCAAATGACACCGCTGGTCCTGCTCACACTGCCCTACCCTATGCTTTGTCTTCTTTCTCCCCTCTCTCTCCAGATGAAATCTTGCGACTTGTGACGGCCGGCCGCCCAACAACCTGCCCGCTTGACCCTACCCCCTCCTCTCTTCTCCAGACCATTTCCGGAGACCTTCTCCCTTACCTCACCTCGCTCATCAACTCATCCTTGACTGCTGGCCATGTCCCTTCCGTCTTCAAGAGAGCGAGAGTTGCACCCCTCCTCAAAAAACCTACACTCGATCCCTCCGATGTCAACAACTACAGACCAGTATCCCTTCTTTCTTTTCTCTCCAAAACTCTTGAGCGTGCTGTCTCTAGCCAACTCTTCTGCTATCTCTCTCAGAATGACCTTCTTGATCCAAACCAGTCAGGTTTCAAGACTGGTCATTCAACTGAGACTGCTCTTCTCTGTGTCACGGAGGCTCTCCGCACTGCTAAAGCTAACTCTCTCTCCTCTGCTCTTATCATTCTAGACCTATCCGCTGCCTTTGAAACTGTGAACCATCAGATCCTCATCTCCACCCTCTCCGAGTTGGGCATCTCCGGCGCTGCTCACTCTTGGATTGCGTCCTACCTGACAGGTCGCTCCTACCAGGTGGCGTGGCGAGAATCTGTCTCCGCACCACGTGCTCTCACCACTGGTGTCCCCCAGGGCTCAGTTCTAGGCCCTCTCCTATTCTCTCTATTCACCAAGTCACTTGGCTCTGTCATATCCTCACATGGTCTCTCCTATCATTGCTACGCAGACGACACACAATTCAATTTCTCCTTTCCCCCTTCTGATAACCAGGTGGCGAATCGCATCTCTGCATGTCTGGCAGACATATCAGTGTGGATGTCGGATCACCACCTCAAGCTGAACCTCGGCAAGACGGAGCTGCTCTTCCTCCCGGGGAAGGACTGCCCACTCCATGATCTCACCATCACGGTTGACAACTCCATTGTGTCCTCCTCCCAGAGTGCAAAGAACCTTGGCGTGACCCTGGACAATACCCTGTCGTTTTCCGCTAACATCAAAGCGGTGATCCGATCCTGCAGGTTCATGCTCTACAACATTCGCAGAGTACGACCCTACCTTACACAGAAAGCGGCACAGGTCCTAATCCAGGCACTTGTCATCTCCCATCTGGATTACTGCAACTCGCTGTTGGCTGGGCTCCCTGCCAGTGCCATTAAACCCCTTCAACTTATCCAGATTGCTGCAGCCCGTCTGGTGTTCAACCTTCCCAAGTTCTCTCATGTCACCCCGCTCCTCCGCACACTCCACTGGCTTCCAGTTGAGGCTCGCATCTACTACAAGACCATGGTGCTTGCCTACGGAGCTGTGAGGGGAACGGCACCTCCTTACCTTCAGGCTCTGATCAGACCCTACACCCAAACGAGGGCACTACGTTCATCCACCTCTGGCCTGCTAGCTCCCCTACCTCTATGGAAGCACAGTTCCCGCTCAGCCCAGTCAAAGCTATTCGCTGCTCTGGCACCCCAATGGTGGAACAAGCTCCCCCACTACGCCAGGACAGCGGAGTCACTGACCGCCTTCCGGAGACACTTGAAACTCTACCTCTTTAAGGAATACCTGGAATAGTATAAAGTAATCCTTCTTCCCCCACCCCCCATAAAAAAAGAAGGTGGTTGTCCCACTGGCTATCATAAATTGAATGCACCAATTTGTAAGTCGCTCTGGATAAGAGCGTCTGCTAAATGATGTAAATGTAAAATAAAGAGATAGGTTAAGGGCCTTTGGTGTGTTGTATCATCATTAAAGGAAATATTAGGGTTACGGGCCTTTGGTGTGTTAAATCATCATAAAAAGAGAGAATTAGTCCTTTGTGAATTACTGAAAACGGTCATGAGAGAGAGAAAACAATAAAACTCATACGGCATAAAGACTTGAGCAGATATGATTAAACATATTGAATCATAGCACCAAAGACTAAATAGATCAAGCTGGGGATTTGATTCAAATATTTAATTACTAAAAGGTTGATGTACCTAAGAATTTCTAATGTTCTATATGGATTATGTGAATATATGAAAATATGAGTGTGTGTAATCGATTACTAGAGATGTGATAAAGTAATAATTGGAATAATATTCATATACTAACTTGTTGCACCCAAACGTAGACCTACGTGAGGGATGGGAAACAATAAATAAACATTTTCTGAGTTGGTGCCGTTTATGGATCATTTGATAGAGATAAGGTTAAGCATTATATGACTGTTCTGGGTTTCTGATTGTAATTTAACTGTGGGTATGTGATGCTTAGACAGATACTGCAGCCAGTGTTGGTTTCGTGATGTAGACTGGAATATTTAGCAACTTGCTTGGTTCAAATTGAAAGACTCACTTATGCCACCGGAATAGCGAGACGATTTCGAGGTAGTCATTCTTTGAGTTGCCTAATGGTTTGCTGGCTTAAACTACTGTGACTGGAGTCGTAATTTAAATTGCTAAATGTAATATTCATACTATGGATACAAATTGAATGTATGCTCGTCCAAAAACAGTAGATGTTTGTTGTATTACCTGTAGCCTAATTAGAAGGGACAGTTACCTAAATATGAGGATTTCTAATAACAGTGGATTGACAATTGCGATAGAATTGTGGCCATGATCTTACTTGATAACATGAATTTCAAAACCAGCTCCGCTAGGGTGAGTGGAGTGATATGTCTGTAGAGTAGATAGCAAGCCACCTTTTAGCCAGTTAGCTTGGGAGCTGGATTGTCATTGTGAGAATCAAGGAGAGGGGATATTAGGTAATATTGCTATTAGTGGTATGTATATGCGAGAGCACGAATGACGTTTACAAATACTCAAACTTTGTATCACGCCGCATTTCAACAATCGCTACATGGTGTGGGTTCTGTTGATGCAATATGTTAAAGGGAATTGCAGTTAGTTTGGACTATTATGCTGATAGGGCAGTACCTACTTTTTGAAGGTTCTAGATTTGTTAATCAACAGGTTTATATTTTTACTAAATCAATGCAACAGGTTGCGATGATTACATTACCGAAAAGAGGTTATAGGTTTATATTAGAAGGCATATTACACTTAATAAAACGTGGTATTATCTGATGTGTTTTGGGTGGGATTCTCTCTTCCAGGACTGATGGAAGTCCCCTACAGTATGTATGTTAAGGGAAACGTAGGAGACCACGTCTCAAACAATTTGTAATAGATGCCTGGGATCAAATATCACTGAGTCCTTACACAGAGTAATTGATTATATTGGCGACTGAATAAAATATGACATTTTAGGGGGGTAACCGGAATAACTTAAGGGGAAATAGCTATTTCCTATGTCATTGATCCAGTAACGATACCAAAATAATTTGACATGGGAGCAAATGGAGCTGATTTTGGGGTTGAATAATCCTTGAGAGAATTACAGACAATTAAGTATAAAGGATAATCAATTAAAAATACTCATTGCAAACTCAGAGAACATTAGGTGGTTTTCATCATGTGAGAGATTTTAGGTCATCTTATTCTGGAGTAGTCACGAGGAATTAGATTGAAACCAATGATTATTGATGTGAGGTAGTGCAGTGGAATTATCGGCATCAGTTTTTGTGTGTAATTACTATTTTTGGATTGCTGATTATAACTGAATGGTAAAAAACATGTCAACTTTCTGTTCCCGGAGAATTGGGGTTTAATTATCTCTCTCTGGAAAGATTCCTGAGTCTGTGGGATGGCGGAGCAGTTAGTTAAACTTAAAGGCACACACAAATGGAATGTTTTGAAGTTTTATTTTGAGTGAGTTTTCAGTAAACATTTGATTTATTTTGAAAATAACTGTACTGAGGACTTACTGTACACTTGGGATATGAAATATATTAAATGTTTTGACTGTTGTTAATGATTAGTCTACTATAGAATGAAACACTTCTTTGAAGGATTTGAATTACCTTTGACCTCTGTCCTGACTTTCTAGTGTGATTTGATCACCCATGCTGGAAAGCCAAGATACATTGAATGATGTATTTAAGGTGATTTGTTATACCGAGTTGAGGGTCATTTGTAATACTGATAATTAGGAAGAAGTTTATAGTTAATAGTAGTATACAGTGGGGGAAAAAATTATTTAGTCAGCCACCAATTGTGCAAGTTCTCCCACTTAAAAAGATGACAGAGGCCTGTAATTTTCATCATATGTACACGTCAACTATGACAGACAAAATGAGAAAAATAAATCCAGAAAATCACATTGTAGGAATTTTTATGAATTTATTTGCAAATTATGGTGGAAAATAAGTATTTGGTCAATAACAAAAGTTTCTCAATACTTTGTTATATACCCTTTGTTGGCAATGACACAGGTCAAAAGTTTTCTGTAAGTCTTCACAAGGTTTTCACACACTGTTGCTGGTATTTTGGCCCATTCCTCCATGCAGATCTCCTCTAGAGCAGTGATGTTTTGGGGCTGTCACTGGGCAACACAGACTTTCAACCCTCCAAAGATTTTCTATGGGGTTGAGATCTGGAGACTGGCTAGGCCACTCCAGGACCTTGAAATGCCTGTTACGAAGCCACTCCTTCGGTGCCCGGGCGGTGTGTTTGGGATCATTGTCATGCTGAAAGACCCAGCCACGTTTCATCTTCAATGCCCTTGCTGATGGAATGAGGTTTTCACTCAAAATCTCACGATACATGGCCCCATTCATTCTTTCCTTTACACGGATCAGTCGTCCTGGTCCCTTTGCAGAAAAACAGCCCCAGAGCATGATGTTTCCACCCCCATGCTTCACAGTAGGTATGGTGTTCTTTGGATGCAACTCAGCATTCTTTGTCCTCCAAACACGACGAGTTGAGTTTTTACCAAAAAGTTCTATTTTGGTTTCATCTGACCATATGACATTCTCCCAATCCTCTTCTGGATCATCAAAATGCACTCTAGCAAACTTCAGATGGGCCTGGACATGTACTGGCTTAAGCAGGGGGACACGTCTGGCACTGCAGGATTTGAGTCCCTGGCGGCGTAGTGTGTTACTGATGGTAGGCTTTGTTACTTTGGTCCCAGCTCTCTGCAGGTCATTCACTAGGTCCCCCCGTGTGGTTCTGGGATTTTTGCTCACCGTTCTTGTGATCATTTTGACCCCACAGGGTGAGATCTTGCGTGGAGCCCCAGATCGAGGGAGATTATCAGTGGTCTTGTATGTTTTCCATTTCCCAATAATTGCTCCCACAGTTGATTTCTTCAAACCAAGCTGCTTACCTATTGCAGATTCAGTCTTCCCAGCCTGGTGCAGGTCTACAATTTTGTTTCTGGTGTCCTTTGACAGCTCTTTGGTCTTGGCCATAGTGGAGTTTGGCGTGTGACTGTTTGAGGTTGTGGACAGGTGTCTTTTATACTGATAACAAGTTCAAACAGGTGCCATTAATACAGGTAACGAGTGGAGGACAGAGAAGCCTCTTAAAGAAGAAGTTACAGGTCTGTGAGAGCCAGAAATCTTGCTTGTTTGTAGGTGAACAAATACTTATTTTCCACCATAATTTGCAAATAAATTCATAAAAAATCCTACAATGTGATTTTCTGGATTTTTTTCTTCTCAATTTGTCTTTCATAGTTGACATGTACCTATGATGAAAATTACAGGCCTCTCTCATCTTTTTAAGTGGGAGAACTTGCACAATTGGTGGCTGACTAAATACTTTTTTCCCCACTGTATATGATTCGGACCATGAAAAGGACAGAGAGAGAGTGCTAGCCCTGAATGAGGGACACGTGTCGCTAGTCAATTTTACTATTCCTTGAATTACATTATGGGATACAATTACGTTAAGATGTTATCAAGGGTTGCCATTTTAATTTGATTTGTTATTTTGATTTAACATGCCGTTTTTTTTTTGGGGGGGGGGGGGTACATGAATCACGATGTGACTCATCTGTAGAAAGGGGGAATTACTGGTCGCTAGGGCCTTTTGGTAAATATGCAAATTGTATTAAGAATATGAGCAGTAGTAATTAATGTGTTATGGGTTAGATGGAATGTGTTATGTGCAAACGTATTAGTGGCCAGAGACAAAGTACAAAGGGGGCCTGTCTCTGATACTAATGGGCTACAACAAGCTGCAAGAATGTGCACTTCCTAATCTCAGGGCTTCTCCTGACTGATAAGAAGACATGGTACAGTAGCATACTATGTCTCAATAATGTTCTTAAGACTCTCTTCACATGGGTGAAGGCTTCTAGGCGCAACCTAGCAGGAGAATCTGGGCATTGTCTGCGCCCTGGGCATTGTCTGCGCCCTGGAGACTTTGTGGTGGTAAAACATTCCAGATCCTGTGACTCTGCATCCAATCGAAGATATCAACTGTTATTTCTCTCATGCTTTTCTCTTGGGAGTGTGACAGGAGTCCACATGGAGGGGGCATGGAGAGAGATCCGTTCAAATACAACATTTCTCATGTTGCTGGTATACTGGTTGGCAAATGAACGAGACAGAATGGGGGGTAGAGATGGTGGCTGCTCGGATGAGACTTTGAAATTGGGACATTTTCATTGTCTCCCTCTCCATCCTCCAACCTGCTGGGCTGTCCCGGTCAATTCTGGCAACATCAATTCAATATTTAAGTCTGAACCAAGTGTGATCCAACCCTGAGGTAATTCTGAGGTGGGCTAACCCTGGGATAACACTGTGAAACCACCCTGGTTCAGCTCTTCTAACACAAATCCAATCACACATATCCAGAGGCTTCAATGATACACACTCAGTACACACACATCTCAAAATGTACACTCACTCTCTCTCTCTCTCTCTCTCGCTCGGCTCTCTCTCCTCTCGTCCCTCATCTCTCTCTCTCTCCTCTCTCATCTCCACTCTCGTCGCTCTCTCGTCTCCTCTCTCTCTACTCTCTCCCCCTCTCATCTGGCTCTCTCTCTTCGTATCAATCTTACTCTCTCTTCCTCATCCTCCTCGTCTCGTACGTCTCTCTACATCTCTCTCTCCATCTCCTCTCCTCTTCATCTCCTGTCTCGTCTCTCTCGTCAGTCTCTCTCCTCTCTCTCTCTCTCTCTCTCCCTGTAGGGTGGCCATTACAGGCAACCCCCTCAGGCCACTACACTGTCTTTCTCCACATGTTAGAAGGAAAAATCAGACAACAATATCCAGCCAGCCGTCCTTCCAGCCAGCCTACATCAGAGCTGCTCCAACCCAGCCTGAGGGTCTCCGAGAGTGGGCACCAACCCCACACTGAGGCCTTGGCCACATCAAGAGGCCTGGCAGGAGGCACTGGCTAGCCAGTAGCTGACGACAACCAACTATGACTGGCAACCCCCAGGAACTGGCAACCCAATGGGGGAGTTGGGTTGGTCACCAAGGAAGATGACAGTCTTTTTCTGTGTGATAACCTTATCCACCATGGGGGTTATTTGGGGTACTTTCCCATCACATTGATTCAATATAATTGTATTTGCACTACTAAGAGGGAAACATGTTAGTATTGGTTTCATACACGGTTAAAGGTTATAAGGGAGTGAATAGCTTTTCTAGGTAGTACTACTTTAAAGCTAGTGGTTTTAAATAAGAAAGCAGACATTCTGTTTTCTTTTCTTGGAAAGCAGAAGTGAGAAATATCACGTTCCAGCATAATGCATTGTATGTTAATGTTTTACAAGAGCTCCCAAGAACCAAGGTCAACCACAGCAATTACGTATAGGTAAATCGTCCTCTGAGTGAATGATGTTAACCCATTCATCACAGCTTAGTACTTCCCTCTCCATTCTATCAAATGTTTCATGTTTTGTGTGGACCCCAGGAAGAATAGCTGCTGCCTTCGCAACAGCTAATGGGGATCCTAATAAAATACCAAAATACTAAATCACACAGCGGTGGGGCGTACCATACCTGCGTAGGGGACGGGCGCGTCTTTATCCAGGGCCACCAGGGGAGGGTCCAGTAGGACAATGTCCATGTTCTCTGTGATCACCCCATGGTACGACGTCTCAATCCATGGCTTATGTTTGTTCACTACGAGAGAAAAGGGTGTGAAAGAGGGATGGAGATAGAGAGAGAGAATGTCAGTCAGGTGTTTACAGAAGTTGATACATTTTCAGTGTGCATTTAATTACTGGGTGAACTGAGATTGGCTTTGTGCAAAATTAATACAACAGCTTTTCTTTCCTCCCCCCACTGCAACTCCGACTTGGAAATACAGCCACACACACACCTTTCCTGGCAGAGGATCTCCATTCTTCCTTTTTTCTGAGAAACATTCTCATTCTGCTAATCTCCCCTAACTATTTTCTCCCCCTCTCTTTTCTCTCTCAAACGTTCCCTGCAGGTCTCAAAGTGCTCCGCCAGGCTTGATCAATGACCACTATTGAGCTGCCAGCAGAGCACTACTTCCTGGGCCCAGCCAAAACAAAGTTCATGAGCAGTGGGACGATTAGCACGGCATAATTGAGCAAAGCCCCTGAGGGCCGTGAAGCAGGAGTTAGCTAGCTAGCTCACCATTTTATATACCATCTCTCTATCAAAGGTAAGGGTTTTTTAACAGCCCATTTCCTCCTCAACTCATTCACTTACTCACAGCTTTCTCTGACTCAGGAGGGAACAGCAATGCACAAATTCCATCTTGTTATTTTCTATACGAGGAAATGTCAGTTGTTAACAACACCAAACTAGCGTGTTTTGTGTGATACACATCCAAGCGAAAATTACCTAAATACATGTGTATCACTTTCTTATGGGTACATGTTAATGCATACTCATTATCCGACATTCAGTGAAGGAGAAGGAGAGAAAAAAGTCCATACACCAAACAATTTGTATAGCTGTCTCTAGTGCCACTTCACATTACAGAGCCTTTGTTCCTGGGTGTATGTGTAATTACAGCGGCAAACCACATCTAAGACATAAGGCACTGTCAATATATAAACACAACCAAACATAAGTGTTCTACTAAGCACCAGAAACTATATATTGTAACAATATATAATTACATTGTAATTACATTAATCATAACACAGAATCACAAGGTACAATTTGATTGTGTGGTCTCAGACAAAAAATATTTTCAGATTACATGTCTTTTTGACAATTTGGGATACAAATTTGGCAGTAGGCCTAGTAGGACCCTGAAGCACACCAACACCACCATGCCAACACCACCCCAACACCACCACCACCACTCCAACACCACCACCACCCCAACACCACCACCACCACTCCCAACACCACCACCACCCCAACACTCCAACACCACCACCACCCCAACACCACCACCACCCCAACACCACCACCACCACCACCACCACCACAACACCACCACCACCCCAACACCACCACCACCCCAACACCACCACCACCCCACGAGGCCAACACGACACAGCCCAAACACCCACCCACGAGGCGAACAACCAGGCGAACACCACCACCACACGCCAAACCACCACCAACCCAACACACCACCAACGCCAACACCACCACCACCCCAACACCACCCACCACACGCCAAAACCACCACACCTCCAACACCACCACCACCCCAACACCACCACTACCACCCCAACACCACCACCACCACCACCTCAACACCACCACCACTCCAACACCACCACCATCCCAACACCACGCCAACACCAACACCACCACCACTCCAACACCACCATCACACCAACATTACCACCCCACCAACACCACCACCACTCCAACACCACCACCATGTCAACACCACCACCCCAAATCCACCATCACACCAACACCACCACCACTTCAACACAACACCATTCCAACACCACCACCTGTCTAACCCCACCACCAAGCCAACACCACCATCATGCCAACACCACCATCACTTCAACACCACCACCACGCCAATGTACAGTATATTCATGAGCAGTGACTTCCCAGAGTGCATTGTAACGACCCTTGTGCACCCTTTAGAGATCATTTACGGAGAGGATAACACATTCGTCCAATACACATGAATGAGCTCTGGGCCGAAACAATGTGAGGTAAAGCTATGTTATCTAGCTCCAGGGTTCTAAAGCTAGCTCTGATCAACGTTCCTGTCTTAATAGTTTAGCACCATGTTTAATAGCTGGTCCTACAGTATGATATCACTGTTGTAGGGACAGTTGAGTAATATATAATACATAGTGTTATTCAAGCACCAAAGCTGACAGGATAATGAAACTGTGGCTTAAATTAGAATTAGGCTGATCTACTACCTACATGTTCAATAGTCCAGTCTTCCTGAAGCTTAGACGACTTATTGACCTTTTAAATCCTGGCCAGAACAGCTTGAATGGTTCAGCCGGGTTCAACATAGCTGATGATAGGTCAGATTGACCTAACTTGTCTGGGATCAGCTTTATACAGACTACTATTACCATCTACTGTGGAACATCAAGCCAAAGGGCTTCTGAAATCAGCCCTCAGTAAAAATAAATCAGTTCGGCATTGACAGAACCTTTTGCCCTGTGTAATACCAATACAACTCGAGGCAGAGCAAATATCCCCATTAGTCATCTTTATCTCCCTCCACCACAGAAGACGTGTCCATGTAGGTTGATGACACCACAAACCTTCCCTGGTCTGTGTGTGTGTGTGTGTGTGTGTGTGTGTGTGTGTGTGTGTGTGTGTGGGTGGGGGGGGGGGGGGTTAAAGATGGTTTCGCCCCAGCAGAAGTAATGAGGGCATTAGAGGAACGTCTCTCCTGTAATTGTGGCTGTGCCTTCATGGTGCAGCCCCCAGGTGATGTCATCGTTTTAATTTTTGGAAAATACATAAGTGATCACTGTGCTATTGCCTGTGTGAGAGATGGTACAATTCCTAAGCAATCTCCACGCGTCAATAAAAAAAGAAACTGGAAGCAGTTTGATATTTAATGTTTTTTACCTGATGTATTTAGCATTGAATGGAATAGAATATAATTAATCCCTGATGTTGAATTTGACTTTTCTTACTTCCACAACTCATTCCAGGATGTAGCAATAGGCCCCTTTCAAAAACATGCAGGATTAAGGGCAGAGAGAACCATTGCTTTACTGATGAACTTACTAAAATCATAAGGGAACGAAATGCTATGTGGGCTAAAGCAAGAGGGTCTGGTTCGGCAGATGATTGGATGGCTTTTAAACGTCTTAGAAATCTGGGTGTGGCTATGACCCGAAAACTGAAAGCAGACCCCTACCTTAAATCTACTTCGGATCATTTAAATAAGCCCTCCAAATTTCGGCAAGTGGTGAAAGGTTTGGGGTGCAAAAAAGATACACAGCTTCCCAAACAATTGTTGGTAGACACACAGATTGTAATTGAGAGAACCTCTATTCTGAATGCCTTAAATCAGCATTTTCTAGATGCAGGCAGTTTATTTGAAAAGGTTAAAGGTCTAAATGAGCCCCCTGTGAATTGACCTGGCACCCCTGTGCACTCCTTCGCCAGGTTTTCCTTCTCAGCCTTCTCTGTTTCAGAAGTGCGTAAAGCCCTGAAATAAATTGATAGAAAGAAATCCCCTGACCCTGATGATGTAGACCCCCGCCTCCTACACCTAGATGCAGACATCATTGCTCCCCCTTAACATGTATTTTTAACCTCACGCTTGACGTTAAGGAAATCCCGAAGTTATGGAAATCTGCTTTTTTACTGCCTCTCCTGAAAGGTGGAGATCCTTCGCTACTTGACAACTATTGACCCATATCAAAATTGTCTGTACTGTCTAAGGTACTGGAGTCCTTAGTTAGTAGGCAGCTGAAGGCCTACCTTCAAGAAAACAACATCTTAAATGGAACGCAATCAGGTTTTAGGTCTGGCCACAGTACTGTTTCAGCAACACTGAAGGTTTTAAATGACATCCACTGTGCTCTTGACAAGTTACTTTGTGTGTCTGTCTTTATTGATTTGTCGAAGGCATTTGACACCGTGGACCATGCTGTGTTGGTGCAAAGGTTAAAATGTTGTGGAATTATTGTTCATGCTTTAGATTGGTTTATAAATTACCGATCATATAGTACACAATCTGTAATGGCGGATAGTTGTAAATCTGAGTCCATAGAGTTGTGCTCAGGTGTTTTGTATCGACGGGAGTATTTTCCCGTGTGCCTGTTTTGTGCCCTGGAGTGTGTTTGACGCATTTCTGCGTAAACCTGTATTTTGCGGATTAAAGCCTGTTATTCTGTGATTTACCCTCCTGTGCCTGACTCCTTCAACACCACCTCATCACAGAATCACCCACCCGCTATGGAGTCAGTCGTGGAACGGGTCCAGGAGCATTCAACTATTCTAGGCAACTTGGGTGAAGCGATGGATCGGGTTCTTCAGGTCGTCCAACGCCTGGAGAGGAGAGAGCCCGATCTGTCGAGACCAGCTGGCCAACCGGATCCCGCCACCTACACCCCAGCACCCGGAGGGATCCAGCTATCCCAACCATGGGAGTTCGACAGAACAGCGGCACTGTGCCAAGGATTCCTTCTGCAACTGGAGCTCTACTTCTTCAGCATAAGGCCGGTCCCATCGGAGCGGGAGAGGGTGTCTGCCCTCGTCTCCTGCCTCTCGCGGAAAGCCCTGGAGTGGGCCAACGCGGTGTGGAACGAAGGAGAAGCCGCGTTGGAGAACTACGGGGAATTCGCTCACCTCTTCCGGGCGGTCTTTGATCACCCGCCCGAGGGTCAAGAGGCGGGTGAGCAGCTGGTCCACCTGAGGCAGGGAACGAGGACTGCACAGGACTTCGCATTGGAGTTTCGAACTCTGGCAGTTGGGTCCGGGTGGAACGAGCAGGCCCTGATCGACCATTTCTGGTGCCATCTGCGAGAAGACGTCCGACGGGAGCTAGCCTGCCGTGACACCATGTTGTCCTTCTCGCAACTGGTGGACATGGCCATTCATTTGGACAACCTGCTGGCAACCAGAGGACGTCCTGGAGGAGGTCTGCCCATTTCCATCCCGGCCGACTCGGATCCAGAACCGATGGAGATGGGTGGAACCACTAGCCGAGAGATCGGAGGACGACAGCGCCAGTGCCACACTGGTGGCGCGAAGGGACATTTCACCACAAATTTTCGTCAACGCTCTTCTGGGTTTGGAGGCGGCAGGCAGGGCACTCTCGCATCACCCCAGGTATTGATTACCCACACTCGTTCAGAGCCCTCTGCTGCGCACTGTAAAATACACATCTCCTTTCCTGGTAGTTCCCCAGTGTAAGGCGCTAGTCGATTCAGGCGCTGCTGGGAACTTTATGGACAGGGCATTCACACACTGTATAGGCATTTCATTGATTCCCCTATCCATTCCACGCCCCATCAAAGCACTTGATAGTCGACCATTAGGGTCCGGGTTGGTTAAGGAAGTTACTGCACCAGTCACCATGATTACCCAGGAGACTCATTGTGAGCAGGTAAATTTTTCCATTATTGAGTCTCCTGCTTTCCCTGTGGTATTAGGTATCCCTTGGCTAGCACTCCACAACCCCACCTTCTCATGGCCGCAGAGGGCTCTCACGGGGTGGTCGCGAGAGTGTCAGGGTAGGTGTCTAGGTGTTTCCGTTGGTGCAACCACGGTGGAAAGTCCAGACAGTACCTCCACTGTGCGCATTCCCCCTGAATACCTCGATCTGGTGCAAGCGTTCTCTAAAACGCAGGCGACTAATTTACCACCTCATCGGGCGGGGGACTGCGCGATAAACCTCTGGGTTGACGCTGTACCTCCCAGGACTCATATATACCCCCTGTCACAGGCTGAAACGGTGGCTATGGAGACATATGTCACGAGTCCCTGCGCCAGGGGTATATACGTCCCTCCACTTCACCTGCCTCCTCAAGTTTCTTCTTTGTGAAGAAGAAGTACGGAGGTCTGCGTCCGTGCATTGATTATCGACTACTGAACAGGGAGACGATAAGATTTAGTTATCCTCTCCCCCTCATTCCTTCAGTGATTGAATCAATGCATGGGGCGTGCTTCTTCACCAAATTAGGTCTCAGGAGTGCGTACAACCTGATACGTATCCGAGAAGGAGATGAGTGGAAGACAGCATTCAGCACAACCACGGGGCATTATGAATACCTGGTGATGCCCTATGGTTTGATGAATGCCCCCCCAGTTTTCCAGTCCTTTGTGAACGAGGTGTTTCGGGGCATGCTTGGTCGCGGTGTAGTGGTCTACATCGATGAAATCCTGGTGTATTCCGCTACGCACACCAAGTATGTGTCCCTGGTTCGCAAAAGTGCTGGCCCGACTGTTGGAAAATGACCTTTATGCTAAGGCAGAGAAGTGTATGTTTTTGCAGCAGACAGTCTCCTTTCTTGGATACCGCATTTCCACCTCAGGTGTGGAGATGGAGGGAGATTGCATTTCAGCCGTGCGTAATTGGCCGACTCCAACCACGGTTAAGGAGGTGCAGCGCTTCCTTGGCTTTGCCAACTACTATCTGAGGTTTATCTGGAGCTTTGGCAAGGTCGCAGCTCCCATTACCTCCCTGTTGAAGGGTGGGCCGTCCCGGCTCCGCTGGTCTGCTGAGGCTGACCTGGCCTTCAGCAAACTGCAGGGTCTGTTCACCTCAGCCCCAGTACCGGCCCACCCCGATTCATCACTACCATTCGTAGTGAAGGTGGATGGTTCCGAGGTTGGGATAGGAGCTGTCCTGTCTCAACGCTCGGGTACGCCACCCAAGCTCCGCCCCTGTGTGTTCTTCTCGAAGAAGCTCAGCCCGGTGGAGCAGAACTACGGCGTTGGTGATCGGGAGCTGTTGGCTGTTGTCCGAGCTTTGACCGTGTGGAGGCATTGGCTCGAGGGGGCGAAACACCCTTTCCTCGTCTGGACAGACCACCGTAACCTGGAGTACATCCGGGCAGCGAGGAGGCTGAATCCTCGCCAGGCCAGGTGGGCTTATTCTTCACCCGGTTTGATTTCACTCTATCATACATCCCGGGTACGAAGAACGTGAAGGCAGACGCACTGTTCCGGCTGTATGACACAGATGAGAGAACCCAGCGACAACACCCCCATACTGCCGGCCTCCTGCATTGTGGCGCCGGTAGTATGGGCGATGGACGCGGATATAGAGCAGGCATTACGCACAGATCCCTCTCCACCTCAGTGTCCAGATGGGCTACAGTACGTGCCTGCTCTTATCCGTGATCGTCTGATCTACTGGGCACACACGTCACCCTCCTCTGGTCACCCAGGTATCGGCCATACAGTGCACTGCCTGACTGGTGGCCTACCTTGGCTAAGGACGTGAGGGTGTATGTCTCCTCCTGCTCAGTGTGCGTCCAGAGTAAGGCACCTAGGCACCTCCCAGCTGGTAAGTTACAACCTTCCCATATAGATTGCAAAATAGTTGGGAAGAGATTTTTGATGTACCGATCCCATGGCATAGTGTTTATGAACTGATACGCAAAACGACACCGGATTCAAAACTTTTAAATGTAAATTATTATATAAAATTCTTGCTACCAATATAATGTTATTTATATGGGGGATACAATCTTCCCAGCTCTGAAGATTTTGCTGCGAAGAGACAGAATCATTCGATCATTTGTTTTGGTACTGTCCAGTTGTAGCTTGTTTTTGGACACAGGTCCAGGAATGGCTAAAGGATTGCAATATTTACCTGGAGCTAACTTTGCAGATAGCATTACCAATCAATAATAAAATAATACTTTCAGCAAAAATGTTTATTTTCAACTCAAAATCTGTAGAAACAATGAGAATAGAAAGGTTCAGAACTTTTGTAAAATATCACAGTACAGTTGAAAAATATATGGCAAATAGAAATCCAATATGGATGATGGGAGGTGTTTACATTTACATTTTCGTCATTTAGCAGACACTCTTATCCAGAGCCACTTACAAATTGGTGCATTCACCTTATGATAGCCAGTGGGACAACCACTTTACAATATATAAAAACAATTTTTTGGGGGGAGTGGGGTAGGGGGAGGGTAGAAGGATTACTTTTATCCTATCCCAGGTATTCCTTAAAGAGGTGGGGTTTCAAGTGTCTCCGGAAGGTGGTGAGTGACTCCGCTGTCCTGGCGTCGTGAGGGAGCTTGTTCCACCGTTTGGGTGCAGGGACTGATCAGAGCCTGAAGGTGTTGAAGGATGGGACTAATAACAACTAACAAAAAATAATAACAAGATAACTAATAATGTAAGCATACTGTGTCCATAATAAGTATATAGGTTGTAGGTTGGGAGCTTTTGTGAAAGAGCTCAGTTAGAAAGATATGGCAAACCGGATGGACATCATGAAAATGATCGGAGAGGTTGAGAGTAGAAGAAGTTCAGGAGAAAAAACAAACAAAATAGAATTATTGTAAAATTGACTGTGTCCATAAAATGTATATAGTAAGTATAAGCTGGAAGTAGAGGCCTAAGCATTGTTGTTCACTTGTTTACTCCAAGTAGGGAAAGGGTGGTGGGGTAGGAAAGAAATAAAGGGGAATATATATATATTTTTTAAAGGATATGTATGTGTATGTATGTGTGTATGTGTGTGTGTATGTATATATGTATATATATATATATATATATATATATATATATAAAACATGGGGGATTGGAAGTGATGCAGACAATTACATTGATTGAAGTTACAATCTATCTGCAATATTAAGCTGATCTACCCCCTTAAAAAAAAAGAAAAAAAAAGAAAACAGTTACAACCTTTACCAGTTCCACAACGACCATGGTCTCACCTAAGTGTTGATTTTCTAACTGATCTTTCCCTCTCCCAAGGTAACACCACCATCCTGGTCGTTGTGGACCGCTTTTCTAAAGCCTGCCGCCTCCTTCCTCTGCCCGGTCTCCCCACGGCTCTGCAAACTGCGGAGGCCCTGTTTACACACGTCTTCCGGCACTACGGGGTACCAGAGGATATAGTGTCTGACCGAGGTCCTCAGTTCACGTCCAAGGTCTGGAAGGCGTTCATGGAACGTCTGAGGGTCTCGGTCAGCCTGACCTCTGGGTTCCACCCCGAGAGTAATGGGCAGGTGGAACGGGTAAATCAGGACGTGGGTAGGTTCCTGCGGTCCTACTGCCAGGACCGGCCGGGGGAGTGGTCGGTGTTCTTGCCATGGGCAGAATATGCCCAGAACTCTCTCCGCCACTCCGCCACTCCTCCACTAACCTAACGCCTTTCCAGTGTGTTCTAGGTTACCAACCGGATCTGGCACCGTGGCACCAGAGCCAGACCGAGGCTCCTGCGGTGGATGACTGGTTTCTGCGCACGGTGGAGATGTGGGATGCTGCCCACGTTCACCTCCAACACGCTGTGCGTCGTCAGAAGGCCAACGCTGACCGCCACCGCAGTGAGGCCCCCGTCTTTGTACAGGGGGATCGGGTCTGGCTCTCGATCCAGAATCTGCCCCTCCGCCTGCCCTGCCGGAAGCTGAGCCCGCGGTTTGTGGGGCCGTTCAAAGTCCTGAGGAGAGTCATCAAGGTCACTTATAGGTTATTACTTCCCCTGATTACCGTATTAACCCCTCGTTTCATGTGTCTCTCCTCAGGCCGGTGGTAGCTGGTCCGCTCCAGGAGTCTGAGGTGCGGGAGGTCCCTCCACCTCCTCTGGACATCGAGGGGGCCCCGGCATACTCTGTCCGTTCCATCCTGGATTTGAGGCGTCGGGTAGGAGCCTTCAGAACCTCGTGGAGTGGGAGGGGTACGGTCCGGAGGAACGTTGCTGGGTCCCGGTGAGGGATATCCTCGATCCCTCCATGTTACGGGATTTCCACCTGCGCCATCCGGCTCGCCCTGCTCAGTGTCCTCCGGGGTCGGCGCGCTGCTGGAGCCGCGCGTCAAGTGGGGGGTACTGTCACGACTTCCGCCGAGGCTGCCTCCCCTCCTTGTTTGGGCAGGTTTCGGCGTTCGGCGTCACCAGCTTACTAGCTACTGCCAATCTATTGATCATCACTCCATTTGTCTTGTCTTCAATCACACACACCTGGTCCTTATTCCCTCATTAGTCATTGTATAAGTGTTCCCTCTGCTTCCTTGTCTATATGGGTGATTGTTTATTGTGGAGGTTAGTGAAGCTCGGTGGAGCTCGTGTATTTTGTATCGACGGGAGTATTTTCCCGTGTGCCTTGTATTTTCCAGTGCGCCTGTTTTGTGCCCTGGAGTGTGTTTGACACATTTCTGCGTAAACCTGTATTTTGCGGATTAAAGCCTGTTATTCTGTGATTTACCCTCCTGCGCCAGACTCCTTCAACACCACCTCAACACACCTACTCATTCCAAGATTTTTCTTTATTTTTACTATTTTCTGTAGAATAATAGTGAAGACATCAAAACTATGAAATAACACATATGGAATCATGTAGTAACCAAAAAAGTTTTTAAAAATCAAAATATATTGTCTATTTGAGATTATTCAACTGGACAAACACTGACAAAACAACAGAAGGCAACGAAACGTGATGTTGGAAGGCTATACACTAACAAGCCAAACACACCGAAACACAAACAAGATCCCACAACCCAGGCAGGAAAACTGGCTGCCTAAGTATGATCCCCAATCAGAGACAACGAGCGACAGCTGCCTCTGATTGGGAACCACACCCGGCCAAACATAGAAATACAAAACCTAGAGTTTCACACCCTGACCAAACTACTGAGAGAATAACAGTCTCTCCAGGTCAGGGCGTGACACACACTCTTGGCATTCTCTCAACCAGCTTCATGGGTAGTCACCTGGAATGCATTGCAATTAACAGGTGTGCCTTGTTAAAAGTTAATTTGTGGAATTGCGTTTGAGCCAATCAGTTGTGTTGTGACAAGGTAGGAGTGGTATACAGAAGATAGCACTATTTCATAAAAGACCAAGTCCATATTATGGCAAGAACAGCTCAAATAAGCAAAGAAAAATTACAGTCCATCATTACTTTAAGACATGAAGGTCAATCTGGAAAATGTCAAGAACCTGCCCGCTTGACCATATCCCCTCCTCCCTTCTCCAGACCATCTCCGGTGACCCTTACCTCACCTCGCTGATCAACTCATCCTTGACCGCTGGCTATGTCCCTTCCGTCTTCAAGAGAGCGAGAGTTGCACCCCTTCTCAAAAAACCAACACTCTATCCCTCTGATGTCAACAACTACAGACCAGTATCCCTTCTTTCTTTTCTCTCCAAAACTATTGAGCGTGCCGTCTTTAGCCAACTCTCTTGCTATCTCTCTCAGAATGACCTTCTTGATCCAAACCAGTCAGGTTTCAAGACTGGTCATTCAACTGAGACTGCTCTTCTCTGTGTCACGGAGGCTCTCCGCACTGCTAAAGCTAACTCTCTCTCCTCTGCTCTTGTCCTTCTAGACCTGTCTGCTGCCTTTGATACTGTGAACCATCAGATCCTCCTCTCCACCCTCTCCGAGCTGGGCATCTCCGGCTCGGCTCACTCTTGGATTGCGTCCTACCTGACTGGTCGCTCCTACCAAGTGGCGTGGCGAGAAGCTGTCTCCGCACCACGTGCTCTCACCACTGGTGTCCCCCAGGGCTCAGTTCTAGGCCCTCTCCTTTTCTCGCTATAAACCAAGTCACTTGGCTCTGTCATATCCTCACATGGCCTCTCCTATCATTGCTACGCTGACGACACACAACTAATCTTCTCCTTTCCCCCTTCTGATAACCAGGTGGCGAATCGCATCTCTGCATGTCTGGCAGACATATCAGTATGGATGACGGATCACCACCTCAAGCTGAACCTTGGCAAGACGGAGCTGCTCTTCCTCCTGGGGAAGGACTGCCCGTTCCATGATCTCGCCATCACGGTTGACAACTCCGTTGTGTCCTCCTCCCAGAGTGCGAAGAGCCTTGGCATGACCCTGGACAACACCCTGTCGTTCTCCGCTAACATCAAGGCGGTGACCCGATCCTGTAGGTTCATGCTCTACAACATTCGGAGAGTACGACCCTGCCTTACACAGGAAGCGGCACAGGTCCAAATCCAGGCACTTGTCATCTCCCGTCTGGATTACTGCAACTCGCTGTTGGCTGGGCTCCCTGCCTGTGCCATTAAACCCCTACAACTCATCCAGAATGCCGCAGCCCGTCTGGTGTTCAACCTTCCCAAGTTCTCTCACGTCACCCCGCTCCTCCGCACACTCCACTGGCTTCCAGTTGAAGCTCGCATCTGCTACAAGACCATGGTGCTTGCCTACGGAGCTGTGAGGGGAACGGCACCTCCGTACCTTCAGGCTCTGATCAGTCCCTACACCCAAACGAGAGCATTGCGTTCATCCACATCTGGCCTGCTGGCTCCCCTACCTCTGCGGAAGCATAGTTCCCGCTCAGCCCAGTCAAAACTGTTCGCTGCTCTGGCACCCCAATGGTGGAACAAGCTCCCTCACGACGCCAGGACAGCGGAGTCACTCACCACCTTCCGGAGACATTTGAAATCCCACCTCTTTAAGGAATACCTGGGATAGGATAAAGTAATCTGTCTACCCCCCCGTCTAGCGTCTGCTAAATGACGTAAATGTAAATGTAAATGAATCAGGCCTTCATGGTGGAATTGCTGCAAAGAAACCATTACTAAAGGACACCAATAAGAAGAAGAGACTTGCTTGGGCCAAGAAACACGAGCAATGGACATTAGACCGGTGAAAATCTGTCCTTTGGTCTGATGAGTCCAAATTAGAGATTTTTGGTTTCAACCGCTGTGTCTTTTTGAGACGCAGAGTAGGTGAACGGATTATCTCTGCATGTGTGGTTCCCACCGTGAAGCATGGTGGAGGAGGTGTGATGGTGTGGGGGTGCTTTGCTGGTGACACTGTCAGTGAATTATTTAGAATTCAAGGCACACTTAATCAGCATGGCTACCACAGTATTCTGCAGCGATACGCCATCCCATCTGGTTTGCGCTTAGTGGGACTATCATTAGTTTTTCAACAGGACAATGACCCAACACACCTCCAGGCTGTGTAAGGGCTATTTGACCAAGAAGGAGAGTGATGGAGTGCTGCATCAGATGACCTGGCCTCCACAATCACCCGACCTCAACCCAATTGAGATGGTTTTGGATGAGTTGGACCGCAGAGTGAAGGAAAAGCAGCCAACAAGTGCTCACAATATGTGGGTACTCCTTCAAGACTGTTACATTTTACATTTATATCATGCGGCCCTCAGGTTCATTACCAATCAAAAACGTCTAACACATCATTGTGATCTCTACAGTGCCATTGGCTGGTCGTCATTGACCTTGCATACGCTTAAACACTGGTATACACTGATTTATAAGGCCATTTTGGGTAAAATGCCACTTTATCTCTGTTATTTTTCAATCAGGTCAGTAAATAAATATCAATTACGGTCCCATTCTCATTTGCTTTTAACAGTACCAAGAATTAGAACAGGTCATGGTAGAAATAGTTTTAGTTACTGAGCTCCGTGGTCCTGGAATTCTCTCCTGAACATTTTAAAATGTGATGATCTAGTCACGTTGGTGGAGTTTAAACACTTGGTCGATGTAAATATCATAGAAGAGTGTAACTGTCTTTAGGACAGCTGTTTTCTTAGTTATGACATTTGTGTTTCTTTACGTAATATGTAATTGTTGTACTGTATGTGTGTCTATAGTTTTGTTCAATGTTGTGTTAGTGTATGTAAGTTATTTTGTCTGAAACTTTGTTCCCCCTGCTTCTGTTGGACCAGGTCTCTCTTGAAAAATAGATTTCATCACAATGAGAAAAACCTGTATAAATAATGGTTAAATTAAACAAATAAATAAATAAAAATGGCCAACCCAGCCGCTGATTGAGAGGTTTCCCCTGACGTCATCCCCATCCTCATGTGTTTGAAGATGTTGTTTGATCATGGAGATGTTTATCTCATCTTCTTCCTCTCCAGCCTGCAGGGTTTAGGCAGCCACTAATAGGATGTGTGTTTTAAAAAACATCTTAAGATGAGAGAGAGAGAGCCCTTAGGGGACTCGTTGCGGCTGCAACCTCAATTTTAAAAAGCAAACACCTTCATTGGGTACTTAAAGCAGCGCTTAAATGCCATGTGATAACCTCTGTTTGTGAATGGAGGGAGGTCGGTTCACCGCCTCGCTAAAACTCTCGCCTATCTTGGAAAAACACAATTAGCAGAGGTAGAGAGCTTCTTCTTCTCTTTTTTGTTACATCTTGATGTCAGAAATGAATGTGCCACTACTTTTTTTCTCTCGCTGCTTGTTTGATTTAACCTCGTTTTATTATTTGCTTTTTTAGACCTGAGCAGAGATTCAAATACCATGACCTTTCTGGCAGCACGCTCCACTAGATAAAACCAGCCGGGCTCTTTGTCGGAAGGCTTTAGACACAGCTCTCCGCTGAGAAACAGGATCTTACATCAGACTCCACAGAGAGCAACACAGTACAAGGTCTTTGTTGCTGTATTATTTGTCATAATGCTTTTAACAATTTCTATGAAAAAATTGTGAGTCAATAAAGACCATCCATCAAAATGGAGCCTTGAGGAACCCAGAGCAGTACGTCCTGAATCTATTCCACATCAGCGTGTTTATGAAGCGCTGGTAGTTTGTTCTCCAAAGGTTTTTCAAAGTACTAGCAACTCTGCACATAATAAGAATGATTAGGCCATCGACTTTCATGTGTCCATTCAGGAGCAGTCTGAGAGCAGACATTGGATGGAGGAGCAGCGGGCCCAAAGTGCTGTGTGATTATGATAGTCGTGAGTAATGTTGAAAAGGGAGGAGCTGTGGAGGAAAATAGACAGACATCACAAACCTATTTCAACCAAGCTGCTATCATAGAGTCATACATTGACATAGGTGTATTGGACCAATTTAATTCACATTTATACTAGAATGGATAGTATATTGTCATAATAATAGCTTTCTCATGTAATTTCACCTTATCATTAATGAGGGGTAGTTTAAGGGCACTGAACATATTTTTCAATTATTTCCCAGTGGATGGAGGGAATAGAGTTATCCTACAGGCCCTACAGGCTAATGCGCTCCTGTCGCTAGGCGGTGGAGAGGTGAGGTTTAGAACACGCACACCTGACCTTTTACACCATCCCTCGTTGCGTGACAATTACCCTCTGCCATTTCACCGCTAATTAAGCCGGCAGAGTCATGGATTTGACTCGACACATCACTCCCGGTGTTGCCGTGACGCCGTAATGGCTGATTAATTTCTGACTGTGGTGGGGATGGTCACGCAACTCATCAGGCAGGCGGAGGAAGCTGAAGACCCCATAAGGCGGATGGGAGGAGAAGAGAAACAGTTGTAAATGAAAAATATATCTGTAGGAAATGAAACCGTGATAGATAAGGTCAACACAGGAAGCCATGATGAATGATCTCACTACATTACATTTTTATAGAAAGTTAACAAAAATAGATAAGATCTTGCTACCATGGAAAGGAAAATACCTGTCTATTTGTGGAAAAATCAGCCTGATTAACTCTTTAGTCCTATCCCAGTTGACCTATTTTCTTATGGCCTTGCCTACACCTAGCGACTACTTTTGAAATTATATAATTTATGAGAAAAAAATATTCAATTTTATTTGGAACGGCAAGCCAGACAAAATTAAACGGTTCTATTTATATAATGAATATGAATTTGGAGGGCATAAATTATTAAATATTAAAGCATTAGACCTCTCACTAAAGGCTTCAGTCATACTTAAAAAAGTTATACTTAAATCCGAACTGGTTCTCTAGCAGATTACTAAGAATGTCTCACCCCATGTTTATGAATGGCCTTTTTAACTTTATTCAGATTACAACCTCTCACTTTCAGTCATTTTAAAATGAAATAATCTCAAAAATATAGCTATTTTGTCACGCCCTGGCTCTGGGGGCAATGTTATGTTGAGCCAGGGTGTGTAATTCTATGTTTGATTTTTCTATGTTGGTCTGAATGACTCCCAATCAGAGGCAACGAGTGTCAGCTGGGTGTCTCTGATTGGGAGCCATATTTAACTGTCTGTCTTTCACGTTGTGTTTGTGGTTTCTTGTTCGTGTTGGTGTGTGTCTAACCATAGACGTCACGTTTTTCGTTTGTTGTTTTGATCGTGTGATCATTTAATAAATATAATATGTTCACCCGCAACGCTGCGCCTTGGTCTCTCCATGACGATCGTGACATATTTTTAAAACAAGACATAGAAAGTTGGTTGCAATTTCAGTTTAATGAACCAGAAAATATATGATATAATGATATCATAAATAGGACTGGTGGATTTATGTCACACATGCAGCTAACAAAAATATATGGAAATGTCTGCTCTACCCAAAAGTCCAACCAACTAATTGCAGCATTACTGCAAAAATGGAAGAGGCAAGTGGAAGAAGTAAGGAACTTGTCTGTCAGCCCTGCATTAAAGACCACAATTGATTAAAGAAAATTGTGATAAATAAAAAAGTATACCAGTTTCATTTAAGGACCAACAAATTGACAGATGTGTCATATAGATTGCAATATAGTTATTGGGCTCCCAAGTGGCGCAGTGGTCTAAGGCACTGCATCTCAGTGCTTGAGGCGTCACTACAGACCTCCTGGTTCGATTCCAGGCTGTATCACAACCGGCCGTGATTGGGAGTCCAATAGGGTGGCACACAATTGGCCCAACGTCGTAAGGTGTAGGCTGTCATTGTAAAAAAGAATTTGTTCTTAACTGACTTGCCTAGTTAATAAAAAATTGTTGGGAAGAGATTTTTTATTTACCGATTCCATGGCACATGGTTTATTAACTGATACACAAAACGACGCTGGATTCAAAACTTTGAGCTTTTCAATTTAAATTGTTATACAAAATTCTTGCAACCAATAGAATGTTATTTATATGGGGGGTACAACCATCCCAGATCTGCAGATTTTGCTGCTAAGAGACATAATCATTAGATCATTTGTTTTGATATTGTCCATATGTTTTTGGTTGCAGGTTAAGGAATGGCTGAAGAATTGCAACATTTACCTGGAGCTAAATCTGCAAATAGCACTGCAGGATGATTTGAAAAGTCATAGTCAGTCAATCAATAATATAATAATACTTTTAGCAAAAATGTCATCTTTAATTTACAATCCGTAGAAACTATGAGAATAGAAAGGTTCAAAACTTTTGTGAAACGTCACTGCACAATTGAAAAATATATGGCAAATAGAAATCAAAACTGGATGGTGTTAAGAAATAGATGGGAGGGGTTGAGTGGAGCTGAAGGGTGGGACTAAAAACAAAAATATAACTAATGTAAAATATACTGTGTCCGTAAAATGTATATAGGTTCAGAACTTTTGTGAAACAGCACAGTTAAAAATATATGTCAAATAGAAATCAAAACTGGATGGTCTTCAGAGATAGATGGGAGGGGTTGAGGATAGCTGAAGGATGGGATAAAACATATACAAAAGATAACTTTTGTAAAATATTTTGTGTCCATAAAATGTATATAGTATGAATAAGCTGGAAGTATAAGTGTTGTTGTCCATTAGTTTACTCCAATTAGTGGAAGGGTAGTTGGATTAGAGGAAAATAATAAAGGAACATGTCTTTTTTTCAAATATATGGGGGATTGGAAATGATGCAGACAAATATATTAATGGAGGCTACAATCTATCTGCAGTATTAAAGCCGATCTTTTTATCTCCTCTCTGTTCTCATGACAGAAAACATGCCGGTGCCACCAGCCGGGAGGTGAGGGGCGCAGAGTCTGTGTGTTTTTTTGTCTCCCAAAGAATGAGGGGAACGAGGGGAGGAAGGGTAAACAAAGATAAAAAGATAACAGTTGTCGGCACGTTCAGCAAATACAGTTTTTTTTAGATTGCGAACAAGCATTGTTCAATACTGTGGATACATGTGCAAAACTCTAAATACAGTTATCACAACAACACTATGTGGCAACCTGTGGATCATTTGGCATTGCTTTGACACAAAATGCATTCAATGACAACATCTTTCAAATTACATAAATAATTGTCTCACAAAAAACACATTTACCAACAAAACTCTATGTATCTACAGACCATTTTGCAAATGTTAAGATACCCTTATCAAAACTGTTAAACTCAAGTTCAAAAGCTACTAAAAATTTAATTAGACTGCAATGTTTTACATTGCTACAGTAAAAGCTATATATATATAATAATAAAAACTCGGAATTATTCACAGCTGATTTTCATTCTACATTACGTAACTGAAGACCTACCCAGGTGTTTTCCATTTTTATGTCATTACCATCTCTACAAAAGGGGACATCTTTGGAATTTATTTTACATAAACATGGACCCAGACAGAGATCGTGTAGTGGCTTACAGAGGTGGAAGAGTTGCCAGGAGAGGCAGAGGATTACGTATCCGTGGTGGACGATGACTGAGGGGAAGACCCAGAGTTGTAGTGTCAGATGAGATTAGGGCTACAATCATTGATCATGTTGTCAATCATGGTCTATCAATGAGAGATGCTGGTCTCAGAGTGCAGCCAAATTTGCAACGCTCAACTGTGTCATCTATTATAAGAACCTTCCAGCAAACTAACAGGTAAGATATGCATTCTGTATGGGCATCTAACTGTACTGAATATTACTGTAGAGTAGTAAATCGAACAAAAGCTCTTCGAACCACTTGTGTGTAATTTTATTTCTGTTTTAGGACCCAACGGTTACCAAATGGAGGTGGGAGAGTTAGGATTTTCTCTGCTCAGCAGGAAGCTGTAATTGTTGACATGGTCATTAGCAACAATGCCATAAATCTCAGAGGAATTCAAGAGAGAGTGTTGGCAGACAATAATACATTTCAAAATGTTGAAAGTGTAAGCACGACAACCATTGCTAGAGTCTTGACAAAGCATCATATCAGCATGAAGCAGGTGTACACTGTTCCCTTTGAGAGGAACTCTGATTGTGTCAAGGAACTCCGGTACCAGTATGTCCAGGTAAGATGTCTATATCCTGTAATACAGTACTGTTTTTACTGTAAACAAAACCCACCAGAGCACTGCACACTCAGCAGTGATTTCAGTTACAGTATTATGTAATGTAAACTACTGTTATAGAATAACTGTTATGTTGCCCTGTGGATTTACAATCTTTTTAGAGTGTCATGGAGCTTGAAGCCAGGCCAACACCCCACATGTTCGTCTTTGTGGATGAGGCTGGTTTTAACATGGCCAAAACACGCCGACGTGGAAGGAATATGATTGGGAAAAAAGCAACATTGAATGTCCCGGGCCATAGGGGTGCCAACATCACAATGTGTGCCGCAATATCCCCTGAAGGATTGCTGTTACATAAACCACTAATTGGGCCATACAACACAGAGCGCCTCATTTCATTCATGGATGACCTCTATGGAAGGCTTTTGCCAGGTGAAGAAAGAGGGCAAGTCAGAAGAAATATGGAAACCTTGGGGATTGTATGGGACAATGTGGCATTTTACCACTCCCATGTAGTCACAGAGTGGTTTGCAGCCTATCCCGGGATGGTGTCACTTTTCCTCCCCCCTTACTCTCCCTTCCTCAACCCCATAGAATAATTATTTTCCTCATGGAGGTTTATGACCACCATCGACATGATCAAATGTCACTCTTGGATGCAATGAATGCAGGATGCCTGGATATCTCTGCAGAAGATTGCCAGGGATGGATCAGGCATGCAAAGAGATTCTTTCCCAGGTGTATTGCGCGAGAGGCCATACGGTGTGATGTGGATGAGAACTTGTGGCCCAATGCAGCAGACAGGGTTGACTAGCATTGTTATATTTATGTTTCATTTGGACAATATGCTATGCATATTCATAGTGTGTATACACTTTTTGTTTGTTTAACAGTACTGGAATTATTTATTTTTGTGTATTTTGGAATTACTCTGCAAAAAGCAAAATACAGTAATTTGCAAAAATACAGCAAATGTATTGAATCATTTTGCAGCCTTTCTGCTGTATTTCTTTACATATCTTGCAGGACATTCTGTACAGTACAGGTTTGCCACTCTGCTTTTGTAAAAATGACTGTTGATTAATAAAAAAAAATATGATATTAAAAACAAATTGACAAATTTTCAAGTGGTAGCAGTTTTTAGAGTTTTGTAGGTCATGATACTATGAATGACAAAGTGTGCATGTCGGTAGAGACTGTTAGCTTTCATTTGGTAGAAATATTTGTTTTGAGACATGTAGGATGTGCATTGCCAAATTGCAGGTTGTTTTGATAACTGTATTTAGAGTTTTGCACATGTATCCACAGTATTGAACAATGCTTGTTAGCAATCACATTTTTTAAAAAATCTGACTGCAGTGTTTTGGTAGTCTGGAAGAATAAAAAAACTCCTCATTACTCAACCAGCACACAGCCAAGGTGACTGCTCTGTACACCTGGCTGTCACTGCACCTGTCACCCCAAGGCCACCACCACACACCTCTCCCTCTCCGACTCTAACCTGCTCACCTCCAACACCTACAGATAAATAACATGGTACGCTGTCTGGGAAATCATATATGAAGGACACACGGAAAATTGGATGCCATCTAAAAGTCTGAAACAGTCTGAATGCCCTCTGAGGCTAACTTGGCGTCACTGTTGGCGAGTCCTATGATTCATCTGATGTGTTTTAGCCATTTTCTCCTACAGATATCCAAAGACAAATGGAAGACTACAATTCAGAGAACTGGTTCAGTTTTCTGGCTGCACTACAGGTGTTACACCAGACTGTCAGGATTTAATGGCTTTACTGTGTGTTTGCTGGTGGTAGCTCAGACAATGTGTGTTTCTGGGCATGGTCACTGTGCCAGATCCCTCCCTGTGGTGGAGCTACTGGTTTCACTCCAGGGGTTAGAATGGGTTGGAGAACACTCAGACACCTGCTGGGCTGTCCCGGTCAATTCTGGCTACATCAATTCAATATTTAAGTCTGAACCAAGTGTGATCCAACACTGAGGTAATTCTGAGGTGGGCTAACCCTGGGATAATAATGTGAACCACCCTGGTTCAGCTCGTCAAACACAAATCCAATCACACATATCCAGAGGCTTCAATGATACACACTCAGTACAAGCGCAAAATGACACGCTCTCACTCTCTCTAGATATCCCCTCGTCCTAGAGAGGAGAAAGTCCATCTCTCTCTCTAGCATCTAGTTAATGCGATATAGGATCTCTAGAGATATCTCCGCGCTCGATCTCTCTTCTTCTCTCGCTTTGAGCTCTCTCTCGCTAATTCTCTCTTCTCACTCTATCCCCCCCCCCCCTCTCTCTCTCTCTCTCTCTCTCTCTCTCTCTCTCTCTCTCTCTCTCTCTCTCTCTCTATCTCTCTCTCCATCCCCTTTCCATCATCTTTCTTCCTGTTGTCTTTGTCTCTCCCCAGATGGAGCTCAGCAGTAAAGGTCAAGGTCTTATCAAAAGTTGTGTTGCGTGGTCGTGTTGTGTCATGTTGTGTTGCGTGGACATGTTGTGTTGTGTTGCATGTTTGTGTCATGTTGTGTTGTGTCATGATGTGTGGTTGTGTTGTGTTGTGTCATGTTTTGTTGCGTGGTCATCTTGTGCCATGTTGTGTTGCGTGTTCATGTTGTGTCATGTTGTGTTGCGTGGTTGTGTCATGTTGTGTTGTGTCATGTTGTGTGGCCGTGTTGTGCCATGTTGTGTTGCGTGGTCATGTTGTGTCATGTTGTGTTGCGTGGTCGTGTTGTGTCATGTTGTGTTGCGTGGTCGTGTTGTGTCATGTTGTGTTGCGTGGTCGTGTTGTGTCATGTTGTTGGTTGCGTGGTCGTGTTGTGTCATGTTGTGTTTGCGTGGTCGTGTTGTGTCATGTTGTTGTTGTATGGTCGTGTTGTGTCATGTTGTGTGGTCGTGTTGTGTCATGTTGTTTGTGTTGCATGGCCGTGATGTGTCATGTTGTGTTGTGTGTTCGTCTTGTGCCATGTTGTATTGCGTGGTCATGGTGTGTCATGTTGTGTTGCGTGGTCGTGTTGTGTCATGTTGTGTTGCGTGGTCGTGTTGTGTCATGTTGTGTTGCGTGGTCGTGTTGTGTCATGTTGTGTTGTATGGTCGTGTTGTGTCATGTTGTGTGGTTGTGTTGTGTCATGTTGTGTTGTGTTGCATGGCCGTGATGTGTCATGTTGTGTTGCGTGTTCGTCTTGTGCCATGTTGTGTTGCGTGGTCATGTTGTGTCATGTTGTGCTGCGTGGTCGTGTTGTGTCATGTTGTGTTGCGTGGTCGTGTTGTTTCATGTTGTGTTGCATGGTCATGTTGTGTCATGTTGTGTTGCGTGGTTGTGTCATGTTGTGCTGTGTCATGTTGTGTAGTTGTGTTGTGTCATGTTGTGTTGTGTGGTTGTGTTGTGTAATGTTGTGTGGTCGTGTTGTGCCATGTGTTGTTGCGTGGTCGTCTTGTGCCATGATGTGTTGTGTGGTAGTATTGTGCCATGTTGTGTTGCGTGGTCGTGTTGTATCATGTTGTGTGGCATGGTCGTGTTGTGTCATGTTGTGTTGTGTGGTTGAGTTGTCTCATGTTGAGTTGCATGGTCGTGTTGTGTCATGATGTGTTGCGTGGTCGTGTTGTGTCATGTTGTGTTGTATGGGCATGTTGTGTCATGTTGTGTTGCATGGTCGTGTTGTGTCATGTTGTGTTGTGTGGTCGTATTGTGCCATGTTGTGTTGCGTGGTTGTGTTATGTCATATTGTGTTGCATGGTTGTGTTGTTTCATGTTGTGTTGTGTGGTCGTGTTGTGTCATGTTGTGTTGCGTGGTCGTGTTGTGTCATGTTGTGTTGTGTGGTCTTGTTGTGTCATGTTGTGTGGTCGTGTTGTGTCATGTTTTGTTGTGTGGTCATGTTGTGTCATGTTGTGTGGTCTTGTTGTGTCATGTTGTGTTGTGTGGTCGTGTTGTGTCATGTTTTGTGGTCGTGTTGTGTCATGTTGTGTTGTGTGGTCATGTGTGTCAGTTGTGTGGAGTGGTAGTGTTGGTCATGTTGTGTTGCGTGTGGTTCATGTTGTGTCATGTTTGTGTTGCGTGGTCATGTTGTGTCATGTTGTATACGTGGGTCATGGTATGTGTCATGTTGTATTGCGTGGTCTTGTTGTGTCAGTGTGTTTGCGTGGACATGTTGTGTGTGTTTGCGTGGTTTGTGTCATGTTGTGTTTTGTGTCAGGTTGCGTGTGGTAGTGTTGTGTCATGTTGTGTTGCGGGTCATGTTGTTTCAGGTTGTGTGGTGGTCGGGTTGTTGTCATGTTGTGTTGCGTGGTCGTGTTGTGTAATGTTGTGATGCGGGTCATTTGTGTCATGTTGTGTTGCGGTGGTTTGTGTCATGTGTGTTGTGTCATGTTGTGTGGTTTGTGTTGTGGTCATGTTGTGTTTGTGTGGTTGTGTTGTTGTCATGTGTGTGGTCGTGTGTGCATGTGTTGGTGGGGGTTCATCTTGTGCCATGATGTGCTTGTGTTGGTAAGTCTTGTGCCCATGTTGTGTTGCGTGTCGTGTTGTATCATGTTGTGTGGAAATGGTCGGGTTGTTGTTCATGTTTGTGTTGGTGGTTGAATTGGTCATGTTGAGTTGCATGCGTCGTGTTGTGCATGTTGGTTGCAGGTCGTGGGTGTCATGTTGTGTGTATGGGCATGTTGTGTATGTGGTGTTGCTTGTTCGTGTGTGTAATTTGTGTTGTGTGGTCGGTATTGTGCTGTGTTGTGTTGATGGTTGTTGTGTTATGTCATATTGTGTTGCATGGTAGTGTTGTTTCATGTGTGTGTACGTGGTCGTGTTGTGTCATGTTGTGTGGTGTGGTCGTGCTGGGTTCAGGCTGTGTGGAGTGGTAGTGTGTGTAATGTTGATTGTGTGGTTAATGTTTGTCATGGTGGTGTGGTCGTGGTGTGTAGGGGGTTTTGTGTGTGGTAATGTTGGGTACATGTTTTGTGGTCGTGTTTGTGTCATGTTGTGTTTAGTGGTAATGTTGGTAATGTTGTGTTGCGTGGTAGTTTGTTCATGTTGTTGTGTTGGTGTGTTCTTGTTGTCGTCATTGTTGTTATGCGTGGTCCTGTTTGTCATGTTTGTATGCGTGGTCTGGTTGTGTTCATGTGGGTTGCCGTGGACATGTTGTGTTGTGTTGCGGTGGTTGGTCAGGTTGTGTTGTGTCATGTGTGTTGTTGGGTTGGGTCTATGTTGTGTTTTGCGGTGTTCATCTTGTACATGTTGTGGTTGAGTGTTTGTTGTAGTTGTGTGGTGTCATGTGTGTGGCCGTGTGTGCAATTTTGTGTGTGTGTCATGTTGGTCAGTGGTGTTGAATGGTCGTGTGGTGTCCATGTTGTGGTTGCATGGTCGTGTTGTGTCATGTGGTGCGTGGTAGTTTTGTGTGTAATGTGGGTTGCGGTGGTCGTTTTGTGTAATGGGTGTTGAGTGGTTAGTGTGGTGTCATGTTGTGTTGCGTGGTCGTGTTGTGTAGGTTCTGTGGTTGCTGGTCGTCTTGTGCCATGATGTGTGCGTGGTTAAGTTTGTATCATGTTGTGTTGCACGTTGGTGTCTGTGGCCATGAGTGTTGCGTCATGGTCATGTTGTGTCATGTTGTGTTGCGTGTCGTCTTGTGCCATGTTGTGTTGCGTGCGTCGTGTTATGTCAGGTTGTGGGCGATGGTACGTGTTGTTGTTTCAGATTGTGTTGTGTGGTCGTGTTGTGTTATTTGTGTTGTGTGGTCGGTGTTGTGTCATGTTGGGGTTGTTGGGTCGCGTCGTGATGTTGTGTGCGTGGTCGTGTTGTGGTCATGTTGTGTTGCGTGGTCATTTTGTGCATGTTGTGTTGTGTGGTCATGGTTGTGTAATGTGTGTGTGGTCGTGTTGTGGTTAGTTTTGTGGTCGTGTTGGTCATGTTGTGTTGCCGTGGTTTAGTGTATGTGTCAAGTTGTGTTGCGGGTCGTGTGATTGTAATGTGGTGTTGCAGTGTCGTTGTTGTTGTCATGATGTTTTTTGTGGGTTGTGTTGTGTCATGTTGTCGTGGTAATGTGGTGTAATGTGGTGGGTGCTGGTGTGATGTTTCATGTTGTGTGCATGGTCTGTTGCGTTCTGTTGTGTTGTGTGGTCGTTTGTGTGTCATGTTTGTGTGGTCGGTACTTGGTCTGTGTTGTGTGGTCAGTTGGTCATGTTGTGTTGCGTGGGTCGTGTTGTTCATGTTGTGTTGTGTGGTCGTGTTTGTCATGTTGTGTTGCGTGTTCATTGTTGGGTTATGTGGTGTTGCGGGGTCATGTAGAGTCATGTTGTGGGTCATGTTGTGTCATGTGGTTTGTTTGCATGAGCAGTGTTGTGTCATGTTTGTGTTGCGTGGTGTGTTTGTGTAATGTTGTGTGGTCGTGTTGTGTGATGTTGTGTTGTGTGGTCGTGTTGTGTCATGGGGTTGTATTCGTTGTTGTCATGTTGTGTTGGTTGTAGTGTTGTGTTTTGTTGTAGTTGAGTGGTGTGTTGGTCAGTTGGTGCGTGGTTGTGTTGGTAAGATGTGTTGCGTGGTAGTTTGTAATGTTGTGTTGCATTTTCGGTATGGGTCATGCGTTTTGGTGGTTGTGTAAGTTGTGTGTCATGTTGGTCATGTTGTGTTTTGTGGTCGTGTTGTGTCATGGCTTGTTGTTGAGTGGTCATGTGGGGTTATGTTGTGTGGTAGGGTTGGTATGTGTGTGGTATTTTGGGGGTGTCAGTTGTGTTGTGTGGTAGTGGGTGATTGTGTCATGTTGGTTGCAATGGTCGTGGTTGCGTTCATGTTGTGTGATGTGTGGTCGTGTGGTGTCATTGTTTGGGGGTCGTGTTGTGTCGTGTTGTAATTGCGTGGTCGTGTTGTGTAATGTTGTGTTGGTGGTCGTGGTGTGTCATACTGTGTGGTCGTGTTGTGTCATGTTGTGTGGTCGTGTTGTGTCATGTTGTGTTGCGTGGTCGTGGTATGTAATGTTGTGTTGCATCGTCGTGTTGTGTCATGCTGTTTTTTGTGGTCGTCTTGTGTCATGTTGTGTGGTCATTGTACTTGTGTTTGTAATGTGATGGTGTTGTGTGGTTTTGTGGTATGTACATGTGGTTGAATGGTTTGTTGGAGTAAGTGGTGTTGATGGTGGTCGTGTTGTGTCATGTTGTGTGGTGGGTTGTGTAGTGGTTGGTGTGTGGTATGTTGTGTCATGTGTGGTTGCGTTGGTCGTGTTTTGTGTCAGTTGTGTTGTGTGGTCGTGTGGTGTTATGTTGTTGTGTTGCGTTTCGTGTTGTGTGATGTTGTGTTGTGCGTGGTCGTTTTGTTTAGTGTCAGGTTGGTGGTCATGTGTGTCACGTGTGTTTGTTGACATGGCGTTGTTGTGTCCATGTTGTGTGGCGTGGTCGTCTTAGTGCCATGTTGTGTTGAATGGTCGTCTTGGTGACATGTTGTGTTGGCGTGGGTGTGTTATAGTAATGTTCTGTGTGAATGTTAGTGTTGTTTCAGGTGCTGTTGTGTGGTCGTGGTGGCTAAGGTGTGTGGTAGTGTTGTGTGATGTTGTGTGTGTGGTCGGTTGCTGTCATGCGTGTGTGGTAGTGTTTGTCATTGTGTTGGTTGGCAGTGTTGTGTCATGTGGTTGCGTGGTCGTGTTGTGTCATGTTGTGTTGCGTGGTCGTGTGTGTAATAATGTGTTGCGCGGTCGGTTATGTCATGTTGTGTTGCATTTTCGTGTGGTGTAATGCGTTTGGGTGGTTTGTGTTGTCATGTGTGTGGGTCATGTTGGGTTCCATGTTGGTGTGTGTTTGTTGGTCATGTTGGTGTGTGTTTTCGTGGTGGGCGTGTGTGTCATGTTTGTGTGCATGGTCGTTGTTGCGTCTTTGTTGTGTTGTGTGGTCGTGTTGTGTCATTGTTGTTGTGGTGTGTCTGTGTAATGTTGGGTTGCGTGTGTGTTGTTCATAATGTGTTGCGTGGTCGTGTTATGCATGTGGGTTTGGCAAGTTTTTCGTGTTGTGTGGTAATGCTGTTGGGTCTTTGGTGTGGTGGTTCAGTTGTGTGGTCTGTTGTGTCATGTTGGGTTGTGTGGTCTTGTTGTGGTCATGTTGGTTGTGTGGTCGTGGTGTGTTTCATGTTGTGTTGCCATGGTAGTTGTTGCGTCAGGTGTGTTGTTGTGTGGTCGTGTCGTCGTCATGTTGTGTGGTGTGTTTGTCGTGTTGTTGGGTCATGTTGTGTTCATGTTGTGTTTGAGGGGTAGATTGTGTAATGTTGTGTTGTGTGGGTGTTGGTGGTGTAATAATGGGTGTAGTGATGTTGCCATGTTGTGTGGTAGTGTTGTGTCATGTTGTGTTGAGTGTGTCGTGGTTCGGTATGTAATGTATGTTTGAATGAGTAGTATGTTGTGTCAATGCTGTTTTTGTGGTGGATAGTACGTGTGTAATGTTGTGTGGTAAGGTTTGTGTGTTCCATGTTTGTGTTGTTGGTTGTGGTATGTCATGTTTTGTGTTTGCATGGTTTGTGAGTAAGGTTGTGTTTGTGTGGTTCGTGTTGTGTAATGTTGTGTGGTCGATGTTGTGTCGTGTTTGTGTGGTCATGTGGTCATGTTGTGTTGCGTGGGGTCGTGTTATGTGTATGGTGTTTGTGTGTTTCGTGTTGTGTTATGTTGAGTGTTGCGGGTTCGGGTTGTGTGATTTGTGTTTGCGGGCGTGTAGGGTCATGTTGTGTGGTTCATGTTTTGGGGTCATGTGTGTTTTGTTGCATGGGCCGTGGTTGGGTATGTGGTGTACTGGGTAGTCTAGGTGCAATTGTAGCTGCTGCGCGTTGGTCGTCTTGTGCCTGTTGTGTTGCGTGGTTGTGTTATGTCATGTGTGTGTTGGCATGTTCGTGTTAGTTAATGTGTGTTGTGTCGGTAGTTGTTTGTGTAATTTGTGTCGGTAGTTAGGTTTCGTGTGAGGTGGGGTGAGTGGTTTGTGTTGTGTCATGTTTGGTGGTATTGTTGTGTCATGTTGTGTTGTGTGGTCGGTTGTGTGTCATGATTGTGTGGTCGTGTTGGTCATGTTGTGGTGTGTGGTCGTGTTGTGTCCAATGTTGTGTTGCGTGGTAGTGTTGTGTTCAATCATGTGTTGCGTGGTCGTGTTATTGTAATGTTGTGTGAATTGTCGATGTTGTGTCATGGGTTTTGTTGTGGTCGGTTGTGTCATGTGTGTGGTCATGTTTGCCCATGTGTGTTGCGTGGTAGGGTTATGTCATGTTTTGTTGGTGGTAGTATGTGTTGTCATTTGTGTGTGTGGTCGTCTTGTGCCATTGTTGTGTGCGTGGTCGTGTTATGTCATGTTGGTTGACATGGTCGTGTGTTAATGTGTGTGGTATTGTTGTGTAAGTGTGTTGGTGGTCGTTGTGTGTTGTGTCATGGTGTATGGTGCGTGTTGTGTAATATTGTGTCGTGTTGTTGTGTTTCATGTTGTGTCATGGTGTGTTGAGTGGGTAGTGTCATGTTGTATGTTGCGGTGTCGTGTAGTGTATGTTGTGTGTTTGTTTTTTTGGTGGTCATGTTGTGGTTTTGTGGCTGAGCAGTGTTTGGGTCATTTGTGTTGAGTGGTCGTCTAGTGCCATGTTGTGTTGCGGGTCTATTGTGCCATGTTTGTGTTGCGTGGTCTGTTATGTTCATGTTGGGTTGTGTGATGTGGTGGTGTTGTGTAATGTTGTGTGTTCGTGTTGTGTCATGTTGTCGTTGCGTTGGTCGTGTTATGCATGTTGTGTGTGGTCTTGTGTGCATTGTGTTGCGTGGTCGTATAGGTGCATGTTTGTGTCGCGTGGTCGTAGTGAAATGTGGTTGTGGTTGGTCGGGTGCGTGTTAGTCATGTTGTGTTGATGGTCGTGTTGTTCATGTTGTGTTGTGTTGTCATGATCGTGGTCATGTTGTGTGGTCGTGTTGTGTCATGTTGTGTTGAGTTGTAGTGTTATTGTGTAATGTTGTTGTGGTCGTGTGGGTCATGTTGTGTTTGAGTGGTCGCTTGTGCCTGTTATTGTTGTGTGGTAGTTGTTATGTCATGGTGTGTTTTGATAGGGTCGAGTTTGTTATGTTGTGTTGGTTGGGGGAGTGTGGTATAAGTTGTGTTGAGTGGGCGGTGGTGTGATGTGGTGTTGAGTAGGTAATGTTGGGTCATGTTGTGTTTTGGGGTCATGTGGTGTTCATGCGGTGTGGTAGTGTTGGTCATGTTTGTTGTGTGGTAGTTATGTGTGTAATGTGGTGTTGCATGCGTAGCTGCTTTGGGTAATGTTGTGTTGCGTGTCGTTGTTGGTAATGTGTGTTGTTGTGGTCAGGTTGTGTAATGTTGTGTGGTCGTGTGTGTCATGTTTTTTGTTGTGTGGTCGTGTGGTGGTCATGTTGTGTGTGCAGGTCTTGTGCGTTCATGTTGTGTTATGTGGTCGTGTTGTGTCATGTTGTGTGGTAGGCTTGTGTCGTGTTGTGTGGTCATGTTTGTGGGTCATGTTGTGTTGCGGTCGTGTGTGTCTGTGGGGTTGTGTGGTCGTGTGATGTGTAATGTGTGTTGCGTGTTAATGTTGTGTTAGTTGTGTTGCGTGGTCATGTAGTGTCATGTTGTGTGTCATGTGTGTAATGTTGTGTTTGTTGCTGGACGTGTTGTCGTCATGTTGTGGTTTGCGTGGTCAGGGTTGTGTAATGTTGTGTGGTCGGTTGTGTGATGTTGTGGTGTGTGGTAGTGTTGTGTCATGTTGTGTGTATTGTTGTGTAATGTTGGTTGTGTGGTCGTGTTGTTGATTGTTGTGTTGACGTGGGGTCGTGTGTGTCAGTTGTGTGCGTGGTCGTGTTGTGTCATAATGTGTTGCGGGTCGTTGATGTCATGTGCTGGTTGAATTTTCGTGTGTGTATGAATGTTTTGTATGTGGTATGTGTACATGTTGTGTGGTAAGGTTTGGTCATGTTGTGTTTTGTGGGTAGTGTTTGTGTCATGGAAGGTGTTGCGTGGTCAGTTTTGTCAGTTGTGTGGTCGTGTTGCGTCATGTTGTGTGGTCTTGTTGTGTCATGTTGTGTTGTGTGGTCGTGGTGTGTCATGTTGTGTTGCATGGTCGTGTTGCGTCCTGTTGTGTTGTGTGGTGTGTTGTGTCATTTGTTGTTGTGGTCCGTGTTGTGTCGTGTTGATTGCGTGGTCGTGTCTGTGTCAGTTGTGTTGTGTGTACGTGTTGTGTAATTAAACTGTGTTGTCGTGTGTTGTGTCATTGTTGTGTGGTTACGGTTATTGGGTAATGTGGGTTGCGTGGTCGTGGTAGTAAGTTGGTTTGCATCGTCGTGTTGTGTCATCTGTTTTTGTGGTCGTCTTTGTGTAATGTTGTGTGTCATGTTGGTACATGTTGTGTTGTGTGGTTGTGGTATGTCATGTTGTGTTGAATGGATTGTTGCGTAATGTGTGTTCGTGTCGTGTGGTGTGTTGTGTCAGGTGTGTGGTCGTGTTGTGTAGTGTTGGGTGGTCATGTTGTGTCACGGTTGTGTGCGTGGTATGTTGTGTAATGATGTGTTGTTTACTTGTGGTTCTTGTGGTAGTGTTGTGGCATGGTTGTGTTGAGAGTATGTAGTGTGTGTGAATGTTGTGTTGCAGTGGTAGTGTAGGTCATTGTTGTGTGTGGTCATGTTGTTGTAATGTTTTGTGTTTTGTTGAATGGCGTGTGTGGTGTTAATGTTGTATCTGTTGCGTGGTAGGTCTAGTGCCATGTTTGTGTTGACGTGGTCGTCTGTGCCATGTTATGTGTGTTGACCGTGGTTGTGTATGTCATGTTGTGTTTGCATGTTCGTGTGAGGTTCATGTTTGTTGTTGTGTTCGTCGTTGTGTCATGGGTGTGTCGTGTTGTGTGATGTTGTGTGAGTGTAGTGTTGTGTCATGATTGTGTGGTATTGTGGTGTCATGTGTGTTGTGTGGTGCGGTGTTCCATGCTCTGTGTGGTCGTGTTGTGTCATGTTGTGTGTGGTGGCCGTGTTGTGTATGTTGTGTGCGGGTCGTGTTTGTGTCATGTTGTGTTGCGTGGTCGTGTTGTGTCATAATGTGTTGCGTGGTCGTGTTATGTCATGTTGTGTTGCATTTTCGTGTTGTGTAATGCTGTTTGGTGTGGTTGTGTCATGTTGTGTGGTCATGTTGTGTCATGTTGTGTTGTGTGGTCTTGTTGTGTCATGTTGCTGTGTGTGTGGTCGGTGTGTCATGTGTGTTGCAGGGTCGTGTTGGTCATGTTGTGTGGTGTGGTCGTGTTGGTCATGTTGTGTGGTCGTGTTGTGTCGGTTGTGTGGTCATGTGGGGTCAGTGTTGTGGCGTGGTCGGTTGTGTCATGTTGTGTTGTGTGGTCTCGTGTTGTTGTCATCTGTGTGGTCGTTGCTGTGACAATGTTGTGTGGTCGTGTTGTTGTCATGTGGTTGCGTGGTCGTGGTATGTCATGTTGTGTGCATCGTCGTGTTGTGTCATGCGTTTTTTGTGGTAGGATTGGGTCATGTTGTTTGTGGGTCCCATGTTGTGTGTCATGTGTGTTGTGTGGTTGTGGTTATGTCATGTATGTGTTGCATCGGTCCTTGTTGCGTAATGTTGTGTTGTGTGGTCGTGTTTGTGTGTCATGTTGTGTAGGTCTGTTGTGTAGTGTTGTGTGGTAATTTGTGTCATGTTTGTGTTGCGTGGTAGTGTTGTGTCATGTTGGTTTTGTGGTCGTGTTGTGTTATGTTGTGTTGAGTGTTCGTGTTGGTGATGTTGTGTTTGAGTGGTAGTGTTTTGTAGTGTCATGTTGTGTGCATTTGTTCATGTTGTGGGTTTTGTTGCATGGAAGTGTTGGTAAGTGTTGTGGTACGTGGCTCGTCTAGGCAATGTTGTGTTGAGTGGTAGTCTTGCTTGAAAGTTGGGTAGTGGTTGGTTAGTCAATGTTAGTGTTGAATGTTCGTGGTGTTTAATGTTGTGTTGTGTGGTCGTGTTGTGTTAATGTCGTTGTGGTAGTGTTGTGTGATGTTGTGTTGAGTGGTAGTGTGTTGTGTAATGTTGTGTGGTATTGTTGTGTAATGTTGTGTTGTCGTTGGTAGGTTTGTGTAATGGAGGTGTGGTAGTGTTGTGGTAATGGGTGTTGTGTGGTAGTGTTGTGTAAGGGGGGGGGGGGGGGGGGGGGGGGGGGGGGGGGGGGGGGGGGGGGGGGGGGGGTGGGGGGGGGGGGCGGGGGGCGGGGGGTGCGGGGGGGGGGGGGGGTGGTGTGGGGGGGGGGGGGTGGGGGGGGGGGGGGGGGGGGGGGGGGGGGGGGGGTTTTGTTTGGGGGTTGTGGGGGGGTCTTTTGGTTTGGGGTGGGGGGGCGCGGGGGGGCGGGGGGGGCTTTTTTTTTTGTTTTTTTGTTTTTTTTTTTTTTTGTTTGTGTTTTTGTTTTTTTTGTATTTTCGTTTGGTTTTTCTTTTTTTTTTGGTGGGGGGGGGGGGGGTGGGGGGGGGGGGGGGGGGGGTGGGGGGGCGGGGTGGGGAGTGGTCGTGTTGTGTCATAATTTGTTTAGTGGGTCGTGTTATGTCAGGTGTCTGTGTTGAATTGTAGTGTTGGGTCATGATGTTTTGTTGGGGTCGTGTTGTGTCACATGTGGGTGTCATGTTGTGCCATGTTGTGTTGAAGTGGTCGTGTTAGTCATTTTTGTTGTTCGTGGTCGTATTTGGTGTCATGTTGTGTTGTTGGTCGTCTTGTGCCATGTTGTTTGCGTGGTCGGGTTATGTCATTTGTGTTGCATGGTCGGGTCGTGTTTTGTTTCGGTTGTGTGGTCTTTTGATGTCAGTTGTGTTGTAGTGGTCGTGTGTGTTGTGTCAGGTGTAGGTCGTGTGTGTCATATTGTGTAGTGTTGTGGCAGTTGTGTCATGTTTGTGTTGCGTGGCGTGTATGTGTGTTGCGTGGTCGTGTAGTGTCATGGTGTGGTTGTTGTAATGTTGTGTTTTTGTGCATGGCCGGGTTGTGTCATTTTGTGTTTGAGTGGGCGTCTAGTTGCCATGTTGTGTGGGCGTGGTAATCTTGTGCCATGTGTGTTGCGTGGTCGTGTTTTATTTTGGGGGGGTGTTTTTTTTTTCCCACATGTTGTGTGTGTGGTCGTGTCTTGTGTCATGTTGTGTGTTCGTGTTGGTCATGTTGTGTTGAGTGTGGTAGTGTTATGTAATGTTGTGTGGTATGTTGTGTAATGTTGGGTTTGCGGTGGGCGTCTAGTGAAATGTTGTGTCGCGTGGTCGAGTGTGAAATGTTGTGTTGAGTGGTCGTGTATGTCATGTTGTGTTGCATGGTCGTTGTTGGTTAATGTGTGTTGGTGTCATTTGAGTGTCAGTTGTGTGGTCGTGTTGTGTCATGTTGTGTGTTGCGTGTGTGTTGTGTCATGTGGTGTGGTAGTGTTGTGTAATGTTGTGTTGAGTGGTATTATTTGTGACATGTTATGTTTGTGGTTGTCGTGTTATGATGTTGTGTTGCATGGTAGTGTTGTTTATGTTGTGTGTGTGTGGTCGGTTGTATAATGTTGTGTTTCGAGTGGTAGTGTTGTGTAATGTTGTGTTGAGTGGTCATGTTGTGTAATGTGTTGTTTGTGGTAATGTTGTGTAATCGATTGTGTGGTAGTGTGTGGTTCATGTTTGTTGTGTGGTAGTATGTGTTAGTTCATTGTGTGGTCATGGTAGTGTGGTGTCATGTTGGTGTTGGTTGGTAGGGTTGGGTAAGTTGTGTTTGTTTGAGTCATGTTTGTGCTCCTGATGGTGTGGTAGTGTTTCGGGTATGTTTGGTGGTGGTCTTCTCGTGCAATGTTGGTTTGGTTGGTCGTTCTTGTGCACATGTTTGTGGTGTGTGGTCGTGTTAGGGAATGGGTAGACGGTGATGGTAGTGGTGGGGAAGGGTGTGTGTGTGGGAGTTATTGTGTAAATGGGGATGTGGATCGTTGTGCGGTAAACTCGTGGGTTTGAGTTGTCCTTCGCGTAGTGCGGTGGAAGGTTGTGTGTATTGTTGGGTGGTGTAATGTTGGGTTGTATGGTTATTGTTGTGTAATGATTGGTGTGTGGTCGTGTGGTGTAATGTTGTGTTTGTTGTGGTCGTGTAGGCATGTTGTGTGGCTGTGGTAGTGTGGCGTGTCATGTTGTGTGTTGGTTGTGTCATGTTGTGTTGGTGCGTGTTGTGTAGTGTCATGTTGTGATGGGCAATTGGTAGTCTGGTGCCATGTTGTGTTGAATGGTCGTCCTGTGCCATGATTGTGTTGTTGCGTGATCGTGTTGTGTCAGTTGTGTTTGCGTGCGTCATATTGTGTGCGTGGCATTTGTGTTGCGTGGTCAGTTGTGCCAATGTTGTGTGCGTGGTCTTCTTGGGTCTTGTTAAGTGTGGTGATTGGCATTGTTGGGTCATATTGTGTTGCGTGGTGTCTTGTGACATGTTGGTTGCGTGGTAGTCTTGTGCAATGTTGATGTTGCGTGTAGTGTTATGTTATGTGTGTTGGAAGGTCGTGTTGTTTAATTGCTGTTGTGTGATCGTGTCTGTGACTGGGTAATGATTTGTGAGTAAGGGCGTTGTGGGTCATGTTGTGTGGTGTGTATGTTGTGTCTGTTGGGGTGTGGTGGTCATGTTTGCTGTCATGTGGTGTTGCGGGGTAATGTTGGTAATGTTGTGTGTGGTGGGGTTAATGTTGTGGTAATGTTGTTTGCTTTCATCGGTCCGTGTTGTGTCATGTTGTGTTGTGTGGTCGTGTTGTGTTATGTGGTGTTGTGTGGTAGGTGTTGGTTGCTGTAATGTTGTGTTGTGTTGTGGTAGTGTGTGTATATGTGTGGTGTGTTGTGTTCATGTTGTGTTGTATGTGTTCCTTTGTGTCATGTTGTTTGTGGTAGTGTTGTGTATATGTGTTTTGTGGTCGTTTGTGTCATGTTGTGTTGCGTTGGTCGTGTTGTGTAATGTTGTGTTGTGTGGTCGGTTGTGTCATAACTGTGCTGGTCGTGTTGTGTCATGGGGGGTGTGTGTGTTCGTGTTGTGTCATGTTGTGTTGCGTGTCGTTTTGTTGTAATGTTGGGTGGTGTTTGTGTGGTAGTGTTGGTATTAATGTGTGGCGTGGTGGGTCATTGCTATTTTTTGTGGTTTGTTGTGTAATGTTTTGTGTGAGTAATGTTGTGTCATGTGGGGTGGTTGTGAGTATGGGTGTCATGTTGTGTGGTCGTGTTGTGTCGTGTGTGTGGTCGGTATGTTGTGTCATGTTGTGTGGCGTGGTGTGCTTGTGTAAGTTGTGGTTGCTGTGGTCGTGTGTGTCATGGGCTGTTGAGCGCTTCGTGTTGTGTGTGATGTTGTTTTGGTGGTCAGTTGTTAGTGAATGTGTGTGGTATGTTGTGTCATGTTGTGTTTTGTTGGATGCGTGTTGTGTCATGTTGTGATTGCGTGGTCGTCTAGTGCCATGGTGTTGCGTGTCGTCTTGTGCCATGTTGTGTTGCGTGGTGGGTTATGTCATGTTGTGTTGCATGGTCGTGCTTGTTTCATGTCTGTGTTGTCGTGGTAGTGTTGTGTATGTTTGTTGGTCGTGTTGGTGATGTCGTGTGTTTGGTGGTCTTGTGCTGTCATGTTGTGTGAGTCTTGTTGTATAATGTCTGTGTGTGTGGTCGAGTTGGTTCATGATGTGTGGTCGTTTGTGTATGTTGTGGAATGTCGTGTGTGTCATGAGGTTTTGTGTGGTGGGTATGTTGTGTGGTTAAGCGGTCGTGTAATGTGGGTTTTGTGGTCTTTAGTGTGGTGTAATTTGGTGTGTTGTGGGGCCGTGTGTGTGTCATGTGTGTTGCATTGTCGGTGGTTGTTGTATGATTGTTTTGTGTGGTTGTGTCATGTTGTGGGGTCAGTTTGTGTTAATGTTGTGTTTGTGTGGTCGTGTTGTGTCATGTTGTGTTGTGTGGGCCGTTTGTGTCATGTTGTGTTGCATGGTCGTGTTGGTTGTCATAATTGTGGTGCGTGGTGTTTATGTATGTTGTGTTGCATTGTCGTGTGTGTCGTCATGATGTTTTTGTGGTTTGTCATGTGTGGTGTGGTTCCTTGGGGTGTCATGTGTGTTGTGTAGTGTTGTGTCCAGGTGTGTTGCGTGGTCATGTTGTGTAAGTTGTTGGTAGGTTGCGTTCATGTTGATGTGGTATGTATGTGTAAGGTTGTGTTGTGTGGTAGTGTGTGTCATGTTGTTTTGCATGGTCGTGTTGAGTCATGTTGTGTGGTGTGGTCGTTGTTGTTCATGTTGTGTGTCGGTTGTGTCGTGTTGTGTGGTCAGTTGTGTCATGTTGTGTTGAGGGTCGTGTTGTGTCAGTTTGTGGTCGGGTTGTGTCAGTTGTGTGTGGCGTGGGCCGTGTTGTGTTGTGTCATGTTTTGTGGCTATGGTGTCTTGTGACATGTTTTGTTGCATGCGTCGTCTTGTGCCATGAGTGTGCGTGGTTCCATGTTGTGTCTGTTGTGTCTTCGGGTATGTTTGTGTTGCGTGGGGTCATGTTGTTGCAATGTTTGTTGCGTGGTATTGTTGTGTCATCGTTGTGTTGCGGGGTATTGTGCCTGGTGTCATGTTGTGTTGTGCGGTCGTGTCCTGTGTCTTATTGTGTTGATGTTCGTGTTGGTGATGTTTCTGTTGCATGGTCATGTCGTGTGCAAATGTGGGTACGTGTTGTGTCATGTTGTGTTGTTGTGTTCGTGTGTGTCATGTTGTGTTGCGTGGTCGTGTTGTGTCATGTTGGGTTGTTGGTTCGTGTCTGTTCATACTGTGTGGTCGTGTTGTGTCATGTTGTGATGCATTGTCGTGTTGTGTCAGGTTTTGTTTTGTGGTCGTTTTGTGTCATGTTGTGTTGAGTGGTCGTGTTGTGTCATGTTTGTGTTGTGTGGTTGGGTTTGTGTCATACTGTGTGGTCGGGTTGTGTCATGGGGGTTGTGTGTTCGTGTTTGTCATGTGGTGTTGATGTGGTCGTGTTGTGTAATGTTGTGTTGTGGGGTCGTGTTTGTGTCATTACTGTGTGTGGTAGTGGTGGGTCTTGTTGTTTGCGTGGTTCGTGGTAGTAATGTTGTGTTGCATTGTCGTGTTGTGTCATGCTGTTTTTTGTGGTCGTGTTGTGTCATGTTGTGTGGTCATGTTGTGTCATGTTGTGTTGTGTGGTCGTGGTGTGTCATATTGTGTGGTCGTGTGTGTCGTGTTGATGGGTCATGGTGGCGTTGAATGTGGTGTTCGGTATGTGTGATGTTTGTGTTGCGTGGGTATGTAGTGTATGGTTGGGTGGTCAGTTGTGTCATGTTGTGTTTTGTTGCATGGCCGTGTTGTGTCATGTTGTGTTGCGTGGTCGTCTAGTGCCATGTTGTGTTGCGTGGTCGTCTTGTGCCATGTTGTGTTGCGTGGTTGTGTTATGTCATGTCGTGTTGCATGGTCGTGTTGTTTCATGTTGTGTTGTGTGGTCGTGTTGTGTCATGTTGTGTGGTCGTGTTGTGTGATGTTGTGTTGTGTGGTCGTGTTGTGTCATGTTGTGTGGTCTTGTTGTGTCATGTTGTGTTGTGTGTCGCTTGTGTAATGATGTGTGTCGTGTGTGTTCATGTTGTGTTGTGTTGGCCGTGTTGTGTCATGTTGTGGTGCGTGGTCGTGTTGTGTCCAGTTGGTTGCGTGGTCGTGTTCGGTGTGCGTAATGTGTTGAGTGGTCGTGTTATGTCATGGGGTGTTGTTGAGGTCGTGTTGTGTCATGCTGTTTTGTGTGGTTGTGTGGTCATGGTGTGTCATGTTGTGTTGCATGATTGTGTTGTGTGATGTTGTGTTGCGTGGTCGTCTAGTGCCATGTTGTTGTTTTGTGCGTGGTCGTCTTGTGCCATGTTGTGTGCGTGGGGTTGTGTTAGTCATGTTGTGTTGCATGTTCGGTATGTTTCATATTGGTGTTGTGGGTCGTGTTGTGTAATGTGTGTGTAGTGTTTTGTGATGTTTGTCTGTGTTGAGTGGTAATGTTGTTGTGTCATGTTGTGTGGTCTTGTTGGTATGTTGTGTTGTGTGGTCGGTTGTGTCAAGGCTGGTTGGTGGTTGTATCATGTTGTGTGTGTGTGGTCGTGTTGTGTCATGTGTGTGGCGTGGTCTTGTTGTGTCATGTTGTGTTGTTGCGTCGGTCGTGTGTGTATAATGTGTTGTGTTGAGTGGTTATGTCAGTTGTGTTTGCTTGTCGTGGCGTGTAATGCTGTTTGGATGGTCGTGGTTGTGTATGTTGTGTTGGTCATGTTGTGCAGTTGTGTTGAAGTGGTCTGTTGTTGTCTGTTGGGATTGTTGTGGTGGGATGTTGTGTAATGTGGTGTGGCTTGTTGTGTAATGTTTTGTTGTGTGGTCGTGTGTGTCATGTTGTGTTGATGGTCGTTTGGCACATTGTTGTGTTGTGTAGTTCGTTTCTTGTGCAATGTTGTGTTGCGTGGTCGTGTTTGTTAGTCATGTTGTGTTGCATGTCGTTGTGTTTCATGTTGTGTGGTCGTGTTGTGTCATGTTGTGTTGTTGTCGTGTTGTTGTGTCATGTTGTATGGTCGTGTTGTGTTCATATTGTGTTGTGTGGCGTGTGTGTCATGTGTGTGGTCTTGTTGGTCATGTGTGTGTGTGCTGGTCGGTGTTGTGTAATATTGTGTGGGTGGTCGTGTTGTGTTAAGTTGTGTCGTAGTGGGTGTTATGTTTGTGTTGTTGTGGTAGTGGTGATGTAAATGTTTGTGATTGAATGGTAGTGTTGAGTAATGTTGTGATGTGTGGTCGGTTGTGTCATGGTGTGTGGTCGTGTTGTGTCTGTTGTGTGGGTTCAATGGTTGTGTCATGTTGTGTTGAGCTGTGGTCGTGTTGTGTCATGTTGGTTGTGTGGTCGTGTTGTGTAATGTTGTGTGACGTTGGTTGTGTTGTGTGATGTGGTGTTGCGTGGTCGTTGTAGTGTCATGTGTGTGTTTCAGGTTGGTCAGTGTGGTTTTGTTTGAATGGCCGTGTTTCTGTCATGTTGTTGTTGCGGGTCGTTATAGTGACAGTTGTGTTGCGTGGTTCATATTGTGCCATGTTGTGTTGCGTGGTTGTATGTAATGTGGTGAATGTCAAGTGTTGTTAATGTTGTGTGTGTGTGTGTCGTGTCATGTGTGTGTAGTGTTGGGTTGATGTTGTGTTTGCGTGGTCGTGTTGATGTGTAATGTTGTGTGGTCTTGTTGTGTCATGTTGTGTTGTGGGGTCGGGGTGTGTCATGCTGTGGGTCGTGTTGTGTCATGTTGTGTTGTTGGTCGTGTTGTGTCATGGTGTGTGCGTGGTCGTGTTGTGTCTGTTGTGTTGCGTGGTCGTTGTGGTGTCATAATGTGTTGCGTGTCGTTGTGATGTTATCTGTGTTGCATTGTCGGTTGTGTCATGCTGTTTTGTGTGGTCGTGTTGTGTCATGTTGTGTGGTCATGTATGTGTAAGGTTGGTGAGTGTAGTGTGTTGTGTCAGTGCTGTTTGTTGTGTGGTATGTTGTGTCATGTGTGTGGTCTTGTTGTGTAATGTTTTGTTGTGTGGCGCTGTGTGTCATGTTGTTGTGTGATCGTCTTGTGCCATGTCTCTGATGTTGTTGTAGTCGTATTGTGCAATGTTGTGTTGAGTGTGTGTATGTTCATGTGTGTGCATGGCGTGGTGTTTCATTGTTGTGTGGTCTTGGTGTGTAATGTTGGTTGTGGGTCGTGTTGTGTCAGTTGTATGGAGTGTCTGTGTCATATGTTGTGTTGTGTCGTGTTGTTGTGTCATATTGTGTTGTCCTGTTGTGTCATTGTGGTTGTGTGGTAGTGTTGTGTGTCATGTTGTATGGTAGTGTTGTGTCAAGTGTGTTGTGGTCGTTGTGTGTCATGTTGTGTGGTCGGTGGTGTTAGTTGGGTTGTGGGGAGTGGTTGGTCATGTTGGGTGGCCGTCTCTGGTAGTCGGTGGTGTAATGTTGTGATTGAGGGGGATGCTGTTGTAAAGTTGGGTTGCGTTGGTTGTGTAATGTTGGTGATGGTTAATCAAGGTTGTTGGTTGGTGTGTTTAATGTTGATGTTGTGTGTAGTGTGCGTGTTATGTTGTTTTTTGCGTGGTTTATGTGTCATGGTTGTGTGTGTGGTCGTGTGTGTTCATGTTGTGTTTTGTGGTTGTTGTCCTGTTGTGTTGTTGGTCATGTGTGTGATGTTGGTGGTCGTGTTGGGGTAATGTTTGTGGTGGGTCGTGTTTGTGTCATGTGTGTTGAGTGGTCGTGGTGGTATGTTGCGTGGTGTGTTGTGTGTCAGGTTGTGTGGTAGTGTTGTGTAGTGTTGTGTTGTGTTGTCATGTTTGTCTGTTGGTTGCGTGTAGGTTGTGTAATGTGGTGTTGCGTGGGCGTGTTTGTGGTCGATGTTGTGTGCATGGTCGTCTTGTGCAATATTGTGTTGCTGTCGTCTTGTGCCTGATGTGTTGCGTGCGATCAAGTGGGTCATGTTGTTTGTTGCGTGGTTACATGTTGTGTCATGTGTGTGGTAGGGTTTTGTGTCATGTTGTGTGTGTGGTCGTGTTGTGTCATGTTGTGTTGCGTGGTCGTGTTGTGTCATGTTGTGTTGTATGGTCGTGTTGTGTGATGTTGTGTGGCCGTGTTGTGTCATGTTGTGTTGAGTGGTCATCTTTTGCCATGTTGTGTTTTGTGGTTGTCTTGTGCCATGATGTGTTGAGTTTGGTCATGTTGTGTCATGGTTGTGTTGCGTCGTGGTCGTTGTTGTGTTATGTTGTTTGTGTGTAGTGTGGTGTAATGTTGTGTTGCGTGGTAGTGTTGTGTAAGGTTTGTGTGGAGGTAATGGTGTCGTTCAAGATTGTGTTGCGTGGTGTGTGTCATGTTGTGATTGTGTCTGTCTGTGTGGTTGTGTTGTTTCATGTTGTGTTGTGTGGTCGTGTTGTGTCATGTTGTTTTGCGTGGTTGTGTCATGTTGTGTTGTGTGGTCGTGTTGTGTCATGTTGTGTTTTGTGGTTGTGTCATGTTGTGTTGTTTGGTCATTGTGGTGTGTGATGTTGGGTGGTCGTGTTTGTGTCATGTTGTGTGTGTGGTCGGGTTGTTTCATGTTGTGTTGACGTGGTAGCTGGTGTGTCAATGTTGGAGTGGTCGACTTCGTGTTGTGTAATGTTGTGTGTGTGGTTGTGTCGTGTGTGTTGTGTTGTCAGTTTGTAATGTTGTGGTGCGTGGTCGTGCTGGTAGGGGTGTTGGGGTCGTTGTTGTGTCATGTGGTGTTGCTAGGGTCGTCTTTGCATGTGTGTGTGCAGGGTCGAGTATTGTGCCATGATGTGTTGCGTGGTAGTGTTGGGCTCAGTTGGTTGCGGGTCAGGTTTGTGTGTCATAGTGTGTGTGTGTTGTGTCATTGTGTGTTGTGTGGCGTGTTGTGTCATGTTGTGTTGCGTGGTCGTGTGGTGTCATGTGTGTTTATGTCGTGTTGGGTGATGTTAGGTGAGCAAGGCCGTGTTGTGGTCAGTTGTGTTGCGTGGTAAATCTTTTGCATGTGTGTTTGTGGTTGTCTTGTGCCATGATGTGTTGCGGGCCGACATGTTGGGAATGTTGTGTTGAGCTGGTGGAGGGACTCTGTCCGCCGGTACAGGTTGTGTGGCATGTGGTAGTGTTGCGCTGGGAATGTGGTGAGTGGGTAATGTTGTGTAAGGTTGGGCAGTGAGGGTGTAATGGCTGTGCTGTGAAATGTGTGGGGGTTGTGTGGGGGAATGTGGTGTGGTTGTCGAGTGTGGGTAATGTTGGTTGTGAGGGATCCGGGCGTCATGTTGTGTGGTGCTGTGTCGGTACGTGTTGGTTGTAAGTTGTCGTGGGGGAGTGTCGGTGTGGGTGTCAGGGCTGGGGTGTGTGGTCGTGGTGTCATGTTGTGTCTGCCGATGGTGTGTTGGGTCATTGGTGTTGCCGTAGGTCGTGTTGCGGTAAGGTGTGTTGTTATGGTCGTGTGTGTGTAATGGTTGTGTTCATGGTTGTGTCATGTTGGTGTTGCCGTGTGGTAGTGGTTGTTGTGTCCATGTTGTGTGTTTTTGTATGGTCGTGTTGTGTCATGTTGTGTCATGTTGTGTTGCATGGCCGTGTTGTGTCCTGTTGTGTTGCGTGGTCGTCTTGTGCCATGTTTTGTTGCGTGGTCGTCTTGTGCCATGATGTGTTGTATGGTCGTGTTGTGTCATGTTGTGTTGTTTTGCATGGCCGTGTTGTGTCATGTTGTGTTGCGTGGTCGTCTTGTGCCATGTTTTGTTGCGTGGTCGTCTTGTGCCATGATGTGTTTGTTGTGTGGTCATGTTGTGTCATGTTGTGTCATGTTGTGTTGTGTTGCATGGCCGTGTTGTGTCATGTTGTGTTGCGTGGTCGTCTTGTGCCATGTTTTGTTGCGTGGTCGTCTTGTGCCATGATGTGTTTGTTGTGTGGTCATGTTGTGTCATGTTGTGTTGCGTGGTCTTGTTGTGTCATGTTGTGTTGTGTGGTCGTGTTGTGTCATGTTGTGTGGTCGTGTTGTGTCATGTTGTGTGGTCGTGTTGTGTCATGTTGTGTTGCGTGGTCGTGTTGTGTCATGTTGTGTTGCGTGGTCGTCTTGTGCCATGTTGTGTTGTGGTGAGTGCAACGGCCCTATTTTTTGGAGATGGGGACTTATTAACCTGCAGAGATAGGCAGAGCCTGACTTCACCGAGATGCACAGAGCCACTCTTACCCCCTGAGGAGGGAGGAGAGAGAGAGAGAGAGAGGTGGGGGGGGGCTTTTATCCATTAATATAGGGGCACAACGGCAGTTATAAAACAACTCCTCTCTTACACACACAGCAAAAAAAAAAAAAAATTGCACCAAAATGAAGTAGACCTATTTACTGAAACCACAGAAAAGTATAATTTTTTCACATGCGAATCATGGCCCTTCCTATCGAATTGCTCTGCAGCGTGAGCTAAATGTTTACTTTGGGAAGTATCAGTCTGATTGACTCTATGTGGTAGCTCAGCCCATAATTGCATTTATGAATCTTGGATCTCATGGCACATCTGTTCTGCTGTACTGCTTACACTGTATGATTTAGTAAGATAGTTGTGTCATGATGTCACGCTCTGGCTCCGGGACTTTGTCTTTTGAGCCAGGGTGTGTTCGTTTTGGTTGTGTTTTGTTTGGTTGGTTTGTCATTGGTTGTGTTTGGTCAAATGACTCCCAATCGGAGGTAACGAGTGTCAGCTGTCGGCTCGTTATCTCTGATTGGGAGCCATATTTAAACTGTGTGTTTTCACCTTGTGTTTGTGGGTTTTTGTTCTATGTTCAGTCGTTGTCACTGAGGACTTCATGATCGTGTTTTGTTTTGTATTCTCGTGTATTGCATTAAAGTCAATATGTTCGCTACCAACGCTGCGCTTTGGTCCTACTTCATAGACGGTCGTGACAGAAAAACCCACCACAACGAGACCAAGCAGCGTTTCCAGGAGTTGGATGACGAGTGGTGGAGACAGAAGAGCGAAGGTTGGGAGAGGACTATAGAGGCCTGGTCCACGGGGAGGAGAGAACCCCAGAAAATTTTTAGGGGGGGGCTCACGACATCGGGGCAGCAGGAGGCCGCTATGGAGCGGTCCAGCGGGGTCGCAGAGGAGGCCGCCAGGTTACGGGGGCCACTGGTAGAAGAGGGGATGGAAGGCGTAGAGGCACGGCGAGAGGTACTGGCGGGTGTTGCCAGTCCGGTCCAGCCCGTTCCAGATCCCGGTGTAGAGCCAGTGGTGTGTGTCCCCAGTACGGTCCGGTCTATTCCTGCTCCCCGCTCCAAACCTACGGTGTGCGTCGACAGCCCAGCCCGGCCCGTTCCTGCGCTCCGCACCGAGTCTGTGGTGCGCGTCGCCAGCCCAGCCCGGCCTGTTCCTGCTCCTCGCACTAAGCCTACGGTGTGCGTCGCCAGCCCAGCCCGGCCTGTTCCTGTTCCACGCGCAAAGCCTACGGTGTGCGTCGCCAGCCCAGCCCGGCCTGTTCCTGTTCCACGCGCAAAGCCTACGGTGTGCGTCGCCAGGCCGACCCGGCCTGTTCCTGCCACTCGCACCAAACCTACGGTGCGAGTCGTCAGCCTGGTTCAGCCCGTTCCTGCTACTCGCACCAAACCAGGGATGCGAGTCGTCAGCCTGGTCCAGCCCGTTCCTGCTACTCGCACCAAGCCAAGGGTGCGAGTCGTCAGCCGGGTTCAGCTCGTCCCTGCTACTCGCACCAAGCCAAGGGTGCGAGCCGTCAGCCTGATCCAGCCCATTCCTGCTACTCGCACCAAGCCAGGGATGCGAGTCGTCAGCTTGGTGAGGCCCGTTCCGGCTCCACGCATCAAGCCTAGGGTGCGTATCGTCAGCCAGGTCCGGTCCGTTCCTGCCTCACGCGCCAAGCCAGGGGTGCGCGTCGTCAGTCCAGATCCTACCAGCTGGGTCAGATCGGACCGGGGGCGCTACGGGGGGATTGAAGAAGGGTGAGGGTCAAGCCCGGAACCGGAGCCGCCTCCGAGGAGTAATGCCCACCCAGCCCTCCCCTGTTTTGGGGTTTTGAGGCGCGGTCGCAGTCCGCGCCTTTAGGGGGGGGGTACTGTCACGCTCTGGCTCCGGGACTTTGTCTTTTGAGCCAGGGTGTGTTCGTTTTGGTTGTGTTTTGTTTGGTTGGTTTGTCATTGGTTGTGTTTGGTCAAATGACTCCCAATCGGAGGTAACGAGTGTCAGCTGTCGGCTCGTTATCTCTGATTGGGAGCCATATTTAAACTGTGTGTTTTCACCTTGTGTTTGTGGGTTTTTGTTCTATGTTCAGTCGTTGTCACTGAGGACTTCATGATCGTGTTTTGTTTTGTATTCTCGTGTATTGCATTAAAGTCAATATGTTCGCTACCAACGCTGCGCTTTGGTCCTACTTCATAGACGATCGTGACACATGACTTTCCCTCATAGGTTGAGGATCAAACATGCCAGCTCGGCAAAGGTTTGAACACCCCCTTTCCTGGGGGCCAGTTTTATGACCAGTCGTAAATACCGTGCAGACTTTCTCTTCCTTGCCATGAAGTATTGGGAGAAAGGACCCCTTTGTTAACAAAGGAAGTCTTCCCGCCAAGACTCCAACATCCAAAAGTGGATAATGAAACAATATTCCTACTTAAAAGAATGTGGGAAATGGTCGGTAGGGACTTAAAGAACAATCATGTCAAATGTGTTACTATGGAACAACATTACTGTATCTCTGGGGTGTACACTTCCCAGTTATGAGGTTTACATCTAATTGTTGTATAAAACGAATGATTAAGTATAATAATACTTTTGTGAAGATAACAATGTGATTTTAGCATTCTAGATGAGATTATTGTTATCCATATTGATTTATTCTCAGTCAGTGGCCACGCCCAGATGAGCACAAACATGATGGAACGCCCCTATTACCCCGAGTGCATAAAAAGCCTTGAAAAACATTTTAACATTAGACCAGGAAGCCCCACGGCTTAAAATGGTTGACACTCTACAGACCAGCAGACGTGAAGCGTGAGCTAAACGTTACAAAATGGTTTAAAACTACAACGCCATTACCAAAGGAAGACCAAGGAGATTACGGTATAAGCCGGATGTTGCAAATGGTTGAATTTCTACCAGACCAGGAAGCGTGAAGCTGAACACGTTACAAAATGGTTAAACCAGAAAGACCAGAAAACGTGAGACGTTAGTCCACACGTTTGAAATGGAGAAACTCTGAAACGCTCAACCTCTACACGAGGTGAAGAAGACAATGCACTAGACCTTATCATTTCAGTCTGCAGCTGGCATGTAAAATCGTCTAGAGAACTTTCACTAAAGACATGAGAGGAGAGGACAATCCCTCTCAGACAACCGCTGGTACATCTGAAGTATCCATTCTAACCAGCACTACGACCAGAAACTCTACCAAGGACATTGGGATCTCTGGTGGGCAAACCAGAGTCCTACATCATCAACTCAACTATCGAGGACAGAAACACGTAAATACATGTCGCATTTCTAATCCGAATGAGCGATTATTAGGGTGCATAAGTACTATGATTACTGTGAGCGTAGTTTCCAAAGTAACTACGATAGTTTGAATCTGTCTCTTGAATCTCTGTCTCTCCCTTCCACTCTGACCCTCCTTCTACCCAAGCATTCATGCTATTGTTAGTCCAGTCCACTAGGGAGCTGTTTTCATTGTGTTACGTTAATAATCAATAACCTATGTTTGTGTGTGTGTGTTTGTATTGTGTTATTATTTAGTTAGTTAGTAAATAAATAATTAAGCCAATTTGTGTATTGCTGATTCATCAGTAAGGTTAGGGTTCTTGCAGGTTCAAGGATTACGCAATGTTCAGATTGAGACTGATAAGAGGTAATTATTTAATAAGTGAGTGTTATCGATATATATAACATATATATCTTCTAAGAGTTTAATTCGGGAGATGGTAACTCGTTAAACAACTTATTCCGTGGTGCCCCAAATTCCTAATGAGTTAATTGTTACATTATTAATTTAATCGAGTGATAATTAAACATAGTTAGGTGATTCAATAAATAACAGTCATACATTAAAGTAAGTCATGTCACGACAGTTGCAATATTCAGATATACAATTAATAAATTAGCATGTTAGCATGTGTATATGACATACTAATTGTAATTCACTAATGCTATAAGTAGAACTGTGACTGAAATGATTAATGCCAGATGGTAATGCCCATCAAGGTCCAATACATTTTTGTTATTCTGCTACCTTGACAACAGTCAATTATTAATGACAGAAGAAAATTTGTTTTTGTTTACGAGACATGTTTACTTCAAATTCCTCTCTACTCACCATCCTCACAGGCAGACATGAGGAGAAACGTTTCACATGTAAAAAAGTTATATAATCGTATAAGCTTGTTGAGAGAGTTCATTTCATGTGGAAAGGAGAAGGGAAAAGGCCTTGTGTGTGGTGTGTGTGTGTGGTGTGTGTGTGTGTGTGTGTGTGTGTGTGTGTGTGTGTGTGTGTGCGTGCGTGCGTGCGTCTGTGTGTATGTCATTGAGAGAGAAACTTCTCTGTTTTGATCCTGGGAGAATATGTATGATTGTTTGGGGCTGCCTGCGACCAGCTGGGAAACAGGATGAGAACACATTGCGTAAATAAAACCGTCTTTGTACAGAGAGGTGTGTTAAAACATTATTCGGACTGTAATCTGGTTAACAGTGTGTATGTGTGTGCGCACAAGAACATACACAGACACACACCTCTATTCCCCAGTTACTTAGTGTTTCTGAGAGGAGTCAGGAGTGTGTGATTCCTCATGGCAGTACATTCTATTTACCCTCTCTCTATTCTGTCATTACAAATATTGGGCAACGGCCAGAGGACTGTGATGACAGAGAAAGAGAGAGAGAGAGAGAGAGGGGGAGAGAGAGAGAGAGAGAGAGAGAGAGAAAGATGGAGAGACAGAGCTTGAGAGAGAGAGAGAGAGAGAGAGAGAGAGAGAGAGAGAGAGAGAGAGAGAGAGAGAGAGAGAGAGAGAGAGAGAGAGAATCAAAACCTAACCCCCTTGTGGTCCTGTAGTCAGAATCCAAACCGTGGTTGAACCGTGTATTGACCACAGGGCTAATAAACTACCATACCAAGAAAGCTGCAGGTCTCTACACTACACATGAAAGGAGCAGCGCATCTAACACACATCACCATGCCTGTCAAGCAGCATGGGGCCAATTAACAGACACACACAGACACAGACCAGACACACACAAACACACACACACACACACACAGACCAGACACAGACACAGACACACACACAGACACAGACACAGACCTGTGTGCGTGCATGTGTGTAAATGTTGCATGGTGCATGTGTCCAGCAGCCATAAGACTGTCAGTCCTGGATCATTTTGTACACTATGTTGGTTCGTCCTGGATCATTTTGTACATTATGTTGGTTCGTCCTGGATGGTCTTCTACACTATGACTGTCATTCTTTGATAGAGTACTCTTCAATGACAAATGGAAGCTGGTGTCCCATCTATCAACTCCTGTTATATTACTTTATTCATGCACTAACACACCGACTGTGTCATTGCGCAAAATAGTATGCAGCATCATCTAGATATGTGTGCAACAAAAGTTCAACAATCACCTTCTGCTACCATTTCTGTCAACCCGTTTACGCATACAGTTTGACGCATACGTTCGATAAATCCAGCGTATGCACAACACAGAACGCACTGCAACTGCCTCTGCAACGCAATGCTGCAAGGCAAACGCAGCTTTCCATTGGAAATTAATGTACTTCTGGTGTACCAAAACGCAATGACGCAGTCGGTGTGTTCATAGCGTTATTCATCAATCTCTTTCCAGCAGCGAAACTGGCCACATAGAGCACGTGACAAACTCAAGGCCCACGGCCGCCAGTACATTCAATCCGGCCCATGGGCTGGATCTGGCTGACAGCACATTCAATCCGGCCCACGGGCTGAATCTGGCAGCCAGCACATTCAATCCGGCCCACGGGCTGGATCTGGCCGCCAGCACATTCAATCAGGCCCACGGGCTGGATCTGGCCGCCAGCACATTCAATCCGGCCCACAGGCTGGATCTGGCCGCCAGCACATTCAATCCGGCCCACAGGCTGGATTTGGCCACCAGCACATTCAATCCGGCCCACAGGCTGGATTTGGCCGCCAGCACATTCAATCCGGCCCACGGGTTGTTTGAGTAAAAGATACAAAAACATTATTCTCAATCGACATTGAAATGACTAAAACCAAATTGAAACTGTGTAGAAATGATAATGGACCTACATTTATACTCTCTTCACTCTGTCCAGCTTGCTAACAGTCATCGAAACGAAAGCTAGACAGTCAGGGAGCATCGGAAATTCCAAAAGTGTTGGATAGAGGACTATTGTTTTGCTAATTTTGACAGCAAGGAATTATAATACATTTAAGGTTAGGCCCTCCGGACCTATGTGAAGACCGAATGCACCCCGTGGGAAAAATGAGTTTGACACCTGACATAAAGAGACTGTTGCTCTAGACAGTGTGAGATGAATCTCAATAATCTTTACTGTGAAGCGAGGGAGAAAGGAACAAGACTTATATGGCCTTATTGTATAGCCTAAATCCACTGAGGCAGATGCAATTTTGTATGGGGGTCAGTGAATGCAAGTTACAAATGCTATGTTGTGATGTATTTTGAAGCGTTGTGTAAAAACACCTGTCCAGTTAGCTAGAGTGCAGCAGAGCAAACCCTTCACCAATTCCCTTCAACAGCACTGAAACAAGCACACGGTGCAACAGCATATTCCTTCCCCATCAATTGATTTTCAGCCTAGAAAACAGTGGTTCCCCCTTTATTGCAGCATTTCCCAGCTGCCATAAAGAGAGCAGCCCAGAGTGATCAGTAATACCAGTCATATCTACTGGAGAGTGATCAGTAACACCAGTCATATCTACTGGAGAGTGATCAGTAATACCAGTCATATCTACTGGAGAGTGATCAGTAATACCAGTCATATCTACTGGAGAGTGATCGGTAATACAAGTCATATCTACTGGATAGTGATCAGTAATACCAGTCATATCTACTGGAGAGTGATCAATAATACCAGCATATCTACTGGAGAGTGATCAGTAATACCAGTCATATCTACTGGAGAGTGATCAGTAATACCAGTCATATCTACTGGAGAGTGATCAGTAATACCAGTCATATCTACTGGAGAGTGATCAGTAATACCAGTCATATCTACTGGAGAGTGATCAATAATACCAGTCATATCTACTGGAGAGTGATCAGTAATACCAGTCATATCTACTGGAGAGTGATCAGTAATACCAGTCATATCTACTGGAGAGTGTTCAGTAATACCAGTCATATCTAATGGAGAGTGATCAGTAATACCAGTAATATCTACTGGAGAATGATCAGTAATACCAGTAATAATGTATCTACTGGAGAGTGATCAGTAATACCAGTCATATCTACTGGAGAGTGATCAGTAATACCAGTCATATCTACTGGAGAGTGATCTGTAATACCAGTCATATCTACTGGAGAGTGATCAGTAATACCAGTCATATCTACTGGAGAGTGTTCAGTAATACCAGTCAAATCTAATGGAGAGTGATCAGTAATACCAGTCATATCTACTGGAGAGTGATCAGTAATACCAGTCATATCTACTGGAGATTGATCAGTAATACCAGTCATATCTACTGGAGAGTGATCAGTAATACCAGTCATATCTACTGGGCAGTGATCAGTAATACCATTCATATCTACTGGAGAATGATCAGTAATACCAGTCATATCTACTGGAGAGTGATCAGTAATACCAGTCAGATCTACTGGAGCGTGATCAGTAATACCAGTGATCTCTACTGGAGCTTGATCAGTAATACCAGTCATATCTACTGGAGAGTGATCAGTAATACCAGTAATATTGTATCTACTGGAGAGGGAGGGAGAGAATTTGTATATTCCTTCAGGACAGATGGAAGCCTGTCTTTTGGCCTTGACGCTGAAAAAAAGAGACTCATCAACAGATAGAGTAGCTACAGTCTGCTCCACAGCTCACTAACCACACACACACACACACACACACACACACACACACACACACACACACACACACACACACACACACACACACACACACACACACACACACACACACACACACACACACACACACACACACACACACACACACATACACATACACACACACACACATACACACACACACACACACGCACACACACACTAAACTAAAAAACACCATTTATATTAGAAACAAACTCCAGCACCTCCAGCTGTAGAGATTAAAAACCCCTCACATCAAAGGAGGATTTGAGCTGAAGTTGGCAATCCCCTGCTAACCTCAAATCAAATGTATTGGTCACATACACATGGTTAGCAGATGTTATTGCGAGTGAAGCGAAATGCTTGTGCTTCTAGTTCCGACAGTGCAGCAATATCTAGCATGCTTGTGTATGGTATGTACATTACCTCTGGGGGGGCATTTCTAAGAACATAGACTTACACAAACACACCCACAGACTGAATGCACACAGACACGCACACACGCAGCATGTGCACACATGCTCGCGCGCGCGCGCACACACACACACACACACACACACACACACACACACACACACACACACACACACACACACACACACACACACACACACACACACACACACACACACACACACACACACACATACACTAGCTGCTTTCAATGTGATGATGGCTCCAGCCCAGGCGAAGGGTGTATCCATTTAAAGTAGTGTTAATCCTCAGACATCTGTCTAGTCATATCCTGTAGTGGACAGTCAATCCCCAGTCACACACTCTCTGCCGGACACGTGACACGGGACATGGGACACGAGACACAAGACACAGGACACCCCCCACTGGGTCTAGTACACAGAGTACATACTTGATTACGCGATACTGTCGCCAAGCACGAGACTGGCAAACACACTGACTGGGACTAACATCTAGAGAAAGTCTATCTAGCACTCACATGTTAGATGTTAGTCCCAGTCAGTGTGTTTGCCAGTCTCGTGCTTGGCGACAGTATCGTGTAATCCAGTATGTACTCTGTGGACTAGAGTGAGAGAAACTGAGGCGCTTAATGATATTTACTAATGCTACTCTGTAAACATCTGTTGATAAATTCATTATCCCTTACAGGGTTTCCCAAACTTGGTCCTGGGGCACCCCTTGGGTGCACCTTTAGATTTTTGCCCTAGCACTACACAGCTGATTAAAAAAACCAACTCATCATCAAGCTTTGATAATTTGAATCAGCTGTGTAGTGCTAGGGAAAAAACCAAAACGTACACCCAAGGGGGGCCCCAGGACCGAGTTTGGTAAACCCTGCCTTATGAAACTGTGTGGCTAGAGGCGGAGAGGCCAGTCACGCTAAACTACTGTTACAGACCACTGGCATAATATAGGCTACTGAACACTAATGCACGCCTGCACACACACACACACACACACACACACACACACACACACACACACACACACACACACACACACACATCCTGTGTAGCCCTAGAAACACTCATTCTCAACAGGGGCTGGCCAATACTAATCACCAAAGTGCAATAAAATCTCCATTCCTCCCAGTTCAGTCCTCCCAAATTCAACAAAAAATATCTCTCTTTATTTTGTCCAAACACTTATTTTCTTCTATTCTCTCTTTGAATTGGGGTCATTTTTAGGGTCATTTCGACCATTATTTGCCCCATGAGCCATGCCCCAAAAAGAATGGCAACTGGGCAGCAGTATAATGAAGTATCCCAGCAATAGGCATAGAGTGGAAAGCATGATGGTGTATGACTGGCCAATCACCTCATAAAGACCTATACTCACACAGAGTCAAGGGACAGGACAGTAGTACCAATCAGGAAGTCAAGGCCCACCATCCGGTTCAGGCCAGTTTGGTCCGTCTATAAAACCATTCAAAATCAAATTACACCTTTCATAATCAACATCCTCATCAACAGAAAGAGTTTGAGAATCAGAGGGTCATTTCAGAACATACAACTGGAAGGAACATAATTTAGACCTATCAGAAAATGAGGGAATTAACGCCTGCATGGGTTACTTCACTTGAGTTGAAGGAGAGAGTGAGAGAGAGAGTAGAAAAGGGTGAGAAAGTGTATCAGAAAGATACAGAGAAGGAGAGGGATGGAAAATCAAGACAAAAAAGACAAGAACAAAGACAGATAGTGAGAGAGAGAGAACAAGAGAGAGAATGAGAGACAGAGAGAGAGAACAAGAGAGATAATGAGAGACAGGGAGAGAGAACAAGAGAGAGACAGAGAGAGAGACAGAGAGAATGAGAGAGAGGCAGAGAGAGAGAAAGAGAGCAAGACAGAGAGTGAGAATGGTAGACAGAGAGAGAGACAGAGAGAGAGACAGAGAGAGAGACAGAGAGAGAGACAGAGAGAGAGAGAATGAATTTAACAAACATTTTTAACAAAAAATATAGATTTAGAGTTAGATAAAGTAGGATTTTTTGGCAGGGACATATACAGGATGCTACCCTCCACAACATAACCTTCATTCCAAACCAAAACTCCAAACCTACAACCTGATTTTGGACGGAATTACCTGGAAAGCTTTCTACTACCAAGGATTACTATTCTCAAACTATACAGCAAATGCTCTGGCAAACAAACAGAAACCTGAAAACACCATCCAACCTGGAACTGAGTGAGTGATGTTTAGTATGAAGCTATTTTTCACTTTCAAAAACCAAGAAGAAAAATACATTACAATGATATATTTTATTTTATAAGGACTGAATGCTAAGGCTACCAAGCTTAAGCTTGCTACAAAGAGATACAATTTCAATTAGCACTGACGTGTGAAGTGAGAGGTGTCAAAGCCCTTGAGCCCAACAATGGCGAGAGTCGTACAGTCTACCCCAACTAAATGGAGAGGCCTTAGAAGCACCCCCCCCCCCCCCACTGTTCAGAGGTCATTCAAATACAGTACCCTCTGAATGTAAAAAACGACAAGACACGAAAAGAGTACAAATTGAAACTTCTTTTGGGGAAGCACGAGACACTTTTTGCTGATTTGTACAAAAATGGGAACATAAGCAACCTTATCTTCCACACAGACCATCCCCTGGCATGGCACAGTGCTATACTAGCACACTACCCCTCTGTTAAGAGGGGGGGTGTTAGCGACGGGTGGAAACTCAGGATACTGGACAACGAGGATTCTGAGTCGTCTAATATTAATCTCTATAAATCTGGAACCGTTTTGGTTCAAGGCAACACCAAACAGTTCCAGCTGGACTTTCACATAATCAAAGAAATTGCTCAGCAGGAGAAGCTCTCCCTTGAGAAAGATACCCCTACCCCGAGCGGGTCAGACCAGACCTCTTCATTAAATAACCCCACAGAGCAACCCCAAGCAGAAAGTCAACTTCCCAGCACAGAGTACTACTCCCTCATTGAAATGAAGGATCAATTCACCCAGCTGGAGGTAAGGCAGGTGGAGCTGGAACAGCAGGTGAACACACTCCAGTCAGCACAGACCCAGACAACAGTCTGGAGAGCTGGAGGTAGAGAGAGACATGTCTGCACTCTGGACTGTGGTGAGACAACATCAACAGGAGAAAGAGCAGGAGCAGGAGAAGAACAGAGCACTAGAGGAGAGGATCAGAGTGCTGGAGGAGAAGGTGAGAACGATGACGGGTGACAGAGAACAACCCATTAGAGAACAGCCCACCTCAGATCCTGGCCAAAGTCTCGACACCGCAGCAGAACAGTACACCCTAGACCCTGACCATAGCCTCGACATCACACCCAGACAAACAAATGAAGAACCCCAAGCCCTGGGGACCCCAACCCATCTGAGCAACCCCCCAGTCAGACACCCTGATAGCCCTCATGAACGACCCCCCCCACACCCCGAGGCATACACAAACCACATGATTTAGACT